>CM035846.1:163269017-163845044 GCA_020510985.1 Pholidichthys leucotaenia
CTTTTACGGTGAAGAGTCATGTCTCTATAATACGGCGGAAGAAGCAACAATTGACATGGTGAGAAGAGGGCTCCGGGTAACAGTGTTTAAACCCGCAGCAGACCCGAGCAATAGGATCAAGGCTCAAACGTGGTCCACACAGAGACCTTAAAAATCCACGGGCCAGCAATGGGAAACCCAGCCCCAGAGCTACAAGGATAAGCTTTCCAGTTTCAGGAAGGAATAACAACCTTTTTTTTTTTTTTTTTTTTTTCTTCAGTCATTCTGCACTTCCAACCCCCCTCCTACAAGGTAACAAACATTAAAGGAGATGCAGAATCAGCATGTGGTAAAACATTTCATGGAGCAGTCATAGCATTACAAACAAATGTCTTCTTAATTAAAAAAAAAAAAAAAAAAACTTGTTAAAATAGAAATGTGACAATGACCCACATGTTCTCCCCACACTAACAAATACTGTACTAGAGTGAATGTTTGCTGTGATGGGGATGGGAGAGTGCACACAATTTCATAGGGTATAGGCATAAAAAAAAAAAAAATCATTACAAGTTCGGATTGGGATCTGAAATTCACGTTAAAAACATGGGACAACTTACAGGGGTAAGAGAGGGCCCTCAACACGTAACAGAGTTTGAGGAATTTCCATCAGAGCCTACACTCCCACCAGGGCTCTTACAGGGTCTTTAAAAAGACCTCAGCTCAGGAAGTTTTTTTGACAGTTTTTTGTTTTAAAGTTTCGTACACTATGTTCTTAATGTTTTTTATGTTCTTAATGTCTTTCAGTTTCTGAGTAGCATAAAAGAGGGCCACCACACTGTTATACTAAATAAGAAAATACAATGGAGAAACAGGGTGTAACCAAAATAGTCTCATATAATGTAAAAGGGATCCTGAATCCAGTTAAAAGATCCAAGATTCTACGCAAAATGAAAAAAGACAAAGCAGAAATAATATTTTTACAAGAAACCCACCTAACAGACGTGGAGCACACTAAACTCAATAGACAAGGGTTTAAAATGATCTCTTCATCCTCATATAAGTCAGGGAGGAGGAGGGGAGTAGCGACATTGATATCAACCAAAATTACATTTGAAAAAAAATCAGAACACAAAGATAAAGAAGGGAGGTACAGCTTGGTAATTGGGCGGCTAGAGGGAGAAGATATCACCCTGCTGAATGTATATGCACCTCCAGGGGCTAAATGGAAATTTTATAAAAATGTATTTGACCTAATGATAACTAAAGTCCAAGGTTTAGTGATATGTGGTGGAGACTTCAATCTAAGACTGAATCCATACTGGGATGCAACAGGTAATTCTTCACATCAAAATAACACTCAAAGTAGGACAACTCGGATGCTACTAAAAGAAATGGGAATCTGTGACGTATGGAGGGAATTCAACCCCAATGTAAAAGATTATACATTTTATTCAACGCCACATTCATCTTACTCAAGGATTGATTACTTTTTTATGTTTAATAGAGACATTGGAAGGGTAAAAACATGTAAAATAGGACTGATGGATCTCTCTGACCACAGTCCGATCTATATGGACTTAAACATCCAAAAATACACAAATAATACATTTTCTTGGAGGTTGAATTCAAATGTCCTGAAAGGACCACTGAAAGATGAATTGGAATCAGATATTCTCAGATATTTGGAAGAAAACGATAATGGAGAAGTATCCCCTTTAATACTGTGGGATGTGTGCAAAGCTGTAATAAGGGGAAAAATTATTGCAAAACTGGCAACCCAAAAGAAACTGAGACAAGAAAAACTAATCACATTAGAGTCAGAACTCAAGAACCTAGAAAAAGAACACAAAGGCAACACTCATTCTAATGACTCGCTCAAGACTAAAGAAATTAAAAATCAAATAAATGAGATCTACACAATAGAAATCCAGAAGAAACTTACATTTCTGAAACAAAAACACTATGAAGCAGGCAGTAAATTGGCAAAATTACTAGCTTATAAATTGAGGAAACAACAAACAGAAAGAGCAATCTACAAAATCAGAGACCCAGTATCAAAGGAAATAAAATTCAGAATTCAGGATATTCTTAAAAGCTTCGAGAATTACTATAAGAACTTATACTCCCACAACAAATATAAAAACGCATCCGAGGCATTCCTAAACACATTAAACCTTCCCCAACTTACAGAGTCACAAAATAAAACACTACTGTCAGAAATACAACCTAAAGAATTGGAAAAAGCAATTATGAAACTTAAAGCGTACCTCTGGTGGTCGTGAAAAAAAAGATATTATATTGAGCCCCTCTCTCACGTTCTAGTTCAAGTTTAAGTTGAAATTCACGTTCAAAGCAATTTGATATAAATCCATTGCTGATGTGCTGGTTCAGCTATGTCAGCAAAACATGGGTACAGCCATACTAGCGGCTACATGGCCTTCCAGGACGCTTCCTGTGACGTAATTTCGTGGCTACCGCGATCTGGATCAGTATTGGCTGAGCCTCGAGTACTCGGATGTGCAGCGGCTTTGGGGATATTCAAATTCAAACGTTTATTTCAAACTCAGGGTTCATATTAAATGCAGAACTGAAACGAGTAGAAAATAAATAAATAAATGCTTAAATTCAGCGTGCCGTCTTTTCTGATCTGAGCTCGTAAGGGCCGATGATTCTAAATCTATGCGATCCGAGTACCCGGATGTGCAGCGGCTTCGGGGATATTCAAATTCAAATTCAAACGTTTATTTCAAACTCAGGGTTCATATTAAATGCAGAACTGAAACGAGTAGAAAATAAATAAATAAATGCTTAAATTCAGCGTGCCGTCTTTTCTGATCTGAGCTCGTAAAGGCCGATGATTCTAAAACTATGCGATCTGAGTACCCGGATGTGCAGCGGCTTCGGGGATATTCAAATTCAAATGTTTATTTCAAACTCAGGGTTCATATTAAATACAGAACTGAAACAAGTAGAAAATAAATAAATAAATGCTTAAATTCAGCGGCTTGTCTCGTCTGATCTGAGCTCGTAACTGCCGCAACACGGAAGATGATTCTAAAACTATATACAGAGCAGCAGACACTCTGCGCTCTTGTAAAAACAAAAACATACAATGCGATATGGATATCGCAACATGGCGGAATGTAAAGCCTTTGGATGTCTGAATAATAAGCGAAAAAAACAAAGAAACACTTTTTTTGTGTACCCAAACCCATCTCACCTTGTCAGAAGATCGGAGCGGAAACAGGGCACAGACGAGTAATTTCAGACGAAATTGCGTTGTGTGTGAGGACCACTTCGTCATTTTAACCCTCAGAAGACCTTTTTGGCTCAAACATGTAGCCATGTCGCCCGAATTCTTCCGCACAGTCAGAAAATTCGGCCATAATAGAACAAAAACAACGGACAACAGCACCGTAATCGCAGGGAAACGCTGATTATTGTCTTTTCGTATCCACGAAGTGACGTCACATCCGCAAGTGTCATGGCTGCGCCCACAGTTTTCATTGGCTGCCCATGGCCAAGGTCCTATTTGAATATACACTACCGTTCAAAAGTTTGGGGTCACTTAGAAATTTCCTTATTTTTGAAAGAAAAGCACTTTTTTTCAATGAAGATAACTTTAAACTAATCAGAAATACACTCTATACATTGCTAATGTGGTAAATGACTATTCTAGCTGCAAATGTCTGTTTTTTGGTGCAATATCTACATAGGTGTATAGAGGCCCATTTCCAGCAACTATCACTCCAGTGTTCTAATGGTACAATGTGTTTGCTCATTGTGTCAGAAGGCTAATGGATGATTAGAAAACCCTTGTGCAATCATGTTAGGTATGCAATGCTGTAATTGCTGCAAATGGAGGATTCTTTGACGAAAGCAAAGTTTGAAGGAAAATTTTTTTTATTTCAAATACAAATCATTATTTCTAACCTTGTCAATGTCTTGACTATATTTTCTATTCATTTTACAACTCATGGTGGTAAATAAGTGTGACTTTTCATGGAAAACACAAAATAATTGTCTGGGTGACCCCAAACTTTTGAACGGTAGTGTATGTCTGGTGGTATATGGCTGGCAAGAATTATTTACCAAAATAAGAAATACTTTTTCATAATGTTTTCAAGTTAAATGCGTCTTCACGACCACCAGAGGTACGCTTTAAAGCTAACAAATCCCCAGGAGCAGACGGCTATACAGCAGAGTGGTACAAAACCTTTAAACAGCAACTATCTCCTTTCCTCCTGAAAACATTTAACTATGTCCTCCACACAGGGGAAATCCCCCCCTCCTGGAGAGAAGGGGTCATTGCAGTTATACCTAAACCTGAAAAGGATAAACTAGAATGCTCCAACTACAGACCAATCAGTGTATTAAATCAGGACAAAAAGCTTTTTACCATTATCCTTGTCAAAAGGTTAGAAAAAATACTGACAGACTTAATTCACTAAGACCAAACAGGTTTTATAAGACAAAGACAGACACAAGACAACATTAGACGCACTTTACACATAATTCATCATATAAAAAAATACAACTTAAATGCAGTCATATTGGGATTAGATGCTGAAAAAGCATTCGATTCGGTTGACTGGTCTTTCCTATATAGAATCTTATCCAGTTTCAATTTTCATAACAACTTCATTAGAACTATACAGGCATTATATAAACAACAGCTAAAATAAGGATTAACGGTAATTTATCATCATATTTTGAGCTGGAAAGAGGATGTCGTCAGGGCTGCCCCCTGTCTCCACTGCTCTTTGCAATCTTCATAGAACCTCTGAGCCAATGGATAAGACAAAATCAAGAAATTCAAGGTATTACACTTGGTCAGAAGGAACATAAAATAGCACTCTTTGCTGATGACATTTTAATATACCTGGGGCAGCCGGACACTTCTTTACCAGAACTAATCTCAGTTTTTTCAGACTATGGAGATTTATCGGGGTACAAATTAAACATGCATAAAACCCAAGTTTTAACATTCAACTATGACCCAAATCATTATTCACTAAGTGAACTCAAAACTAACTGGGAGATGGAATCTATGAAATATCTGGGGGTCAATATCCCGAAACAACTCAACAAAATTATAACACTAAACTATGACCCACTGGTGACAAAAATAAAATCTGACCTAGCAAGATGGAATATAATACCATTCTTGGGTACTGCACAAAGAATTGAAGCAGTCAAAATGAATATACTTCCACGTCTTCTATACCTTTTCCAAACAATACCGGTAGAACCTCCCAAAAAAACATGGCAGGAGCTGGACAGAAGGATCTCAAGTGTAGAAGAGCTGGAAATAACGAGGTGGTTTTGTATCACAAAAGCAGAGTCTTTAATGAACAAACTCTTCTATCTTGTCTCATCTGGTGCAGAGCTTGGCAGAAGGCAAAAGAGGAAGAATTCTGCCCAGCTCGCTGGTTAAATACAGGCACACATCAAAGACATGCAAAACACAAGCTGAAATCCCCCGTTATCTAAATCCCCTATTAGTCCTGTTAACTCCTCCCTTCGCCTTGGGAGGTGATGGGAAAACCTCTCCTCCCTCAGGGGTGAAGGTGTCGAGTCTGTTGCCATGGCGTCCTGTGACGTCATGGGTCTTCACATGGCGGTGAGATTCCTTTGTTCTTTCAGAGGTGTGAAGTTCCTTTGTATATTCTGTCCCAAACATTTCCACATGCTCTAACAAATGTAGGTATGGAATATATGAGTGATATATACCACAGGCCCCCCAAACAACTATGAAAGAACACAGAAAGATTCACAGTCTAGGGTAATTACTAAGACATACTATGTGTTACAGCTGTTGCCACAGAAGAAACTTTCAAGCAGCCATGCTCCTAAGAGAGTTCAGTGAAAACATAACAGCATAGTATAATCATAAATCAGTCCTAAACTGTTGCGGCACAATTAGCGAAAATTTGCAGAGTGGTGTAATCAGTCCCTGTGTAGTCTGGGTTTCAATCTTCTCCCAAAGCTGCTGTAGGTTGGTTTAGGCGTCCTGCTGGGACCTTGTTGTGAGGAATCTGCAGTGTGGGAAGGAGAGAGATTATCTGTTCCCTGCCTGGGGGATGAGACTTTTTCCTTGGGGGGTCTACCTCGCCGAGGTGCTCGAGCCAGCTGTGCAGGTTCGTCTCTCAACAAGAAGGCAGGTTTGAGTCTGTCAATGCTGACCGTTTCATTTCTATCCCCATAATCAAGCACAAAGTGTTTGTCACCATTTTCCAGCACTCTATACGGGCCATCGTATACTGGGCGTAACGTTGGTTTTAGAGCTTCATGCTTAACAAAAACAAACTCAGCGTTTTTTAAAGTTTGAGGAACAAAAACTCGTGGAAAGGAGTGATGAGCTGGACCGTGGAGAAAGTCCGGACTGTTACTGCCTAAAAACCTTGGGACTGGGAGGTGCCCTGGTTCCGGGTTTTCTGGTAAAAATTCACCTGGTAGTCTGATAGGCTGAGCAAAGACTAATTCTGCAGGGGAAGCGTCTAAATCCTCTTTAGGTGCCGCACGCAACCCCAATAAAACCCAGGGAAGTTTATTTACCCAATTTGTGTCCGTTAATGAGGCCCTGAGGGCGGCCTTTAAGGACCTGTGAAAACGCTCGCATAACCCATTAGCCTGAGGGTGATAAGCGGTGGTACGGTGAATTGTTGCCCCTAAACTGTTGGATATGGCTGACCAGAGCTCTGAGACAAATTGAGGCCCCCTATCTGACGTGATGTCTGATGGGACGCCGAAACGTGCCACCCAATTTGTTAGAAAAACGCGAGCGACTTCCTCCGCTGTAGTTGCCGCTAGAGGGACTGCCTCTGGCCAGCGTGTGGTGCGGTCTATCATTGTTAGCAGGTGTGTGAAACCCTGGGAGGAAGGCAGCGGCCCCACGAGGTCGACATGAATGTGGTCGAACCTTCTAGCAGGGATTGGAAAAGGCTCCAGAGGGGCTTTTGTGTGTTTATGTACTTTGGCGCGCTGACAAGGAATGCAAGTTTTTGCCCATTCTTTTACGTTTTTGCGCAGGCCTGGCCATACAAACTTTTCGGCAACCATTTTGACCGAGGCGCGCACACCTGGGTGCGCGAGGGAGTGAATTGCGTCGAAAATGCGGCGGCGCCAAGCAGCTGGTACTAACGGGCGAGGTCGGCCGGTTGAAACATCGCATATTAGAGGGGGGAAACCGTCGCGCAACCCTTTTTCCTCCAGCCTTAACCCTGTTGGTCCAGACAGGAGCGCACGCACGTCCGCATCACTACCTTGCTCTTCCGCCATGGCTGCATAATCTATCCCTTCATGGATAGGTGCTGCATATGTGTTTGCGTTAGAGAAAAGCTCAGCTGCTGAAGCAGTGTAATCTGTCTCCTCGTGCTCTGGCGGTGCCACAGCGCGAGAGAGACAGTCCGCTACTACGTTAAGTTTGCCCGCTACATGTCGAATGTCTGTGGTGAACTCTGAAATCGCAGCTAGCTGTCTTTGTTGTCTGCCCGACCAAGGTTCTGAAATTGTAGCCATAGCAAAAGTGAGCGGTTTATGGTCCACAAAAGCCGTGAAACTCCGCCCTTCTAACCAAAACTGGAAGTGGCGGATAGATAAATGGAGCGCCAGCAGCTCCCTGTCAAAAGTGCTGTATTTGCGTTCCGTCGGGTTTAGCGATTTGCTAAAAAATGCTAAAGGTTGCCAGACCCCCTTGACAAGTTGTTCTACAACTGCCCCTATGGCCAAGTCTGAAGCATCTGTGGTTAGAGCAATGCGGGCCGAGGGATCTGGATGGACTAACATTGTGGCGTTAGCTAGGGCGTTTTTAACTTCCGCAAAAGCGCGTTCGCGTTCCGGGGTCCATTCGACCGCGTTGGAAGCTTTCTTTTTTTTGAGCGTGTCATACAGGGGCTGCATGAGCTGAGCTGCATGAGGGAGGAAACGGTTGTAAAAATTAACCATCCCCCAAAATTCCTGTAGCGATTTGACCGTTTGGGGCCGTGGAAAACCTTCTGTCGCATGAATTTTGTCTGGAAGCGGAGCTGCCCCTTTCGGGGAGACTCTGTGTCCCAAAAAATCAATTTGCGATACGCCGAATTTGCATTTGGCTGGATTAATTATTAATCCGTGCTCTTCTAGCCTCTGAAAAACGGTAGTGAGATGCTGCTCGTGCTCTTCCTCCGATGAGCTGGCTACCAGCATGTCGTCAAGGTAGACAAAAACAAAGGGGAGGTCGCGTAAGACTGCGTCCATCATACGTTGAAAAGTCTGAGCAGCACCTTTGAGGCCGAAAGGCATTCGCAGGAATTCAAAAAGGCCGAAAGGGGTTATAACCGCTGTTTTAGGAATGTCTTCAGCTCGGACTGGGACTTGGTGATAACCGCGGACTAAGTCTATCTTTGAAAAAATGCGCGCGCCCGCTAAATGCAGTGAAAAATCCTGTGTATGAGGGATGGGGTAGTGGTCATGCGCTGTGGCGTTGTTTAATCTGCGGTAATCTCCGCACGGTCTCCAAGAACCGTCGGATTTCGGAACCATGTGAAGTGGTGAAGCCCAAGGGCTCTTTGAACGTCGGCAAATGCCTAATTTTTCAAGAGCTGCAAATTCGTCCCTTGCTATGTTGAGCTTGGCCGCGTCTAAGTGGCGAGCTTTGGCAAAAACGGGAGGTCCCGTTGTTGGAATGAAGTGTTTAACCCCGTGTTTAGCTACAGTGGCTGAGAATTTGGGGGTTGTGAGTGCTGGAAATTGGGTGAGGAGTTGCTCAAACTTACCTCCTGCCGTAGTGACGTTGGCCTGCACAGGTGGTGGGGAGACTCAAGCTGAGCAAGGAATAGAAGCAAAAGACAGTGCATTAACCAGGCGCCTATTTGCTAGATCAACTAATAACCCGTGTGCACACAGAAAATCAGCGCCTAACAAGTTAAAACTCACTGCCGCTACAACAAATGTCCATCTGTAGCTGCGGCCGTGAATGAGGAGGTGCAGGTTCTTTTCCCCGAACGTGTCGATGTCAGAACCGTTGGCTGCCACTGCTCCATTGCCCCGGGTGCCCATGGCTCGATCTGCGTGGGAGGGCATGACGAAACTCAGCTGAGCTCCCGTGTCGATGAGGAACTGCTTGCCTGTGTGTCCATCCGTCACGTATAACAGCTTGTTTTTCTCGCCGAGAACCGCTGCCGTTAACGGCCCTCGGCTTTGGCGTTTTCCCGACATCGTGAACTTGCAGGGGGGAACGCATTTGTGGGCTTTCTCGGCGAAGTGGTGGTGATAATAACAGACATCGATCTGTTTGTTATGCTTGGGCCGCGCCGCTGTCACCGTGGGCTGTGGCTCTCCATGGCTCGGGGCGTCAGTTTTGAGGTCCGCGGATGCCGCTGTAGGTGTCCGCTCCTTGCAGGCGTTGACGAGCCGATAAGCCTCGCTGGCCAGTGTGCGGAAGTCTTGGTGGGTGTTGCACTTCGTATTGGCGAGTGTCCCTCTCATGTGTGGTGGAAGCGTGCTGAGGAAAATAAACTGGAAAAGGAAATTGTCGTTGTCCTCCTCCTTAAGCTGCAGCAAATCCTCCATGAGGGCCTTCGGATTGCCCCCTTTGTGGCCGTAGACCGCCAGGATCCTCTCGGCTCTTTCCTCCGCTGGTGGGACATAGTTCGCCACGATGGTCGCCTTGAGCGTCTCATACTTGTCCCGGGCCGGTGGTTGCCGGATCAAGCTCCGCACACACCTCGAAGTGGCGGAGTCGAGCTTGGAGACGATATGGTAGAATTTTGTATCGTCTGCTGTGATGCCCGCCAGTATGAACTGGGCTTCAGCCTGTAGAAACCAAGAGGCGGGGTCTTCTCGCCAGAAGTCTGGCAGCTGGACAGCGACGGCGTTCGTGTACACCATCACTGTTGTGCCCGCCGGGTGAGAGTCCCTTGCCTCGGCTCTCACGGCGGTGCTGGAGCTCGGTTGAGCTCTCTCGGTACCCTCTGCCGGGGGGAACAGCTGTCTGCTTGTTCCCTCGTCTGCGTTGTCGCTGGCGTAAGTCAGATTCGCCGCGGATGAGTCGCTTGAAGAACGCCTCAGGTCCATACTCGCGTCAAGGTCACCAGTGTAGAAGAGCTGGAAATAACGAGGCGGTTTTGTATCACAAAAGCAGAGTCTTTAATGAACAAACTCTTCTATCTTGTCTCATCTGGTGCAGAGCTTGGCAGAAGGCAAAAGAGGAAGAATTCTGCCCAGCTCGCTGGTTAAATACAGGCACACATCAAAGACATGCAAAACACAAGCTGAAATCCCCCGTTATCTAAATCCCCTATTAGTCCTGTTAACTCCTCCCTTCGCCTTGGGAGGTGATGGGAAAACCTCTCCTCCCTCAGGGGTGAAGGTGTCGAGTCTGTTGCCATGGCGTCCTGTGACGTCATGGGTCTTCACACGGCGGTGAGATTCCTTTGTTCTTTCAGAGGTGTGAAGTTCCTTTGTATATTCTGTCCCAAACATTTCCACATGCTCTAACAAATGTAGGTATGGAATATATGAGTGATATATACCACATTAAGATTCATATGGCAGGGCAAGAGACCTAGAATCAGATATAGAACCTTACAGCTAAACAAAGACAAAGGTGGGCTTGCGCTGCCAAATATCAGGGACTATTTTATAGCCGCACAAATTAAAACTTTAATAGAGATATGTAACCCAGTCTACACTGCACAATGGAAGGAGATCGAATGCCAAATAACGAGTGACATCCCCCTACAGGCGATAATAGGGAACAATGCCTTACCTAAACTTTTGAATAACACTAACCCGTGGATAGAGACCCCGCTAAAAATTTGGTTTAAGATAGTCAGAGAGAATCAAACTAAAGAGCCCTATCGACTTCTGCAATGGATTGCCTATGATCAAGACTTTACTCCTAATAAAACAGACACCAGATTTAAAGAGTGGAAAGAGAAAGGGCTGATAAAATATTACGATTTTTATAAGGGGCAAACTTTAAGAAGTTTTGAAGATTTGAAAAAACAAGGTCTAATAAATCAAGATCTTTACAGGTTCTTTCAGCTTAGACACCACATAAACAATATACTTAAAAAGGAGGATTTGGAAAGGGCCCAGTCAGGTGTTCTGAAGGTCTTCTTAATGGCATACAAAGGGATCCCAGGGATCAGATACATTTCTAAAATATACCAAGGTCTTCAAGACTTAAAAGGAGACAACACATCATATATAAAAGAGAGATGGGAAAAAGAGGGGAATTTCACTTTACAACTGGAAATATGGGAAAAGCTAAATAAACAGCAATGGAAAAGTACCTCATCCCTGCAGTGGAGAGAATTTGGATGGAAAAATTTGGTAAGATTTTTCAGAACACCTGCACAAAACAAATTTACCCATAAGGGGTTGAACTGTTGGCACTTGTGTGGTGAAAAGACTGCAAATCATTTTCATGTGTTTTGGTCATGCCCAGTTATCCACCAATATTGGACCAATGTACAGACAATATTGGGGAAAATATTCAAAATAACAGTTCCCTTTTCTTTTGTAACTTTGTATTTGGGTTTACTACCGGACTCACTGGAAAGACGAGGAGAAAAATACTTATTCAATGTTTTAATATTGGCAAGTAAAAAAGCCCCAACTAAAAAATGGATGTTGAAGGACTGTCCTACACCTGAAGATTGGTCTAACGTGATCCAAGACATTTACTCGATGGAAAAGTTGACATTCACACTGAAACAGGACATGGATGGGTTCATGAACTTTTGGCAACCCTGGATCGCATATGTGTCTTCCATTAGATCTAATCTTTGACAAATACCATTTCAATAATGGTTCCGCTCTTTGTTCCAATGCTACTCAGATGCTCTTTTACTTTTAATTACTTATTTTTCTGTTTGTTTGTTTTTTGCTGTTCTGTTTATTTATTTGTTTTTTATTTTATTCTCTTTAATTTCACTTTTTCTTTCACTTTAAAAAAAAAGGGGTGTTATAATAATTATTCTTCCAATGTTGTCAAATAGCAAAAAATAAGGGAACATGTGATGAAAATGTAAACAATGCAATGCTGTAATGACCTGTATACCCTTTACAAAAACTTAAATTAAAAAAAAAAAAGAACACTGGAGTGATAGTTGCTGGAAATGGGCCTCTATACACCTATGTAGATATTGCACCAAAAACCAGACATTTGCAGCTAGAATAGTCATTTACCACATTAGCAATGTATAGAGTGTATTTCTGATTAGTTTAACCCCTTGCACTCCGGTCAATTTCACTAAAAATGCCAAAAATTAACGTGCCCAAATTAAATCAACAGCTGTTCTTCAACCCTTTGCAGCATCTTCATGGGGTTGGTCTCATTTAAAAGAAAACACTTTGAATTTTTTGGCAAAACAGTCATAATCTCTCTAAGTGCTCCGGCCACTGAGTTACAGTCATCTAAACATACTGAACTTGAAGAAAATAAATTTGGCCTGGGTGTTTTTTTGGATACAAATGCTTGCAAATAACACACAGCTTCAGATCCGGGCTGGAAAATACAACAGAAATGTAGAACCAAGTGTTATCCAGCTGAGGTCCAAATTTTGTAACAATACCACAAAAAATGAATATATTACACAGCTTTTTCCTCAGGTAGTTCCCAGGCATTTTGGAACTGTGCCAAATGGCACAGTTTGGAAAAACGTCTGTAACTTTTGAATAATTCAATGTAGAAGCTTCATTTTGGGCTCTAATGAAAGGTCACACTCAGGGCTGTCTGTGTGTGTGTGTGTGGGGGGGTGTCCCTCCCCTGCTACAGAGGACGGCCATCGGCCATCGCTACATGATGGAATAGACTCATATGGCTATGAAGCAACCGCTGCGCAGTCACCGTGGCTCCCCCCCCCGCTACAGAAGAGCAGCGGGGGGGGGCATTCACAGTCCGGACACGGCGAATTAACCGTTTATCGCAGCGCACGCACTTCGTACTTCGTGCGCCGTACAGCTGTAATTTACCGATCGGTCAAAAGTCATTTTGGATTACAATTTTCAGGGAAAAATAATAATTTAGCTTATAACACCTTACCTCTTCACAGCAGCAGAGTCCTGGCGAACTTCTCTTCCTCACTGTCAGATGAACGCGACGCTGGTCCGCTCGTGGATCCCGGTCAAAACATAATTCCATTATTGCGCTTTTGTGCTTCCATGATTGCGGTTTTTGGCAAACGATTTTTCAAAACAAATAACAGTAGTAATTAAAAAAAGACTGGCGAAGGCGTGTGTGTCACTCAGCCTCCGTTGGTCTATGACCATGGAAGAAATCATAACGTCTACTCTGCTGGAACCCAAAAAAAAAAAGCACTGCCTGTGGCCGAACATGCCGAACCGTGAATGGCACTCCCTGTCACACAGGTTGCATTTGTGGGTGATCTCCGTGCTGCTGGGTCTGTGGGGTTCTTCCTGCGGGTTCTTTTTTGATCTGCTGCAGCAGTCTCTCTTCACCCAGCCTTAAAAAAAAACAGCTTGCGAACTTCTCTGCTTCAATTGGCTCACTGCAGTCACAGCGTTGGGAGGTGGGTCCTGGCTCGATTTTCATTCATTGGTTCTTCAAGGTTTCAGAAACCCAATTCAAGGCTCTTATTAGTCGAATGAGAGGTCAATCGGATGAACTAATCTGTTCGCGGCTGTGTCTGCAGCTTTTATTTTCAGTGCGCGCTTGGACGACATCACCATCTACATCACCACCATCAGGATCTCCATCATGCGTCCGAGCGCGCGCGCTCTAGTGCGCCCTCGTGCGCTCTAGGACGCAGAGACTTGCCCGTCCGCGGTACAATGGAGCGCAAGAGGTTAAAGTTATCTTCATTGAAAAAAAGTGCTTTTCTTTCAAAAATAAGGAAATTTCTAAGTGACCCCAAACTTTTGAACGGTAGTGTATATATATATATAGTATATAGTATATACAGTATATATATACTGTATATATATATATACACACACACACACATACATACATACACGCACACACTAGTCCAGGGGTGTCCAACCATGTGCCATGGAGAGCCAAGACCCTGCAGGTTTTCTCTTCTACCCAGTCTCTTCAGCAGGTGTTTTCACTTATCAGCAATCAGTGGGAAGAAGTTCACAGAAATCTGCTGTTGAAGACACTGGTTGGAGGTAAAACCTGCAGGGTCTTGGCTCTCCATGGCACATGGTTGGACACCCCTGCACTAGTCCATACCTGTGCATGCCCGTGCATACCCGTAGAAACAAAGTGTAAGCAAGTCTGCATGCCCGTAGAAAGCAGGTTTGTAAGCAAGGGTGTAAGCAAGCACACCAGCACTAGTTCAGTGATGCCTGCCTTTGATCTTTGATTGTGCCATAGCAAGTCCCATGATCTTTAATGATGTCCTAGCGACACTCCTATGATGCATGCATTTGATCTTTGATGTCATCATTGCGAGTCCTGTGATCATGAGTGATGCCTGCCTTTGAACTTTGATGATGTCATAGCGAGTCCTATGATCATGAGTGAAGCAGTCCAAGGACAGGTAATTTTTTCACACAGAAGGAGTCATTATACACAGGAACATCATAGGACATTTCACACATAAGGAGTCGTTATACATAGGAACATCATAGGACATCATGCAGACATCATAGGAACATCATAGGCAGTTCTATGATCTTTGGCTGTGACACACTGACACAGAGATTTCGTGAATTTATAGAGTGATATCACTCTACATCACTTCACTCTATAAATTCAAGAAATCTCTGTTGTGAATTTATAGTGATATACAGTATATCACTCTATATATAGCTATGACATCATCAGAGGTCAAAGGCAGGCATCACTCACGATCATAGGACTCGCTATGATATCAAAGTTCATAGGACTCACTATGACACCATCAAAGATCAAAGGCAGGCATCACTGAACAAGTGCTGACGTGCTTGCTTACACCTGCTTTCTACGGGCATACAGAAATACTTGCTTATACTTGGTTTCTACGGGCATGCACAGGTACGGACTAGTATAATTCAAGAAATCTCTGTGTGTCTGTGTGTCATGATCATAGGACTCACTAAACGATCATAGGACTGCCTATGATGTTCCTATGATCTCGACATGATTGCCTATGATGTTCCAATGACCTCTACATGATGTCTATATAGGCATCAGACATCAAAGATCAAAGGCAAGCATCACTCACGATCACAGAACTCACTATGACATCTTCAAAGATCAAAGGCAGGCATCAGTCACGATCATAGGATTTGCACTGACATCATCAAAGATCATAGGACTCACTATGACATCATCTAAGATTAAAGGCAGTCATCACTCACGATCATAGGACTCACTATGACATCAAAGATCATAGGACTCGCGATGACACAATCAAAGATCAAAGGAAGGCATCACTGAACGAGTGCTGACGTGCTTGCTTACACCCTTGCTTACACCTGCTTTCTACGGGCATTCAGAAATACAGTACATGCTTATTCTTGGGTTTCTATGGGCATGCACTACACACACACACACATACACCTATATATACACACACATATACACACACACATATCATCACTCCATAAATTCAAGAAATCTCTGTGGGTCTGTGTGTGTGTCACGACCAAAGATCACAGGACAGCCTATGATGTTCCTATGATGTCTGTATGATGTCCTATGACGTTCCTATGTATAACGTTTCCTTATGTGAGAAATGTCCTATGATGTTCCTATGTACAACGACTCCTTATGTGTGAAAAAAATTATCTGTCCTTGGACTGCATCACTCATGATCATAGGACTCACTATGACATCATCAAAGATCAAAGGCAGGCATCACTCACGCTCACTCACGATCATAGGACATCAAAGATAGGACTCGCTATGACATCATCAAAGATCATAGGACTCGCAATGACACCATCAAAGATCAAAGGCAGGCATCACTGAATGAGTGCTGACATGCTTGCTTATACCCTTGCTTACACCTGCTTTCTACAGGCATGCACAGGTAGGCACTAATATATAGATAGATATAGATACACACACACACACACACACACACACACACATATATATATTTATTAGTGGTGTTGGCATAATTCCGTTAATCGCCCATTCACGCTTCGCCCACATTAATAGCAGCACATTTTGTGATCGCGGTTAATGGCAGTTAACGGCAGAAAGAGCAAACAGTACCTTTTTTTGGACCCATGGCACTCCATATGGCTTAGCTCTGTAGCCATCAACACTGGTCGCACCATACAGACATTATGAAGTCAAACAAGCTGGATTACAGCCATGGAAATCCCCAAAATGCTGTCCTGTTTAAGTTTACAAAGTTATCTGTCGGAGCTCTCACCTGGATAATTGTCACAGTCTCCTCCAAAACTACTTCTCTGGAAGCAAGCTAGTCAGCTAGCAGCTACGTGTAACAGCTACGTGCTTTGTAGCTCGCTGATACAAACACCTCTTCTTCTTTTATATTTGATTGGCAGTTGGCAACCAGCTTACAGGTGTATTACTGCCACTGACTTGATTATCATCACTATATCTTTGTATAAGGAGTTCTGAACAACTCCCTATGTGAGAAAAATATCCGTCCTTGGACTGTGTCCGAGGTGCAGCTGAGATCCGCCACACACTCTATATATGTCTGTCTGTGTGTCTGTTTTCCCTCTGTGACGTTTTCCTCACCGCCACACACTTCATATATGTCTGTCTTTCTGTGTGTCTTTTTCCTCATAGCTTTGTGACGTTTTCCCTCATAGCTTTGTGACGTTTTCCCTCATAGCTTTGTGACGTTTTCCCTCATAGCTTTGTGATGTTCTTCTTTTTAATCTCGTATTTGCGTCTCATCTCATTATTCTTCTTCTTTTAGACTTGATTTGCGGTTGATCCACCAGCCCATGATGTCTTTGAACTTAAAGATCCACTCTTAATGACAGTTGCATCCAGTCCAGGATTGGTGATGGTAGAATGCAAAAGAGGACAGCTCCTGAAAATCTGGAAGAAGTGGATATAATTCAACTAGGAGGAATGGAGGTGGGAAGCGGCGAAGAGGAAGTTTGGAGCATGGTCGATTCTAAAAGAAGCAAACACATACGTCAAGAAACTCAATCAAGACTGTTATCAAGTGCTGAAGAATCAGGATGAAGATCCCGGAATGAACAGGAGTGTAAAGTAATCATTAAACTTACTCGGGAAGGGGCATCATTTCATGAGTGAAGCCCAGTTAAGCTCACAAATGCAATTAATGGGTTACTTGGAGAAGTGTTAAATGCAAGGGTTCTTCGTAGTGTCTCGTTGCTGGTTACATGTAAAAGATGGTGTTAAACAAGGAAAACCAATTAGTGTCAATAAGATGGAGGGAAAAAATGAGCAGTGTTCAGTATTGGAAGGAAATAAGGCAATGAGAGGAGTGATATCGGGCATTTCAACGGCTGTCTCAACTGATGAAATAATGAGGAACTTAACTGGACCAAAAGTGACAGAGGTACGGAGATTGAAAGCTAGTAGAAATGGCGAAAAATGTGATAGTCTGTCAGTAATGTTAAAATTTGATGAAACAAGACTGCCAAGTAAGATGTATATTGGCTATCTGAGCTATGAAGTCAGACTTTACGTTCATCCTCCACTCAAATGTTTCAAATGTCAAAAGTTTGGTCATGTAGCAGCGATATGCAAAGGTAGACAACGATGTGCCAGATGCTCCGGTGAACATGAATATGGCAACTGTGAAAGAAGAGGCAAGTTAGTGCTGTAACTGCGGTGATGAACATAGTTCTGCATATCGAGGTTGTGAAGCCAGCAAAAGAGCAGCAGATGAAAGTCTTCCAGGGATTAACATACGCAGAAGCTGCGAAAAAGGTGCCAGCTAAAAATGTGAGAGTGGACTCGAACAGGGAAAGTGTGCAGACTTGCAGTGCATGGAGTAGAATTAAGGAAGATACTCTGGTTTTGAAGGAAAATAATTTTGTCTCATTTGTGGCAGATGTGACAAACTGCACTGTGCCAACTTCCAAGAAAACAGGAAAAAAAAAAAATCAAAATCATTGTGAAAGCAGCAGAAAAATATCTTGGCATTAAGGGGCTACATTGGGAAGCAGTTGAGGACTTGTTAAGTGGGGGATCTTTAAGTTGAAAGACATCATGGGCTGGTGGATCAACCGCCAATCAAGTGTAAAGGAAGAAGAATGAGATGAGCTGCAGATACGAACTACAGAGACCCAGATACAAGAGTAAAGAAGAAGAACGTCACAAAGCTAGGAGGAAAACGTCACAAAGCTCTGAGGAAAACATCACAAAGCTCTGAGGAAATGTCACAAAGCCATGAGGAAAATGTCACAAAGCCATGAGGAAAATGCTATGAGGAAAACGTCACCGAGCTATGAGGAAAATGTCACAAAGCTATGAGGAACACGTCACAAAGTTATGAAGAAAAACAGACACAGAACGACAGACTTGTATAAAGTGTGTACTGGCCTGGGTGGCCGACATCTTGGCCGTGGCAATGATAGAGTGAAGTACGAAGAGACGAAGAAGAGTGATGTCTGAAGATAGAGTTGAGGTTCGGTTAGCCACAGCAGTGATGATGGAGGGACTGCAGCTCCTGACCAGATAGAGTGATGATACAGAGTGAAGTACGAGTAATCTCTGAAGATAGAGTTGAGGTTTGATTGGACACAGCAATGATGATAGAAGGACTACAATTCCTGACCAGATAGAGTGATAATATAGAGTGAAGTACGTGGCGGTAATGCACCTGTAAGCTGGTTGCCAGCCGCCAAACAAATCTAAAAGAAGAAGAAATACATAGCGGATATGCACCTGTAAGCTGGTTACCAACCGCTAATCAAATCTAAAAGAAGAAGAATCTTGGCCATGGGACCAAGATGTGTAGAGTGATGATATAGAGTGAGGTTATTATACAGATTAAAGTATGAGGAGACGAAGAAGAGTGATGTCTGAAGATGGAGTTGAGGTTCGATTGGACACAGCAATGATGATAGAAGGACTGCAGCTCCTGACCGGATGGAGTGATGATGTGGAGTGAGGTGTGTGGCGGTAATGCACCTGTGGGCTGGTTGCCAACCACCAAATAGGTCTGGAAGAAGACGAAAAAGAGAGGACCAGTGAATTACGAGGAGACAAAGAGTGATGTCGGAAGATAGAGTTGAGGTTCAATTGGACACAGCAATGATGATAGAAGGACTACAGCTCCTGACCAGATAGAGCAGGGGTGTCAAACTCATTCCATGGAGGGCCAAGACCCTGCAGGTTTTACTTCCACCCAGTCTCTTCAGCAGGTGTTTTCACTGATCAGCAATCAGTAGGACGAAATTCAGAGAAATCACCTGTTGAAGACACTGGGTGGAGGTAAAACCTGCAGGGTCTTGGCCCTCCATGGAATGAGTTTGACACCTGTGAGATAGAGTGATGATATAGAGTGAAGTACGTGGTGGTAATGCACCTGTAAGCTGGTTGCCAACCGCCAATCAAATCTAAAAGAAGAAGAAGTCCCCCACTTAACAAGTCCTCAACTGCTTCCCATTGTAGATATACTGTAGATAGATAGATGTACTTTATTGATCCCAAACTGGGAAATTACAGTGTAACAGCAGCATGACAGTAGACAACCAAACAACAGAAACACACACATGACAGACAGAGGGATTACCCATGAAAAGTAAAACTATCACGACTATAAAACCTATATACATCATAGCTTAATATATGATGACCCGTATAAACACATGAATCATCCCATTGCACAAAGGAGGACTATCAGGGGCAGAGTGAAATGTGAGGTACCAGTTAGACTGTAAGGTGCAGTATGGCAGCATTGTTATGACTAGAATACAACATCATAGTGAGTTATTGTACAGTGAAATTGCATGTGGCAGGAAAGATTTCCTGTATCTGGCCGTTCGACAGTGAAGCTGTAGTAGTCTACTGGAGAAAGTGCTTCACTGTCTGTCCAGTGTGTGGTGGAGGGGGTGATCAGGATTGTCCATGATAGCCCCTTAATGCCAAGATATTTTTCTGCTGCTTTCACAATGATTTTGATTTTTTCTGTTTTCTTGGAAGTCTGCGCAGTGCAGTTTATCACATCTACCACAAATAAGACAAAATTATTTTCCTTCAAAACCAGAGTATCTTCCTTAATTCTACTGCATGCACTGCAAGTCTGCACACTTTCCCTGTTCGAGTCCACTCCCACATTGCTCTTTTGCTGGCTTCACAACCTCGATATGCAGAGCTATATTCACCACCACAGTTACAGCACTTTAATTTGGCTCCTCTTTCACACTTGTCATATTCATGTTCACCAGAGCATCTGGCACATCATTGTATACCTTTGCATATCACTGCTGCATGACCAAACTTTTGGCATTTGGAACATATGAGTGGAGGAGGAACGTAAAGTCTGACTTCATAGCTCATGTAGCCAATATACACCTTACTTGGCAGCCTTGTTTCATCAAATTTTAACATTACTGACAGATTATCACATTTTTCGCCATTTCTATTAGCTTTCAATCTCCGTACCTCTGTCACTTTTGGTCCAGTTAAGTTCCTCATTATTTCATCAGTTGAGACAGCCGTTGAAATGCCCGATATCACTCCTCTCATTGCCCCACTTCCTTCCGACACTGAACACTACACATTTTTCCCTCCATCTGAGTGACTCTGATTGCTTTTCCTTGTTGAACCTCAGCTTTGGGTCCAACTGTCAGCAGATGAGTACCATACTACCAGTCTAAAACTCTCAAGCTGTGTTCATAGTGTCTGTTTACTCCCATGCCCTGTTTTTGCGGTGCAGTGGGGAAGTTGGCCAAGATAGTTGTTGTCTGTTCATGTTTACAATTTTTCTGCTAAAAGGGAAATTGGGTTTGTTGTGACACACAAGGTCTATTATCTCTAGTAGGTTCATTTTGTCTTTTAATTATTTACCTTTTGTTCTTATTAAAGACAAAAATAGAAAGGAAATGTTTTTACCTTCTTTACATGTTTTGACTGTTCACTGCAGCCTTCATCAGCCTTCTTTAGTAAGAATAAAAGGTAAACACAAGGTCCATTGCTTTGTGATGAGCTGCTTAAAAGCTGTGGATGTTTGCTATGGGAGAAAGAGCAAGCTCCATTTGTGGCTGCTGGCTAGTTGGATGCTGAGTTATGTTGCAGTGATGTTACTGACCCCTGGCATTCTGTTGTTTGCACATGCAGTAGTACTTTTAAGAGTTTTCTGGAGAATATTCTGGATAGTTTTTGTTATTTTTGGATTTGTTGAGAGCTTTAATAAACCTGCAGGTCAAGAAAGAAAGCATATTTGTCCACTCCCATGTTTTATAACAGTATGAGAAATTTAAAAAATTACCAACTTAAGGTACACTGTATCTGAATGTAAAAACGTGCGATTAATGTGTTAATTGCGATTAACTCAACATTCCAAAAGATTAATCGCGATGAAAAATTTTACGCATCCAGCACCACACACACACACACACACACACACACACACACACACACACACACACACACACACACACACACACACACACACACATATACTGTATATATACAGTATACCGTATATATATATACAGTGGGGCAAAAAAGTATTTAGTCAGCCACCAATTGTGCAAGTTCTCCCACTTAAAAGATGAGAGAGGTCTCCAATTTTCATCATAGGTATACCTCAACTATAAGAGACAAAATGAGAAAAAAAAAAAACCAGAAAGTCACTTTGAAGGATTTTTAATGAATTAATTGGTAAATTCCTCGGTAAAATAAGTATTCAGTCAATAACAAAAGTTCATCTCAATACTTTGTTATACTGTATATCCTTTGTTGGCAATGACAGAGGTCAAACGTTTTCTGTAAGTCTTCACAAGGTTTTCACACACTGTTGCTGGTATTTTGGCCCATTCCTCCATGCAGATCTCCTCTAGAGCAGTGATGTTTTGGGGCTGTCGCTGGGCAACATGGACTTTCAACTCCCTCCGAAGATTTTCTATGGCGTTGAGATCTGGAGACTGGCTAGGCCACTCCAGGACCTTGAAATGCTTCTTACGAAGCCACTCCTTCGTTGCCCGGGCGGTGTGTTTGGGATCATTGTCATGCTGAAAGACCCAGCCACGTTTCATCTTCAATGGCCTTGCTGATGGGAGGTTTTCACTCAAAATCTCACAATACATGGCCTCATTCATTCTTTCCTTTACACGGCTCAGTCGTCCTGGTCCCTTTGCAGAAAAACAGCCCCAAAGTATGATGTTTCCACCCCCATGCTTCACAGTAGGTATGGTGTTCTTTCTCCTCCAAACACGACAAGTTGAGTTTTTACAATAAAGTTCTATTTTGGTTTCATCTGACCATATGACATTCTCCCAATCCTCTTCTGGATCATCCAAATGCTCTCTAGCAAACTTCAGACGGGCCTGGACATGTACTGGCTTAAGCAGGGGGACACGTCTGGCACTGCAGGATTTGAGTCCCTGGCGGCGTAGTGTGTTACTGATGTAGCCTTTGTTACTTTGGTCCCAGCTCTCAGCAGGTCATTCACTAGGTCCCCCCGTGTGGCTCTGGGATTTTTGCTCACCATTCTCATGATAATTTTGACCCCACGGAGTGAGATCTTGCGTGGAGCCCCAGATCGAGGGAGATTATCAGTGGTCTTGTATGTCTTCCATTTTCTAATAATTGCTCCCACAGTTGATTTCTTCACACCAAGCTGCTTACCTATTGCGGATTCAGTCTTCCCAGCCTGGTGCAGGTCTACAATTTTGTTTCTGGTGTCCTTTGACAGCTCTTTGGTCTTGACCATAGTGGAGTTTGGAGTCTGACTGTTTGAGGTTGTGGACAGGTGTCTTTTATACTGATAAAGAGTTCAAACAGGTGCCATTAATACAGGTAACGAGTGGAGGACAGAGGAGCCTCTTAAAGAAGTTGTTACAGGTCTGTGAGAGCCAGAAATCTTACTTGTTGGTAGGTGACTAAATACTTATTCATTGAAAATCCTTCAATGTGATTTTCTGGATTTTTTTTTTTTTTTCCCTCATTTTGTCTCTCATAGTTGAGGTATACCTATGATGAAAATTGGAGACCTCTCTCATCTTTTAAGTGGGAGAACTTGCACAATTGGTGGCTGACTAAATACTTTTTTCCCCCCACCGTGTGTGTGTGTGTGTATATATATATATACACACACACACACACACACACACACACACACTACCGTTCAAAAGTTTGGGGTCACCCAGACAATTATTTTGTGTTTTCCATGAAAAGTCACACTTATTTACCACCATGAGTTGGAAAATGAATAGAAAATATAGTCAAGACATTGACAAGGTTAGAAATAATGATTTGTATTTGAAATAATTTTTTCCTTCAAATTTTGCTTTCGTCAAAGAATCCTCCATTTGCAGCAATTACAGCATTGCAGACCTAACATGATTGCACAAGGGTTTTCTAATCATCCATTAGCCTTCTGACGCAATGAGCAAACACATTGTACCATTAGAACACTGGAGTGATAGTTGGTGGAATTGGGCCTCTATACACCTATGTAGATACTGCACCAAAAAACAGACATTTGCAGCTAGAATAGTCATTTACCACATTAGCAATGTATAGAGTATTTCTGATTAGTTTAAAGTTATCTTCATTGAAAAAAAGTGCTTTTCTTTCAAAAATAAGGAAATTTCTAAGTGACCCCAAACTTTTGAACGGTAGTGTACACACACACACACATATACATATATATACAGTATATATACACATACACACACACACACACACACACACACACAGTGGGGCAAAAAAGTATTTAGTCAGCTACCAATTGTGCAAGTTCTCTCACTTAAAGGATGACAGAGGTCTCCAATTTTCATCATAGGTATACCTCAACTATGAGAGACAAAATGAGAAAAAAAAAATCCAGAAAATCACATTGAAGGATTTTTAATGAATTAATTGGTAAATTCCTCAGTAAAATAAGTATTTGGTCACCTACAAACAAGCAAGATTTCTGTCTCTCACAGACCTGTAACAACTTCTTTAAGAGGCTCCTCTGTCCTCCACTCGTTACCTGTATTAATGGCACCTGTTTGAACTCTTTATCAGTATAAAAGACACCTGTCCACAACCTCAAACAGTCAGACTCCAAACTCCACTATGGCCAAGACCAAAGAGCTGTCAAAGGACACCAGAAACAAAATTGTAGACCTGCACCAGGCTGGGAAGACTGAATCTGCAATAGGTAAGCAGCTTGGTGTGAAGAAATCAACTGTGGGAGCAATTATTAGAAAATGGAGGACATACAAGACCACTGATAATCTCCCTCGATCTGGGGCTCCACGCAACATCTCACCCCATGGGGTCAAAATTATCACGAGAACGGTAAGCAAAAATCTCAGAACCACATGGGGGGACCTAGTGAATGACCTGCAGAGAGCTGGGACCAAAGTAACAAAGGCTACATCAGAAACACACTACGCTGCCAGGGACTCAAATCCTGCAGTGCCAGACGTGTCCCCCTGCTTAAGCCAGTACATGTCCAGGCCCGTCTGAAGTTTGCTAGAGAGCATTTGGATGATCCAGAAGAGGATTGGGAGAATGTCATATGGTCAGATGAAACAAAAATAGAACTTTATTGTAAAAACTCAACTTGTCGTGTTTGGAGGAGAAAGAACACCATACCTACTGTGAAGCATGGGGGTGGAAACATCATACTTTGGGGCTGTTTTTCTGCAAAGGGACCAGGACAACTGATCCGTGTAAAGGAAAGAATGAATGGGGTCATGTATTGTGAGATTTTGAGTGAAAACCTCCTTCCATCAGCAAGGGCATTGAAGATGAAACGTGGCTGGGTCTTTCAGCATGACAATGATCCCAAACACACCGCCCGGGCAACGAAGGAGTGACTTCGTAAGAAGCATTTCAAGGTCCTGGAGTGGCCTAGCCAGTCTCCAGATCTCAACCCCATAGAAAATCTTTGGAGGGAGTTGAAAGTCTGTGTTGCCCAGCGACAGCCCCAAAACATCACTGCTCTAGAGGAGATCTGCATGGAGGAATGGGCCAAAATACCAGCAACAGTGTGTGAAAACCTTGTGAAAACTTACAGAAAACGTTTGACCTCTGTCATTGCCAACAAAGGGTATATAAAAAAAATATTGAGATGAACTTTTTGTTATTGACCAAATACTTATTTTACCGAGGAATTTACCAATTAATTCATTAAAAATCCTTCAATGTGATTTTCTGTTTTTTTTTTTTTTTCCTCATTTTGTCTCTCATAGTTGAGGTATACCTATGATGAAAATTGGAGACCTCTCTCATTTTTTAAGCGGGAGAACTTGCACAATTGGTGGCTGACTAAATACTTTTTTACCCCACTGTGTGTGTATATATATATATATATATATATATATATATATATATATATATATACATATACACACACACACATTATATATATATACATATACGTATATATACTGTATATATACACACACATATATATACAGTATATATATATATACTGTATATACATATACAGTATATATATATACATATACAGTGTGTATATATATATACAGTATATATATATACAGTATATATATATATATATACAGTATATATATATACAGTATATATATATATATATATATATATATATATATATATATATATATATATATATATATATATATATATATATATATATACACAGTATATACTATATACAGTATATATATACACACACACACACACACACATATATATATATATATAGCGGTAATGCACCTATTAGCTGGTTGGCAACCACCAATGAAATCTAAAAGAAGAAGAAGACAGAGAGAGCTGCCCTGAATTTTACCTGAGAGGTGTTTCTGGTACAGTACAAGGGTGTCTAAAAATATGCACAATGGCCTGATTAAAAGGGAAAGTTTATCAGGAGGTCACCAGTGTAGAAGACTACAGCATGAAACACCAGGTCCTGCAAAGGACAGGGAGAGCATATCCTGTTTTATTCCCCTATTTTTTTGGAGGTGCGGTGGTCTACTTGAGTCACACATTTACAAAAATGCAGATTTGTTCCAGAGGCACACATTTTGGACTGATTACCCTCTTTTCTTGTGCATGAATGTAAAACACACATGCTATGATTTATAGTTCTCAATTACAACATTATGACACTTTCATGTTTGATGTAGTTTATTGTATTCCAATTTATTATGAAACGAAAGAAGAAATGGGAATATTGCATATTTATAAGAAAACTAGAGTATATTTTAAAAGTCAAAAAGTTGCAATTTTAGGGGAAAAATCCATAAAATGACTCAGACAAGCTTATAACTTACTAGATCAGTAATAGCTACAGTCCCTGAAAGCTCCATTGATTTCTTTTTTCAGATCTCCTTGTACATTGATTCCTTCACACATTAAAGCATGTTGAGTGGTCTGTGGCTGGTTGCACTTATGGCAAGAGTCATTTATGAGGCTGACTTCTACACACAAATGCCTTGAAGTGTCCATAAATGGATGTGGTTCAACCCGACCCAGTGGGCCCAGTGCAGGTTGTGGCCTGGAGGATGGTCAGATATGACGGGGATTAATGTCTTGTTGCTCCTATTGTACAGCTGTGGTTACATCTCGTCTCTTCCCAAGCCATGAAACAATAATGGGATTTGAGGCTGTGACTTTCTCATGGTCCGACCTATGAGTAACCGTTTCAGTGAAATCATCATTAGCAATACCAAATTGACTGAAAAAGCTCCAAATTTATAAGAATATGACATTGATGCTGATGCAGGCCACTGAAGGAGAAGAAAGGAAATACAGAATATTTGGATACTCGTTCTACTTTGATCCCAAAAATTTGGAGCCCCCAAACTGACATTCGGGATACCCACTTGACCGACCATCAATTAGACGGCTTCAGAGCTGGCTTCAATTGACTTGTTTTTTGTTTTTTTTTTAAACTATAGTTATATGCTATAAAACGTTGCTTTAATTAATCAGAGGCTCTTAAACTGATAGATAATTTAAAGGTGAACTATGCAGAAATTGCAGGTGATTGCTGGCAACACCAAATGGCAGTAATGAACACCTCCCACACACACACCATCTAGGCTTAAGTAAATTTGATGTTCCATTTTGTTTATTTACTCATGACGAACTTCTTCAAGTTTGTCTACTCCAAGTGAACCAGTAATTAACTTATTACATGTTCTGCCCTACTCTAGAAATTAATATAATCAAGTTACAACACAGGATTCTTGACTCTGAGCTGAAAACTTGCTTATACTCACCCTGCTGATGTAACGTGGTATTTATCACTTTATTAGCCTGGCAAACAACATAAATGAATTCACAGCTCTGCAATATCACAACGTATCTTATTTGGCATGACAGCAAGAGAGATGATTTTTTTTTACACTCAAATTATATTCTTAGCAGGGCTTGATATTAATACCCACCAACTCGCCACTGGCGGGTGGATTTCACCAGTGGCGGGTAAGATAGCCACTCCCACTAGCCACTTTGGCAGGTGTAGTTTGCTCAAGTAACATCTAAATAATAAGCCTATCACAGTGTGAGGCTACGAAACTACAATACAGCCGTGGACAAAATTGTTGGTACCCCCCTGTTAATGAAAGAAAAACCCACAATGGTCACAGAAATAACTTGAATCTGACAAAAGTGGTAATAAATAAAAATTCTAAGAAAATTAACCAATGAAAATCAGACAATGCTTTTGAATTGTGGTTCAACAGAATTACTTTAAAAAACAAACTCATGAAACAGGCCTGGACAAAAATGATGGTACCCCAAGAAAAGATTGAAAATAATGTGACCATAGGGACATGTTCAACCAAGATGTGTCCTCTAACATCACAGGTGTCTAGAAACTTGTAATAAGTCAGTCGGCCTATTTAAAGGGTGACAAGTAGTCACTGTGCTGTTTGATGACATGGTGTGTACCACACTAAATATGGACCAGAGGAAGCAAAGGAGAGAGTTGTCTCAAGAGATTAGAAAGAAAATTATAGACAAGCATGTTAAAGGTAAAAGATATAAGACCATCTCCAAGCAGCTTGCTGTTCCTGTGACTACAGTTGCACATATTATTCAGAAATTTAAAATCCACGGGACTGTAGCCAACCTCCCTGGACGTGGCCGCAGGAGGAGACGGATAATACGAATGGTAACAAAAGAGCCCAGAACAACCTCTAAACACATTCATGGTGAACTCCAAGGTCAAGGTACATCAGTGTCAGGTCGCACCATCCGTCATTGTTTGAGCCAAAGTGGACTTCATGGGAGACGACCAAGGAGGACACCACTGTTGAAAACAAATCATAAAAAAGCCAGACTGGAATTTGCCAAAGTGCATGTTGACAAGCCACAAAGCTTCTGGGAGAATGTCCTATGGACAGACGAGACAAAACTGGAACTTTTTGGCAAGGCACGTCAGCTCTATGCATACCAAGAAAAGAACACTGTCCCTACTGTGAAACATGGAGGAGGTTCTGTTATGTTGTGGGGCTGCTTTGCTGCATCTGGCACAGGGTGTCTTGAATCTGTGAAGGGTACAATGAAATCTCAAGACTATCAAGGTATTCTAGAGAGAAATGTGCTGCCCAGTGTCAGACAGCTTGGTCTCAGTTGCAGGTCATGGGTCTTGCAACAGGATAATGACCCAAAACACACAGCTTAAAAACACCCAAGAATGGCTAAGAGCGAAACATTGGACTATTCTAAAGTGGCCTTCTATGAGCCCTGATCTAAATCCTATTGAACATCTGTGGAAGGAGCTGAAACATGCCGTCTGGAGATGGCACCCTTCAAACCTGAGACAACTGGAGCAGTTTGCTCATGAGGAGTGGGCCAAAATACCTGCTGAGAGGTGCAGAAGTCTCATTGACAGTTACAGAAATTGTTTGATAGCAGTGATTGCCTCAAAAGGTTGTGGAACAAAATATTAAGGGTACCATCATTTTTGTCCAGGCCTATTTCATGAGTTTGTTTTTTAAAATAATTCTGTTGAGCCACAATTCAAAAGCATCGTCTGATTTTCATTGGTTAATTTTCATAGAATTTTTATTTATTACCACTTTTGTCAGATTCAAGTTATTTCTGTGACGATTGTGGGTTTTTCTTTCATTAACAGAGGGGTACCAACAATTTTGTCCACGTGTGTAGATAGAGACAGAGAGAGATGGAGAGAGAGCTGCTAGGCGACCAAAACAGCAACAAAATATGAGCTCCTACTTAAGCAAATATTTTTGTATACCTTTTGGATGAACCTAGTGGCCATTTCTTACATTAATTTTTACCTAAAGAAGACGGGAACCAATGGAACAAGTTTAAACTGAGTCGGAATTACCATCAATCTACAATCAAGAAAAGAAAATTGTAGAGGAAACCAGTTAGCCTGCTAGCTAACAACACCAACTGGCAGCTGTCAACTGCTTCAGAATCCCAGATCCTAACCAAGAAAAGAAGGATAAAAACAACAAAGTTAAGTGAACTACTACAGGATTACACCATCTGACTCTGAACTGACTCAATGATTATTTCTCCACAGGGAACAAGGCTGAAATAACAGTGAACCTAAGGGTGAGTGCTATTGATCCAAATCACCTCATTACAACTGAACAATATACAATAGAAGTACATAAGCTTTCCCAAGACTCCATACACCCCAAAATGGAAGCTATCAAAATAAAGTACCCAGCAAAATGTACAAATGACTCTGCAAGGAAGAAATTCAAAGATGATATCCTGACGAACAACCCAGAGACTATTTGCAGACTGTACAAAAAGCAGAAGCATATCCAACCTCCTTTTCTACACCAACCATCCCCAGGCATGGCATGCTGCCATAAAAGAACACTACTCCTTCGTTTCAGTGGAGGTTTCAGTGGAGGACGGACAGTGAAAATAAACCCAGATGATGAACAGACCACCATTCACTTCAACAAGAAATGGACAGTGTTGATCCAGCGCAACCGTCCTATAGAGAAAGACTTCTCCAGAATCAGAGAGAGCGCACAGGAAAAGAAAGCCCATAGTGGTGATGACACCCCCACCACAGACCAAGAGGGCATCCTACCTTCTGCTGATATCACAGAAGAATCACAGAATCAACTCCCGACCACAGAGCCTCATTCGCTCACTGAGTTGAGAGACAAATTCACACAGCTAAAGGTCAGACAGGTGGAGATGGAACACACAATCACCACATTCAAATCTGGACAGACAACAACTGAAGACAAAATCAACCCCTCACCCACTCTCTGTGACACTGAGGGAGAGGGTGGCCCGTCTGCTTTCTGGTCTTAAGTAAAAAAACTCAAAGACAAAGAAAAGTCTTCAAAACAAGAGATGAGACAGCTCCTGGCTGAGGTCAAAAGATTCAAAGACAGTGAAGAGGCTTTAAAGCTGGACAGCAGCCACCTCTGAGAAGAGGTACGGAAGCTCAAAGATGAAGTGAGAACACTGACCAGTGAACCACCTGTGAGAGCACTGCCTACTCCCCTACAGGAGACTGCAGAACAACAGGGCCCAGACGACTGTCCCAGCCAATCAACACCACCAAGAAGCCAAGAAACAAAACCAAGCGCCCTTTCCTCTAACAAACACCACTACCACACCTATAGAGAGCAACCCAACACAAAATCCACAAGTTGTTCTCCTCATGGACTCAAATGGAAAATATGTTGAAGAGAAAAAACTTTTCCCAAACCACAAAGTTTCAAAACTCAAGTACCGGAATACCATCCATGCTATGGAGCTGTTGATGGAGGACCGCCTGGGGTCCCCCAGTCAAATCGTTATCCACACCGGCACAAATGTGTCGTAACAAATAGGACACCACACGCTCACTGTAGGTTGGCACATTTCAAAATCTAAAACTACCAAAAACAAATCTACCTACGGGTACAAATAAAGTAACCTGAACCTGAACATTTATTAACTAAGGCACAAACAAGAATGTTCATACAAATACAACAAAATGAAGTGCCAGACGATAATAGTGGGACACAAAACAAATGCTGGAGGAGAGTGGGGCTCAACGTCCGAAGGTACGGAAAGTCAGGGAATTGCCTGACCAGGAGCGAAACCCAGCCGGAGCACACCCAAGGGCTGCGGGGTCAACGGCCGAGAAAACAGGGGGAAAAGGCACCAGGATGGAGCACTCCAACTCACCTCAACAGCAGAGTCCTAATCACTCAGTAGTAGTGATCCAGAGGATGGGTACATAGAAGAAGGACACGACAACGGGCAGGGATTGTCGTGTCCCTTAAATACGACACATAATCAGAGACGGGTGTAATTCATGAGTAACAGAATTGACAGCAACTATGCAGCCCTGGACAGATTGACAGCCGGAAGCTGCACAGCACTGTCAAAGTAAACAAACCAGAAATGATAAAAATACAAACACAACAGAATTCAAAACAATCATAATAATCTTATAGATAACAGTGAACAGACAGAAAAATGCTCACTGGGCAGGGAAACTGGGCACGGCTCTAACCCGTGCCCCAGGTTCATGACAAAATGACCTGAAAACACAGGGTGAAGATGTGGCCAAGTCTATCAATAGAGTGATGGAAAAAGCTTCTTCTACATTCCCAAACGCAAAGGAATTTACCTCTACCCTGCTACCCAGATGGGATTTCCACCCCACCCTTATCCAAAGGGTAAATGCACAAATTTCCAGAGATTGTGCAATGAAGCCAAATGTCTCTGTGGCACCCCACCCCACCCTAGACCTGCAAAGCCTGTATGACCAAGTACACATCCTCAAGGCAGTAGTCCCAGCCTTTGCAAAGAAACTCAAGGATGTTGCACTCAACCATAGACCAAGCACATCCCACATGATCCCCCCCATCCAGGCCAACAACCAGAGGACCTGCCTCACCTCAAGGACACCATGCTGCACCCAGTGGATCTGCTCCACCTGGAAGACACCACACTGCACCCAGAGGATATCCTCCCACAACCCTGGCCAGGCCCACCTTTCTCCTGCCAACCCCACACTACACATATGCACAGGCTGTAAACAGAGTAAGCCCAAACCCTCTATCTGGCAAAACCAGACCCCATGACCTGAGCATACACCAGATGCTGAGTGAGCTCTACATAGTAATGGTCCAAGCCTAAACCCTCTGAAACAACTAGCCTAAGCATGGAACACACATCTGTAGCAACTTCATCCTGGAATATACAAGGTCTGAGGTCAAATGCCTTTGGCCTGAAGAGCAGGAACCCAGACTTCATCAAAGAAATCATAAATACAGACATCATTGTCCGACATGAGACATGGCACAGAGGAGATGGTCAAACTGGCTGCCCCGTAAACTACAGACAGCTAGTAGTACCATCCACCAAGCTAACAGGAATCAAACAGGGAAGAGATTCAGGAGGTATGCTAATATGGTACAAATCTGAACTGACCCACTCCATTAAACTAATCAAAACAGGAACTTTTTTACATCTGGATATAAATAAATAAAAATCTAACCTTAACTGAGAAAAACATGCTCCTGTGTGCCACCTACATTCCCCCACCCAAGTCCCCATACTTTAAAGAAGAAATGTTCTGGATCTTAGACGAGGAAATTAACCTTCTTCGGGCCCAGGGCCACATTATAATATGTGGAGATGCAGCTGTGCATAAACACTGTTCTCCATTGGTGGAGTTTATGATCATCAAGTGCCAATCCTTTCACATTCTGAGAGAATTTACATCTGTCCTACTAATTGCTGAGTATGTCCTGCCCACTGCCATCGGTGAGAAGAGTAAAGCACTAAAAGAACTCTCAGGCCATCAGTGAGACACAAACAGTGCATCCAGACTGATTCCTCATCACAGCAGGATACTTCAACCATGCAGATTTAAAGGCCCTCCTACCAAAATTACACCAACATGTGGACTTTCAAACAAGAGGAGACAATTTGCTGGACCTGGGACCTCATGTACAAAGGGTACTTGCACGCAAAAACATGTCATATATCCTTTTCCACGGAAAATTTCAGATCTATCAAGAACGAAATGACCGTGGAAATACAGGGGTGTGAAAAGGCGTTTGCCCCCTCCTGATTTCTCATTTTTTTGTATGCTTGTCACACTTACAGTGGGGCAAAAAAGTATTTAGTCAGCCACCAATTGTGCAAGTTCTCCCACTTAAAAGATGAGAGAGGTCTCCAATTTTCATCATAGGTATACCTCAACTATGAGAGACAAAATGAGAAAAAAAAATCCAAAAAATCACATTGAAGGATTTTTAATGAATTAATTGGTAAATTCCTTGGTAAAATAAGTATTTGGCCACCTACAAACAAGCAAGATTTCTGGCTCTCACAGACATGTAACTTCTTCTTTAAGAGGCTCCTCTGTCCTCCACTCGTTACCTGTATTAATGGCACCTGTTTGAACTCTTTATCAGTATAAAAGACACCTGTCCACAACCTCAAACAGTCAGACTCCAAACTCCACTATGGCCAAGACCAAAGAGCTGTCAAAGGACACCAGAAACAAAATTGTAGACCTGCACCAGGCTGGGAAGACTGAATCCGCAATAGGTAAGCAGCTTGGTGTGAAGAAATCAACTGTGGGATCAATTATTAGAAAATGGAAGACATACAAGACCACTGATCTCCCTTGATCTGGGGCTCCACGCAAGATCTCACCCCGTGAGGTCAAAATGATCACGAGAACGGTGAGCAAAAATCCCAGAACCACACGGGGGACCTAGTGAATGACCTGCAGAGAGCTGGGACCGAAGTAACAAAGGCTACATCAATAACACACTACGCCGCCAGGGACTCAAATCCTGCAGTGCCAGACGTGTCCCCCTGCTTAAGCCAGTACATGTCCAGGCCCATCTGAAGTCTGCTAGAGAGCATTTGGATGATCCAGAAGAGGATTGGGAGAATGCCATATGGTCAGATGAAACCAAAATAGAACTTTTTGGTAAAAACTCAACTTGTCGTGTTTGGAGGAGAAAGAACACCATACCTACTGTGAAGCATGGGGGTGAAAACATACTTTGTGGCTGTTTTTCTGCAAAGGGACCAGGACGACTGATCCGTGTAAAGGAAAGAATGAATGGGGCCATGTATCGTGAGATTTTGAGTGAAAACCTCCTTCCATCAGCAAGGGCATTGAAGATGAAACGTGGCTGGGTCTTTCAGCATGACAATGATCCCAAACACACTGCCTGGGCAACGAAGGAGGGCCTTCGTAAGAAGCATTTCAAGGTCCTGGAGTGGCCTAGCCAGTCTCCAGATCTCAACCCCATAGAAAATCTTTGGAGGGAGTTGAAAGTCTGTGTTGCCCAGCGACAGCCCCAAAACATCACTGCTCTAGAGGAGATCTGCATGGAGGAATGGGCCAAAATACCAGCAACAGTGTGTGAAAACCTTGTGAAGACTTACAGAAAACGTTTGACCTCTGTCATTGCCAACAAAGGGTATATAACAAAGTATTGAGATGAACTTTTGTTATTGACCAAATACTTATTTTACCGAGGAATTTACCAATTAATTCATTAAAAATCCTTCAATGTGATTTTCTGGATTTTTTTCCCCCCTCATTTTGTCTCTCATAGTTGAGGTATACCTATGATGAAAATTGGAGACCTCTCTCATCTTTTAAGAGGGAGAACTTGCACAATTGGTGGCTGACTAAATACTTTTTTTCCCCCACTGTAAATGCTTCAGATCATCAAACAAATTTAAATATTACACATAGATAACACAAGCGAACACAAAATGCAGTTTTTAAATGAAGGCATTTATTATTAAGGGGGAAAAATAAAATCCAAACCTACATGGCCCTGTGTGAAAAAGTGATTCCCCCTAAACCTAATAACTGGTTGGACCACCATTAGCAGCTACAACTGCAGTCAAGCATTTGCGATAACTGGCAATGAGTCTTTTACAGTGCTGTGGAGGAATTTTCGTCCACTCATCTTTGCAGAATTATTGTAATTAGCGACACTGGATGGTTTTCGAGCATGAACCACCTTTTTAAGGTCATTCCACAGCATCTCAATTGGATTTAGGTCAGGACTTTGACAAGGCCACTCCAAAGTCTTCCTTTTGTTTTTCTTAAGCCATTCACAGGTGGATTTGTTGGTGTGTTTTAGATCATTGTCCTGCTGCAGAACCCAAGTGCGCTTCAGCTTGAGGTCACGAACAGATGGCCAGACATTCTCCTTCAGGATTTTTTGGTAGACAGCAGAATTCATGGTTCCATTTACCACAGCAAGTCTTCCAGGTCCTGAAGCAGCAAAACAGCCCCAGACCATCACACGACCATCACCATATTTTACTGTTGGTATGATGTTTCTTTTCTGAAATGCTATGTTACTTTTACACCGGATGTAATGGGACACACACCTCCCAAAAACTTCAGCTTTTGTCTCATCAGTCCATAGAGTATTTTCCCAAAAGTCTTTGGGATCATCAAGATGTTTTCTGGCAAAACTGAGATGAGCCTTTATGTTCTTTTTGCTCAGCAGTGGTTTTCGTCTTGGAACTCTGCCATGCAGGCCATTTTTGCCCAGTCTCTTTCTTATGGTGGAGTCATGAACACTGACCGTAACCGAGGCAAGTGAGACCTGCAGCTCTTTGGATGTTGTTGTGGGGTCTTTTGTGACCTCTTAGATGAGTCGTTGCTGCGCTCTTAGGGTAATTTTGGTTGGCTGGCCACTCCTGGGAAGGTTCACCACTGTTCCATGTTTTTGCCATTTGTGGATAATGGCTCTCCCTGTGGTTTGCTGGAGTCCCAAAGCTTTAGAAATGGCTTTATAACCTTTTCCAGACTGATAGATCCCAACTACTTTGTTTCTCACTTGTTCCTGAATATCTTTGGATCGCAGCATGATGTCTAGCTTTTGACGATCTTTTGGTCTACTTTGTCAGGCAGGTCCTATTTAAGTGATTTCTTGATTGAGAACAGATGTGGTAGTATTCAGGCCTGGGTGTGGCTAGAGAAATTGAACTCAGCTTTCCAAAGATGTGATAAACCATAGTTAATTTATGTTTTAACGGGGGGGGGGGCAATCACTTTTTCACACAGGGCCATGTAGCATACCTGTCAAGTGATACGGTTTCGCCGTATTTTAATACGGGGAAAATGCAATTTTAGCAAATACGGGCGTATTGCCATTTCTGTACGCCAAAAAGAAAAATATACGGGAAAAAAAATTATTGAGAGTGTGGAGGAACACCTCGTTGTGACCCCCATAGCGTACAGGGCTGGCAGTGCGCTCAGCGTCCGCCTGCACTTATTTCGATCCTCCACATGCGCACCTAAGCAGTGTTTTTGTGAGTTTCAAAATGGCTTCTTGCAGCGCGCCACCGGCGAAGTAAACAAAGCTTGAAGAAAAGGGATATCGAGGGACTGGACGTCACCGTTCTCCTTCACCATCACCATTTATTTATTTATTTTAGATTGCACAATATTCCATGGCAGAATGTTGTGGGCTTTGGTTCGGACAATTGCAACACGATGGTGGGTCGAGACCTTTCCAGACTGGAGAAATCTCCAAATGTTTTCAGGTATGGGCAGTATTATTCACCTTCAAATATTACCTAAATACAACAAAAAAAAATGCTTTAAAATCTTAAACATGCTTAGAGGTAGCCCAAATCCCCTATAGTGTACTGTTATTTTGTATCTTGGAACTTTGCTTTACATTCAATTCAACTTTATTTATATAACGCCATTTCACAACAACAGTCATCTCATAGCACTATCAACTGTAGGGGGAACCCCCACAGTTGCAGAAAGACCCCAGCAATCAGGCGATCCCCTGTGACCAAGCACTTGGTGACGGTGGAGAGAAAAAACTCCCTTTTAACAGGAAGAAACCCCCCAGCAGAATGTACATCTGAATGTATAGCATTATATTGAAAGGGCTGAATAAGATTGATATTTTCATTGTTATTATTATTAACACAATTTCAAAGAGAATCATTTCTGATACTTAACTTATGAAACAAAAATCCATTCTGCTTTTGTTTCAGCATTGGCAGCATAAATGAATGAATTTGAAATAGTTCATATTGCAGTTGCTGTTTGTTTGGTTTTTGTTTGGGTTTTTTTTTGTTTTTTTGTTTTTGCTTCGGTTTTCTTTCATCTGCCGATAAATACAGTTTTTAAGTACTCAGTACAGGCGTGAAACCCCCCCAATAAGGGAGGCATGAGGTCAGTACAGGTGTGAAGGCCCCCCCAGTAAGGGAGGCATGAGGTATGCCTTGACAGGTATGATGTAGGTTTAGATTTTTTTTACCCTTAATAATAAACACCTTCATTTAAAAACTGGATTTTGTGTTTACTTGTGTTATCTTTGTCTAATATTTAAATTTGTTTGATAATCTGAAATATTTAAGTGTGACAAACAAAAAAAATGAGAAATCAGGAAGGGGGCAAACACTTTCACACCACTGCATGCGCAGCTCCACGCCAACTTCATGGCTGGTGTAGGTTCAGGTTCAGGTTACTTTATTTGTACCCGTACATAGATTTGTTTTGCAGTCTGGTGACATCCATATTTACAAGCCACAAATTACATTCAACATAGACTCAAACACAGGCACACATGAAATTGACTATGAACATGACAAAAATACTCAAGGCTCCATCAATCAGGGTATAAAAAGACAAAGATATGAGAGAAAAACCAGAGGTAAGAGAGAAGAGTCATATTAAAAGTTAAAAACTAGTCAAAGAGGTTAAAAACTCAAAGGTCTAAAACTCAATAAAATATTTAGAACCCAAGTAACATCCTACAAAAATAAGTAAATATAAAATGGAGTTAATAAATAAAATCCCCCTCATGGATCGTCACCTTATCGTGGTGGGGGGGTTTGCGTGCCCCAGTGATCCCAGGAGCTATGTTGTCCGGGGCAATTTGCCTCTGATAGGGTCTCCCAAGACAAACTGGTCCTGGGTGAAGGGCCAGACGAAGAACGATCCAACAGACTCTCATGATAAATTGTATATCAAGGATTCAGTGTACCCCGCCCGGTATGGGGTTACCGGGGCCCCACCCTGGAGCCAGGCCTGGGGGAGGGGCTCGAAGGCTAGCGTCTGGTGGCCGGGTTTCCACCCATGGGACCCGGCCGGGCTCAGCCCGAAGGAGTTACATGGGTCCGCCCTCCAGTAGGTTCACCACCTGCAGGAGGGATCATGGAAGTCCGGTGCTATGTGGATTAGGTGGCAGTCAAAGGCGGAGACCTTGGCGGACTGATCCCAAGCTTTCTAAACTGGCTTTTGGTACGTGGAATGTCACCTCTCTGGTGGGGAAGGAGCCTGAGCTGGTGTACGAGATTGAGCGATACCGGCTAGATATAGTTGGCCTCACCTCAACACACAGCTCCGGTTCCGGAACCAGTCTCCTGGAGAGGGGCTGGAGCTTGGCCTTTTCTGGAGTTGCCCCGGGCGAGAGGCGACGAGCAGGGGTAGGTATTCTTGTATCGCCCCACCTTGCTGCCTCTATATTGGAGTTTTCCCCGGTGGACGAAAGGGTTGCTTCCCTGCGCCTTCGGGTTGGGAAACGGGTCCTGACCATCATTTGTGCCTATGCACCAAATGATGTTTCAGAGTACCCACCCTTTTTGGAGTCTGTGACTGGGGTGCTGGAGGGTGCTCCTCCTGGAGACTCCATTGTCCTACTGGGGGACTTCAATGCGCACGTGGGCAACGACAGTGAAACCTGGAGGGGGGTGATTGGGAGGAACGGCCTGCCCGATCTGAACCCGAGTGGTGTTCAGTTATTGGACTTCTGTGCTAACCACAGTCTGTCTATAACGAACACCATGTTCAAGCATAAGGGTGTCCATATGTGCACCTGGCACCAGGACACCCTAGGCCGCAGGTCGATGATCGATTTTGTTATCGTATCATCAGACCTGCGACCGTATGTCTTGGACACCCGAGTAAAGAGAGGTGCAGAGCTGTCAACTGATCACCACCTGGTGGTGAGTTGGATCCGATGGCAGGGGAGGAAGCCATTCAGACCTGGTAGACCCAAACGTATAGTGAGGGTGTGCTGGGAGCGTCTGGCTGAGGCCCCTGTCCGGGAGGTCTTCAACTCCCACCTCCGGAAGAACTTCAACCACATTCCGAGGGAGTCTGGAGACATGGAGTCTGAATGGGCCATGTTCTCCACCTCTGTTGTTGAAGCGGCAGCCCAGAGCTGCGGCCGCAAGGTGGCCGGTGCATCTCGTGGTGGCAACCCCCGAACCAAGTGGTGGACACCAGTGGTGAGGGGGGCCATTAAGCTGAAGAAGGAGTCCTATCAAGCTTGGTTGGCTTGTGGGACTCCCGAAGCAGCTGAGGTGTACCGGCAGGCCAAGCGGAGTGCAGCTCGGGTGGTTGCTGAAGCAAAAACCCGGGTATGGGAGGAGTTCGGTGAGGCCATGGAACAAGACTTTCGGTCGGCTTCAAAGAGATTCTGGCAAACTGTTCGGCGGCTCAGGAGGGGAAAGCAGCTCCCCGTCCACACTGTGTATGGTGCGGATGGGACACTGTTGACTTCAACTGGGGATATCGTCGGGCGGTGGAAGGAATACTTCGAGGATCTCCTCAATCCCACTGATACGCCTTCCACAGAGGAAGCAGGGTTTGGGGACGAGGGGGATGACTCGCCTATCACAGGGGCTGAGGTCGCCAAGGTGGTTAAAAATCTCCTTGGTGGCCGGGCCCCGGGGGTGGACGAGATTCGCCCCGAGTACCTCAAGGCCCTGGATGTTGTTGGGTTGTCATGGTTGACACGCCTCTGCAACATTGCGTGGAGGTCGGGGGCAGTGCCTTTGGCATGGCAAACCGGGGTGGTGGTTCCTCTCTTCAAAAAAGGGGACCGGAGGGTGTGCTCCAACTTTAGAGGGATCACACTCCTCAGCCTCCCTGGGAAGGTCTATGCCAAGGTATTGGAGAGGAGAGTCCGGCCGTTGGTCGAACCTCGGATTCAGGAGGAGCAATGTGGTTTTCGTCCTGGCCGTGGCACATCGGACCAGCTCTTTACCCTCTCGAGAATTCTTGAGGGTTCGTGGGAGTTTGCCCAACCAGTTTACATGTGTTTTGTGGACTTGGAGAAGGCATTTGACCGCGTCCCTCGTGGATTTTTGTGGGGGGTGCTTCGGGAGTATGGGGTATCGGGCTTGTTGTTACGAGCTATTCGGTCTCTGTACGACCGTTGTGAGAGTTTAGTTCGCATTGCCAACACTCGGTCGGAGTCATTCCCAGTGAGAGTTGGACTCCGCCAGGGCTGCCCTTTGTCACCGGTCCTGTTCATAATTTTTATGGACAGGATTTCTAGGCGCAGCCAGGGAATGGAGGGTGTCATGCTTGGTGACCACAGGATCTCATCTCTGTTGTTTGCAGATGATGTTGTCCTGTTGGCTTCATCCAGCAATGACCTACAGCTCTTGCTGGGACGGTTTGCCGCTGAGTGTGAAGCGGCTGGGATGAGAATCAGCACCTCCAAGTCCGAGTCCATGGTCCTCAGCCGGAAAAAGGTGGATTGTCCTCTCCGGGTTGGGGACAGGCTCCTGCCCCAAGTGGAGGAGTTTAAGTATCTTGGGGTCTTGTTCACGAGTGAGGGGAAAATGGAGCGAGAGATCGACAGACGGATTGGAGCAGCATCTGCAGTGATGCGGACGTTGTACCGGTCTGTTGTGGTGAAGAGGGAGCTTAGTTCTAAGGCAAAGCTGTCGATTTACCAGTCAATCTACGTTCCTACTCTCACCTATGGTCACGAGCTTTGGGTAATGACCGAAAGAACGAGATCGCGGATACAAGCGGCTGAAATGAGCTTTCTCCGTAGGATTGCTGGACTCACCCTCAGAGATAGGGTGAGGAGCTCAGTCATCCGGGAGAGGCTCAGAGTAGAACCGCTGCTCCTCCACATTGAAAGGAGTCAGTTGAGGTGGTATGGGCATCTGATTAGGATGCCTCCTGGACGCCTCCCACTTGAGGTGTTTCAGGCACGTCCCACTGGGAGGAGACCCCGGGGCAGACCCAGGACTCGGTGGAGAGACTATGTCTCCCAGCTAGTCTGGGAACGCCTTGGTATCCCCTCTGAAGAGCTGGAGCAGGTGGCTGGGGAGAGGGAAGTCTGGGCTTCTCTGCTTGAACTGCTGCCTCCGCGACCCGGACCTCCGGAAAAGCGGTAGAAGATGGATGGATGGATGGATGGAGTTAATAAATAGGTACCTAAATTATGTGCAATATATTGTTACAGCTTCTTCTACTCTTTGACAGCAGCAGAAATAAAGCTGTTTTTGTAGCGCTGGGTTTTACTTTTTGGGACAGCAAACCTCCGTCTTGAGGGAAGAAGCTGAAAGTTGCAGTGCAAAGGGTGGGAGTCATCATTTAAAATGGAGGTAGCAATCCTCTGTATTTGTCTGGTGTACAGGGATGTCAGGTTCAGCTGTGACTCACCAAGCAAACGACTGGACCATCTAACTACCTGATCCAAGGATTTCCTCTGTTTCAGTTTTATCTGACCAAACCATGACACTAAAGAAAAGGATAAAACAGATTCAATAAAAGCCCGATAAAACATTGTCATTATGGTTTGGTCAATTTGGAAGCGTGCAAGTTTTCTCAAGCAATGCAAATGTTGCTGACCCTTTTTGCACACCCTTTCACAGTTCTCTTCAAACTTTAAATTACTATCAATAATCGTCCCAAGATATTTGTAGGATTGTACACATTCGGTGGTCTGGCCTTTTAGTACGGTGACTTTGTGCCTGGGCGTTTTCCTCCTAAAGTCAATAATCATGTCTTTAGTTTTTGTCATATTCAGCTGCAGGTAGGAATCCTCACACCAGTGAACAAAATCATCAACTACTGGGCCGTGGCCACTCTCATCATCCTGGAGGAGACTGACAATAACTGAATCATCAGCATACTTTATGATGTGTCTGTTATCATGTCTGCTCTGACACATGTTTGTGTACAGGATGAAGAGTAGTGGTGACAACACACACCCCTGAGGAGAGCCAGTAGAAGAGCACTTTAGGTCAGACAATGTACCATTGACCCTTACTCTCTGCATCCTGTTGGTTAAGAAATCCAGAATTCAACCCACCAGATTATTGCTCAAATCAAATTGTTGCAGGAGCCTTTCAGCTAAGATACGAGGTTGGATTGTATTAAAGGAGAAGGAAAAGTCCACAAATAAAAGCCTGGCGTGTGTCCCATTAAAATCCAGATGTTTAAAAAGCATGTTAAACAGAGTGACAGTGGCATCCTCCACTCCTCTGTGAGGCCTATAGGCAAACTGCAGAGGATCCAATGCATGCTCAGTCTGCTTTAGGACCTCACATCTGACCAGTTTTTCAAAAATTTTCATTAAAATTGAAGTCAAAGCAACTGGTCTAAAGTCGTTTACCATTTTAGGACAGCTGGATTTTGGAACGGGAACAACCACGGCTTCTTTCCAGATCTTAGGCACATGTTGTGTCTGTAAGGACTTATTGAAAATGTAATGAAATATAGGACTCAGTTCATGTGCACAGGACTTTACCAAGCGCCCACATATATTATCAGGGCCATGACTTTTGTTCACTTTTACAGCGCAGAACTCCCTTTTAACATCCTGCACCTCAATATTAAAGTGCTGCTTGTCTTTGAGTTTCTGTTTCAAATCTTGGGTTTCAGTGCTAAAATCAAAGGAGTCAAAACGACCATAAAAACAATTAAGAGCATTAGCCAGCTCTGTGTCTGAATTAAAACCATCCAAAAACACACGATTACTGCGCTCTATGCTCTGAAGGCCTGCAATAGTTTTCATACTGGCCCAGGCTGAACCAAGTTTCTTTGTTGCCATCTTGCTTTCAAGTTCTGATTTATAATTCTGTTTTGCTCTTAAAATTTCAGCCTTCAGCTCCTTTGTGGCAACCTGTAGCTCAGAAACAGACCCCTGTTTAAAGGCAAGTGCTTTCCTCTGTAAGCAGGATTTAACTGATTTTGTAACCCATGGTTTGTTGTTGGGATATATTTTGACACGTTTACGTGGAACGATCTTATTTTTGCAGAAAGCCATGTATGAGCATGTAACGTCCACCAAAGAGTCCAAATCATCCCCGCAGGCCAGTGTGAACATCTCCCAATCTGTACAGTCAAAGCATTCCTGGAGGCTGTGCACTGAATCTTCTGTCCACACATCAATGTCTCTCGTCTCCACCTTGCCTCTTCTGAGAGCAGTTTTATATGTGGGCAGCAAATGTACACAGTTGTGATCTGAGGATCCTAAAGGAGGAAGGGGGAGTGATTTATAGGCCCTCTATGGATCCATAGCACAGGTCCAATGTCTTTTTTCACCTGGTTGGACAGGAGACATACTGATAAAAGTTTTTAAGTGTCTTCTTTAAAGAAACATGGTTAAAATCCCCAAGAATGAAGTTTAGCACCTCTGGAGAAATTGATTGCAGCTGCTGGATCATGTCAAAGATAGTGCTGCAGGCGGAGTCAGCGTTTGCCCTCGGATGAATGTACACAATTGTGATGAAAAGTTGGGGGAACTCGCAAGGCAAATAAAAGGGGCGTAGTGACACAGACAGCAGCTCCACATCGGGTATACAGATGCGCTCTCTGACCATGACAGATGTGCAGTACTGCTTATTAATGTATAAACATACGCCGGCCCCCTGACGTTTCCCCGTTACCTCTTCCTGCCGATCCGAGCGCAGCGGGGCTCCAAAGCAGTCAATCCACAGGTCTGCATCTTAGTCATGCGCAGTAAGCCAAGATTCGGTGAAGGCCATGACGCAGCAGTTCTTAAAGTCCTTCTGGTAGCGTACATTCCCTTGAATTTCGTCCACCTTGTTTCTCAGAGACTGTACATTCCCTAAAATCATTGAAGGAAGAGGAATGTTACCAAACTGACGTCTTCTCAGGCGCAATTTCACACCTCCCCGTTTTCCGCATTTTTTTCTTCCATCTCTCTTTTCACCGCTGTGTCCATGAACGTTTCTCAAAATAAAGTCCGGCAGTTGCGGCTTAGGCTCAATCACAGCCGCTGCATCAACCGTGTACGTACGTTTCTACTGTTATCGGTCCGTTGGCGACACTAAGAGGTGATGTTGGGAGACTGATAATGATGTGAAAATGATTGTACACACCAGAGACACATGATGAACAAACATCCAACAGTGCACAATTAGATGAGTGGATATAAAAGTAAGCACAAAGAAGTGCAGAAAATCCCTCTCACAACAATGGCGTTAGCATTATTAGAGGATATTGCAAATCACGCAGTGAGAAGAGAAAGGGTATTTTGAGACAGAGAAGATTTTGTTGCTCAGGATGATGACTGACTTGTCAGTCATGATGTTAAAACCGAGGCCTCATGAAACAATGAGCAACTTTGAGACAATTTCTTCGCAAGCAACACAGTGTTATGACACATCTAATAAAGACTGCCTTCTGGTGACTGACTGTCAGAACTGCATTTAAGTTGAAAATCTGAAAAAGGGCAATATTCTATATCACAGGTTACACTACACTTTTTTGTTATGTTATTTTCTCAGGCTAGTAAAAATTCTGTCAGTCAGTTATCTATCATTTTAATTGACTTTAATTAGATCACCCTCCATATAATCTGTCAAATGATAGACAGCTTTCAGAATTTGTAGTCATTGCTGGAAAAATTCTGTGGAAGGACAATTTTCAGTAAACGAAACCTCTGACACACACAGAGAGAGAGAGAGAGAGAGAGAGAGAGAGAGAGAGAGAGAGAGAGAGAGAGAGAGAGAGAGAGAGAGAGAGAGAGAGAGAAAATGAATGCAGGGCTTGACAATAACAGCGGCCGATGGCCGGTGAATTTCAGCAGTGGCCAGTAAGACAGCTACACACTACAGCAGTGGTTCCCAAACTACGGCCCGCCTCCACATTTGGCCCGGCCCCCTGAACAATACCAGAGACGCTTACCCCCACCCCCCTCCACCTCCTCCTGCACAGAGTTTTTCCTGCACCTTGCTTCCAAAGCCAGCCGAGCGCCGTCTCGTTCCCCTGCTGAGCGTGTGCTCAGCCATGCATTCTGTGCCATGCATTCTCTGTATCACTGTATAAAAGAGCTGACTGTACATGCCTCACTATCGCACTTAGAATTCGCTCTTAGACAACTACTCAGGGCTCGCTCACAGCGCGCAGCCAGAGCGCTGAGTGAGCCTCGTAATGGAGGAATTAAACACCTTTAAACTTCGGCTTGCTGTGTCCGCCTGCACTTATTTTTTCCTCCACACTGGTGACCTGACGTGAATGGACTGTCTCTCCCTTCTGCCACGCTGTGGACTATTTTTTTGCCTCCACACTGGTAAGTGTTATGATTTATTTTTTTTTCAGTCTGGCCACGCGATTGAGACTAATACACGCATAGAACGTGACATTCTATTCCACCCTTCTGCAGTCTATGCCCCTATCTGAACACCCCCCCCCCCCAGAAAAAAAAAATAAAAATCCTAGACTCACCCCTGTCAAATAAAACGGAATAATGGCGAAAAGGTTAGGTAAGAGAAAAATTGATTCAGAATGCAGGGTATTTAACCTGCAGTGGACAAACGATTATTTTTTTGTTCAATACAAAGAAAAGGCTGTTCAACAGCGGTGTCTCCAAGCCTACTGGAACCTACAAAAGGATTATAAGGAAGAAACACAAGAACTTTGAGAGACTGCTCATATGAGTCATTTAAGTAAAAGATTCTGCTCTGACAACCAAGCTGAACTTTTACCTGTTAAGATTGTGCACGGCACAACAGAAAGTTAATGTTCCATAGACTTTTTTTCTGTGAAGAACCCAGAGAGGGATATTTGGTTATTATTTATTTAATAAATAGTGTTATTATTTATTTTCTGGCTTTTTTTCCTGTGAAGATCCCGGAAAGGGTTATTAATATTTGGTTATGTGTGGCTTTCTGGAAAACAATAAATGTTTACGTTTAGGCACCCGTGCGATCGTCACACTTTTTCTGTTACAAACTGACCCCGGCCCCCATCAGAGAAGACAAAAGTTATGTGGCCCTCACAGGAAAAAGTTTGGGGACCCCTGCTCTACAGCCACTTCGGCCATGTGCAGCCATGAAGGGGTGTCCCTCTCCATAAGGGGTAGTGATGTTATGCACGACACCATATACTCCAACACTGATTCGCACAATAAAGCTGAAGTGTCATGAGTAGGGTTTTTTTTTTTAATTTAATAGAACAAAATACAACACACAAACTCGATGAAGTTAAAAGTTACAAAAGAGTTACAAAATCCGAACTTTCACAAAAAATATACAATCAGTCAAACTTCACATTCCAATTAACAAGAAAAAAAAAGGTTATATTAAAAGAGGGAGATAAAAGGTGAGAGAGTAAAGAGCACAAGAATTCTGATAGTTTTTTTTATTTTTTTTTTTTATTATAGTAATAGGAGCTGTCCAGTGTCTCTTGCAATTTTTTTTGCATCATGTGCAGTGCATCGAGCGCTGTTTCAGCATGCCCACAGTCACATGACCGTAGCAAGCAAGGCCTCATTATGTTGGTCATATCACGTGACTTGAGAGCTCACGGGAAATTTGAGAGGGTTCTATTGGAATTAGGTTTTTTTTTTTTTTTGCTTTGTATTGTTTGTTCCTGCCATCCGATTTTGAATAGACCTCGTATGGGCAAATGCTAAAAAAAAAAAAAAAAAAAAAAAAGTACAGTACTGAGTTTTTTTTCCAGATTTTCTCTACTCAGATGCAGTTCTGACACTCAGTCAGCAGATGGCACTCTGTATTAAATGTTTCATAACATTGTGTTGATCATGAAGCAATTGAATTTATTTCGGATAGTACATTACAGGTTAAAAGAAACTGTATAATATAACAACAAGGTCAAATTAGACAAAGACTCCTTCTACTATACAATTCCACGTGAGTTATCCGAAATGGGTGATGGCTGAAGCCGCAGCTTATATTGCCCACCCATATTCCATCCAAGAATTCAAAGGAGAAAAAAGAGAAAACAAGACAAGAGCGATTACAATTTAAAACAAGGCTAAGACAAAATATGACTGAGAGAAAAAGAAAACTGAGCTAGTCTAAGTTAAGCGGTTACTATTCAAAAACAAATCTAAGACATAGTGTCACAGAGAAAAAAGAAAAACTAAGCTATAACACAACACAGGCTGGAAATGTCAATCCTTATGTGAGTTTACATGTCGTCTTGTAAATATGTTTGGAGTATTTCTTCCTTTAGTTTTTGTTTAAATTGTCCAAGCTTTGTACATGATTTTAATTCAGGTCCAAAATCGTTCCATAATCTGACACCTTGCACTGAAATACAGTGTTGCTTGGTAGTTGTTCTCACTGTAGGCTTTTGAAATATACATGTTCCTCTGAAGTGATATCGTTTCTCCCTTGTTTGGAACAACTTTTGGATATTTGCGGGCAGTGATAGATTCTTCACTTTGAACATTATTATTGCGGTTTTAAAGTCGATCAGATCTTTCAACTTGAGAGTTTTTTGTTTAAGAAAAAGTGGGTTTGTTGGTTCCCTGTAAGCTGCTTTGTTGATTATTCTAATAGCTCTCTTTTGAAGCATAAAGAGTGGATATATGTTTGTTTTATATGTATTTCCCCATACTTCATTACAATATGTCATGTATGGGAGTATTAATGAATGATACAAGGTGTATAGTGTGGGTTGATTCAGCAAATTTTTCACTCTGTGTAATATTGCAATTGATTTGGATACTTTACCTTTTATATAATTAATATGTGGCTTCCAACACAGTTTGTTATCAATTATTACTCCAAGGAATTTAGTTTCGGATACCCTTTCAATCTCTACACCATTTACACTGAGTTTGGGTACTGGGTAGTTGTGATGGTTGTTAAAGACTATAAATTTTGTCTTGCTTAAATTGAGCGTTAATTTGTTTGAATCAAACCACAGTTTCAGCTTTCCTAATTCCTTTCCGAGTGTATCCAGAAGTTGTTCCAAGTTGTTTCCACTGCATAGCAGGTTAGTGTCATCAGCAAACAATATTAAGTCCATTTTTTCTGAAACTTTACATATATCATTTATATACATATTGAATAATAATGGTCCCAAAACTGAACCCTGTGGGACTCCACAGGTGACCTTCAGTAGCTCTGAGTTTTTGTTGTTAACACATACAAACTGATATCTATTCTTTAAGTAACTTCTTAACCAGGACAGTGCTACCCCTCTGATACCACAATTTTGTAGTTTCTTTAATAATAGATTGTGATCTACTGTATCAAATGCTTTTTTAAGATCCAGGAATACTCCAACTGAATACTCTTTATTTTCAATGGCTGTTGATATTTTTTCTGTAAATTCCATTAAGGCATATGCTGTTGTCCTTTTGTGTCTGAACCCATATTGCTGCTCACACAATAAATCATTCTTCAGTATGAAGTTGTCAATTCTCTCATAGAATATTTTTTCAAGTATCTTGGAAAATTGCGGTAATAGTGAAATTGGTCTGTAGTTGGAGAGTTCCCCTCTGTCGCCTGTCTTGTAAATTGGAATTACTTTAGCTATTTTCATTGCATTGGGAAATATACCTGATTGGAGAGACAGGTTACAGATATACGTCAGTGGTTTCACTATGCATTCGATAACAGTTTTGACTAGTAGCATATCAATACCATCGCAGTCAGTAGATGTTTTACTTTTGAACGATTTAACAATTTCAATGACCTCTCTTTCGTCTGTGTTCTTTATGAAGATGGTGTCTTTTACAGCAGTGTTATTGCATATTGAATCACCTGTTGGCACCGTAGTGGGTATTTCTCGGGCCAGTTTAGGTCCAATGTTAACAAAAAAATTATTAAATTCATCTGCAGGTGAAGCTATATTCACATTCGGAGTCGATTTATTATTTTTTGGAATGTTAGTTGGGTAGCTGGTATTTCTGCTTTTATTTCCAAGGATACTGTTGATTATTGTCCATGTATTTTTAATATTGTCTTTGTTTTTTTCCAGTTCTTTACTGTAATAGTCTCTTTTACTACATCTTATTATATATGTTAACTTATTTTTGTATGTTTTATACTGCTGCTCTGCTTCTTTTGTCCTTTTCTTTATGAAAGCTTTATATAATAAATTTTTCTTTTTACACGCCTTTTGTAGTCCTTTGGTTAGCCATGGTTTGTCAGTAAATTTGTGTTTAAGCTTTTTTTTAACTAATGGGCAGTTTTTTTCATAAAGAGTGGTTACAATGTTTGTAAATGTGTCATAGGCTTCATTTACATCTGATACATAGACTTCTGTCCAGTCTTGCTTCAGCAAGTCCTCTTTAAAAGAACTGATTGCGTTTGGTGATTTGTGTCTGAATGATTTTGAGATTTTTTCTGGGTTGGGCCCCGTGTGGCCATGGATAAGTGCAAAGATTGGCAAGTGGTCGCTTATATCATTTATCAATAATCCACTTTCTATTTTCTTGTCGAGAACATTGACAAACAGGTTGTCAATAAGTGTAGCAGAGTGAGCTGTGATTCTACTGGGATGTGTTATTGTGGGATATAGACTCATGCTGTACATAGAGTTCATGAACTCTGTAACTACATTTTGTTGATGTGGATTAAGTAGGTCAATATTGAAATCTCCACAAATTGCTACCATTTTCTTACTAGTAATATTATTGTACAGCTCGACTAATTTATCTCTGAATGTCTCAATGCAAGTTCCCGGCGTTCTGTATATGCAGCTTATGATTAGATTTTTTGTTTTGTCTAGGTCAATCTCAACAGTAACACATTCCAGAATCCCTGGTAGTGCTAAGGACATTTCATTTACAAGCTTACATCTATATAGGTCATCAATATACAGTGCAACACCACCACCCTTTTTTTGAGATCTGTTAATGTTAAACATCTGATATCCCTCTATTGCCATCAGGGGAGCCTGGTCTGCATTAAGCCAGGTTTCAGAGACTGCTATAGCTGTGAATTTTCTGTTTAGCTGTTTTAAATAGTCCTGAATCTGTGAGAAGTTTTTGTTAAGACTTCTGCTATTGAAGTGTATTATTGACAGTTTACCATCTAATTGCACTTGACTTTTGAATTGCTTTTCAGTGTAATATTCACAGTGGTTATGAATATTATTGAAAAAGTGGTTATCAGGATCAATATCATTCTCCATCTCTTGTGGTTTATGTTCAGCATAGTGGCATATTTTTAGAGTTTGAGTTTCCTCACTCTGTGTTTCATAGTCAGTGTTCATCTGTATTTATCTAAGTCAGTAGCATCTCTGATCATTATACTTTTTGCTTGCTCAGGTGTTCCATTTAGTTTAATCCAAATTCTACAATTTCTTGTCCAGGTTGACTGTATCTTATTATGTTTCTTTAGCATCCGTGCCTGCCGTGCTAATTCAGCGTTTTTTTTTTGTCAGGTGTTCATTTAGGTAAACTTGAGTTTCCTTTAGTTTTTTGGCCTGCCTCAGTATGTCATTTTTCACCCTCCTGTTCACAAAGCGCATCACAATTGATTTCTTTGTTTTGTTATCTTTCTTCGGTAAAGCATAACAGGCTGAGATCGCATTGGCTTCTACCTTAATGTCTTTATCATTAAGGAACTGAAGCACTTGGTTTTCTAAGGACATTGATTCACTTATGGAAGCATGTTCACCACTCAGTCCTGTAGCGGCATGGGCGTACGACTGATATCTGATGTCTAGTCCACTTATAACTATGTCATCAATGCGAGAACCTTGTTCAAGATCCTCAACGCGTTGCTCCAAAAGACGCCCGTGTTGCTCCAGGTCCATAATTTTTTTGTCTTTTTCTTTTATTATTGAATGTAGGGCTTGTACCTCCTGTATTAGGTCTAATATTTTGTCCTGCTGGCTAGTCACTTTGGCCAGTTCATCTAACACAAAGTTCAGAGTTTTTTTAATTTCTTCCATTTCCTCTTTTTTGGGTGGCATTTTACTGACCTGTGGATAGAAATAAGCAGAGAATCCGGCTAGGCCTCAACTAGCTCAGTCACTACTGGACCCGCCGCTCCTGCGCAGCTTCTCCGCCGAGTGACGCTGCTCAGCAGCGTCTCAGCAATTGTCTCAAAAGTTGATCATTGTTTTAAAAGGCCTCAGTTTTACCATCACTAATGTATCTATGTGTAATATTTAGTACATGTAATGTGTTGTTTAATGTTATTAAACCTAATTCTAACTTGTGTAATACTGTCCCTGACTTCTACTCAAATAGCGAATGCAATGATGCTAACAAATCTCCTCTCAAAAAACCCTCAGTTTCAGTGGTGAATCAGACCCCTTTTAAATCCTTCACTATTGACATATGCAACGCTGAGCCCTCTCAAATTTCTCGCCAGGTCTCAAATCACGTGATGTGACAATGAGGCCTTGTTCGCTACGGTCACGTGACTGTGGCCATGTTGACACAATGCTCGATACTCTGCTCGCGACACTTCTATGTTATATTGCTCAAATCAGTGTCGAGTGGGCGGTGTCGAGCATAACATCACTACCTGTCAGCCAGTTTACGTTTCCACGAGCAGTCCTTGTGGAACTGCACTCAGAGCTATGGCTGCTCTTGGAGTGCAACATGGCGAGAAGCTGTGCGCTGCCTGTCCCAGTGCAGGTGCTGACAACTCTGGGGTTCCTGGCAATAGGGGCATTCCAGAGGGAGCTGGCAGACCAATCAGGAATTGCCCAGTCGACCCTGAGCCAAGCTATGCCAGGTGTGTGGGATGGCATTATCCGGCTATCACTTAGGTACATCATATTCCCCATTCAATGCAGTTGAATAAACCAACATCAAAGTGCAATTTGCAGCGAGAGCCAGTTTTCCAAATGATTCTAATGAACAGCATTGTTGGGAACAAACTACAAGCTGGCACTGTGCAGATGGGTGGCTTCTTGTTGAGTAAATTCATGTAATTGTCCTAATAATAACCCAAATAATCCAATATGGAAATGTATGGATAAACCATTTCTCAAATCTTTTTAGCCCAATAGAACAGAATGCAGAACAAATATACATACAAGACAAACTACATAAACTAGAGACCGCAATCAAAGAATATCAGAACCCACTTGATTTCCCAATCTCACTAAAAGAACTAGAGGACAAAATAAAATCAGTAGAAACTAAAAAGGCCTGCAGTGTTGATGGCATCCTAAATGAAATGATTCGCAGATTTCAAATTTCAATTGGCTTTTCTAAAACTTTTCAACATTGTCCTTAGCTCTAGGATCTTCCCCAATATTTGAAACCATGGACTGATAACGCCGTTCCACAAAAGTGGAGACAAATTTGACCCCAGTAACTACTGTGGGATCTCTTGTCAACAGTAACCTCGTCAAAATCTTGTGTATGATTATAAACCACAGAATCCTGTATTTCCTTACTGGAAATAATGTCCTCAGTAAATCACAAATTGGCTTTTTACCAAAATATCATACAACAGACCACCTCTTTACTCTTAGTACTCTAATTGACAACCAAATAAATAAAAAGACCAAATTATTTTCCTGCTTCATCGACTTTAAAAAAGCATTTGATTCAATCTGACATGAGGGTCTGTTGTACAAACTACTAGAAAATGGAATAGGAGGAAAAACCTAGGACCTCATTAAATCCATGTACAGTAACAACAAATGGGATGTAAAAATTACCAAAAAAAAAATTAAAAAAAAAAAATCACAGACTTCTTCTCCCAAAGGCGTAGCGTGAGACAAGGATGCAGCTTCAGCCACATTCTCAACATTTACATCAACGAGTTGGCAATGGCATTAGAAAAGTCTGCAGCACCCGGTGTCACCCTGTTGGACACCGAGGTCAAATACCTACTGTTTGCAGACAACTTTGTACTCCTATCTCCAACCAAGGAGGGTCTTCAGCAGCACCTGGATGTCCTGCACAGGTTCTGCCACACCTGGGCCCTGACAGTGAACCTATCCAAAACCAAGATCATGATATTCCAAAAAAGGAACAATCCAACACCAAAAACTCAAATTCTTTTTACAGTTGAAATTGAACACACAAATGACTACAATTACCTCGGTGTAAACATCAGTAGCATAAAGAACTTTAACCAAGCCGTAAATGAGCTGAGACACAAGGCAAGAAGGGCTTTCTACGCCATCAAAAAGAACATCAAATTAGGCATCCTGATTCAAATCTGGCTCAAAATATTGGACTTAGTTGAAGAACTCATTTCTCTTTACAGTTCTGAGGTCTGGGGTCCTCTCACAAACCAAGATTTTGCAAAATGGGAAAAACACCAAACTGAGACCCTGCATGCAGAACTCTGTAAATCCATCCTCCGAGTCCAAAGGAAAACACCAAACAATGCATGCAGAGCAGAATTAGGACGATACCCACTTAATATTAAAATCCAAAAGAGAACATTAAAATTCTATCAACATTTAAAAGAAAATGACCCTGACACACTCCACTCCACTACGGCTGCACGGTGGCGCAGTGGTTTAGCACTGTGGCAGCACAGTTTTACCCTCGGCCGGGGGATCGCGGGGATCATGAGATCGTGGGTTCGATCCCAGCCCCCGACCAACAGTGAGCTGTGTGGAGTTTGCATGTTCTCCCCGTGTTGCGCGGGTTTACTCCGGGATTTCTCCGGTTTCCTCCCGCACACCAAAAAACATGTAGGTTTAGGGCGCTCGCGCACGCAGCGACCAGCAGCCGGTGGCTTGTCACCAGACTGCAAACCAAATCTACCTACGGGTACAAATAAGTAACAAAAAAAAAAAAAAAAAAAAAAAAAAGCCCCGACCTCCAGAGAGTCCTCAGATATCTGCCCCCTCACAGACCTGATTCTGAGTCTCCACTCACATACAGAGCCCTCAGACAACCAGTCAATCAGAATCAAATTATTAAACACCAAAAACAAAAATACATCACACATTGGCAAGAAACAACCAAAACACAGAGCAAATTAAAATGTTATCTGGTCCTAAATAGAGATTATACAGCAGCAAAACACCTGAGCACTGTGACTGATCCAAAACTGAGGAAATGTTTACCCAGGTACAGACTCAGTGAGCACGACCTAGCCATCAAGAGGGGATGCCATTGACAGATGTGGCTCCCCAGAGAAGACAGACTGTACACCCACTCCACCCAACAGGAAGCAGAAACGGAGTTCCACTTCCTTACCAACATGAGCTGCTCCAACTGAAAAAGAGGATAAGCTGCAGCAAAAATTTAATATGTACATGCTTTGAATGTTGTTTTTGTTTTCTGTTTTCTCTCTCCTTTTCTTGTTGTCGTGTATACATTTTTTTAATTGTTTTAGCAATGGAGAAGGAATTTTTTCCATGCCAATAAAGCAAACAAATTGAAAATAGACATATAGATAGATGATAAAATGGTAAATGGCGTTCACTGATATAGCGCTTTTTTCTCATCTCTAGATGACCAAAGTGCTTTACAGATCCTGCTATCCACCCATTCACACACACACTGATGGCGGCAGAGCCACCATGCACCCGCGCTGGCCTGACTCACCAGGAGGATTCAGTGTCTTGCTCAAGGACACTTCAACATGCAGACTGCAGACAGAGCAGGAATCGAACCTCTGACCCTCCGATCAGTAGTCGGCCACACTACACCTGCACCACAGCCACCTATAGATGATAGATGACGGAGAGACAGACTTTATTGATCCCAAACTGGGAAATTACAGTGTAACAGCAGCATGACACAGTATATGACCAAAACGACAGAAACACATACAGCTTAATAGCAAAAGGAATTACCCAGGAAAAATAAAACTGCTGAGATAACTTTGTATATATCACAGATGAATAGATGATGACCTGTATACATACGTGGATTGTATTAGCTGTACAATGCAGGACTGTCGGGCGCTGGGTGAAATGTGAGGTACAAATTAGACTGTAAGGTGCAGTAGAACTCCCAAAAGCACTATCTGCGCACACACAGTGTATTCTTATTGGTCCACTGTCGGCAGCAGCAGCCCCAGTACACAGGAGAAGATGTGAATGAGTTCTGGGTACAGATGAAGGTGCTGACGGTCTGCTCCACGGTTCAGTTCATTTTATAGCCAGTCCACAGAAACGGCGATGAACAGACAGCAGCCGCTCTCAGTGATCAGATCACGGGATAACTGCCCTTGATCCCCCGCCCAGCAGTGAGAATAACCTCTGCTCTCTCCCCCCACCTAAGCTACTTCCTCTGTGGTTAAATATGATTATAATTTGAGCAAGAAGCTCCTGTTAGTCGTGCAAATTTAAGTTTTCGTATGACGGAGAGAAAAAGTGACTAAACTGTATGTTGCTGTAAAGAGCAAATGAAGCTTCTTCTGAGGTGAACTTTTGTTTATCTGTAATTATCTACAATATCTGTGATTTGCAGCTATTTTATGAAAGTAAAACTTCTAATTATGCATTTTTAATGTGCTGGTGCAGGGGTGTCAAACATTATGGCCCGCGGGCCAAAAACGGCTGCCAGGGGTCCAAGTTGTTTTTTTTTTCCTGAATTTACAATTTTCTTTCTAGTAAATTTCTGACTTTTTCTACTTCATGTAAATTTGAGACATTTTTCTCCTTAAGATGAGACTTTTTTTCTCATCAGTTTTCTTTTTTTTTTTTTCCCGGTGAAAACAGGTAATATAGATTTAGAATAAATCCATCAGCAATTACCAATGACATCATGCAATTTTCAACCGCTACCCCCTGGCCTTTGATTTCAAGGGCCAATAACTCTCCATACTCTGAAAAAACAGATTAGTTCTGGAAAAAAGGTGACCGGCTTCCCCAGGTATATTAAAATGTCATCAGCAAAGAGTGCTATTTTATGTTCCTTCTGACCAAGTGTAATACCTTGAATTTTTTGATTCTGTCTTATCCATTGGCTCAGAGGTTCTATGAAGATTGCGAAGAGCAGTGGAGACAAGGGGCAGCCCTGACGACATCCTCTTTCCAGTTCAAAAGATGATGATAATTTACCGTTAATCCTTATTTTAGCTGTTGGCTTTTTATACAATGCCTAGATAGTTCTAATGAAGTTGTTATGAAAATTGAAACTGGATAAGATTCTATATAGGAAAGACCAGTCAACCGAATCAAATGTTTTTCAGCATCTAATCCCAATATGGCTGCATTTAAATTATATATTTTTTTTATATGATGAATTATGTGTAAAGTGCGTCTAATGTTATCTTGTGTCTGTCTTTGTCTTATAAAACCTGTTTGGTCTAAATGAATTAAGTCTGTCAGTATATTTTCTAACCTTTTGGCAAGGATAACGGTAAAAAGTTTATAGTCCTTATTTAACACACTGATTGGTCTGTAGTTGGAGCAGTCTAGTTTATCCTTTTCAGGTTTAGGTACAACTGCAATGACCCCTTCTCTCCAGGAGGGGGGATTTCCCCTGTGTGGAGGACATAGTTAAATGTTTTCAGGAGGAGAGGAGATAGTTGCTGTTTAAAGGTTTTGTACCACTCTGCTGTATAGCCATCTGCTCCTGGGGAATTGTTTTCATAATTGCTTTTTCTAATTCTTTAGGTTGTATTTCTGACAATAGTTTTTTATTTTGTGACTCATTAAGTTGGGGAAGATTTAATGTATTTAGGAAGGCTTCGGATGCGTTTGTGTTTTTTGCGGGAGTACAAGTTCTTGTAGTACTTCTTGAAGCTTTTAAGAATTTCCTGAATTCTAAATTTTATTTCCTTTGATACTGGGTCTCTGATTTTGCAGATTGCTCTCTCCGTTTGTTGTTTCCTCAATTTATAGGCTAGTAATTTTGCCCATTTGCTACCTGTTTCATAGTATTTTTGTTTCAGAAATGTAAGTTTCTTCTGGATTTCTATTGTGTAGATCTCGTTTATTTGTTTTTTAATTTCCTTAATTTTGAGCGAGTCATTAGAATTAGTGTTGTCTTTGTGCTCTTTTTCTAGTTTCTTAAGTTCTGACTCTAATGTGATTAGTTTTTCTTGTCTCAGTTTCTTTTGGAGTGCCAGTTTTGCAATAATCTTTCCCCTTATTACAGCTTTGCATGCGTCCCACAGTATTAAAGGGGATACTTCTCCATTATCATTTTCTTCCAAATATCTGAGAATATCTGATTCCAATTCCTCTTTCAGTGGTCCTTTCAGCACATTTGAATTTAACCTCCAAGAAAATGTATTATTTGTGTATTTTTGGATATTTAAGTTCATATAAATCGGACTGTGGTCAGAGAGATCCATCAGTCCTATTTTACATGTTTTTACTCTTCCAATGTCTCTATTAAACATAAAAAATAGTCAGTCCTTGAGTATGATGAATGTGGTGCTGAGTAAAATGTATAATTTTTTACACTGGGGTTGAATTCCCTACACACGTCACAGATTCCCATTTCTTTTAGTAGCAGCCGAGTTTTTCTACTTTGAGTGTTATTTTGATCTGGAGAATTACCTGATGCATCCCAGTATGGATTCAGTCTTAGACTGAAGTCTCCACCACATATCACTAAACCTTGGGCTTTAGTTATCATTAGGGCAAATACATTTTTATAAAATCTCCAGTTAGCCCCTGGAGGTGCATATACATTCAGCAGGGTGATATCTTCTCCCTCTAGCCGACCAAGTACCATGCTAAATCTCCCTACTTTATCTTTGTGTTCTGAATTTTTTTCAAAATATAATTTTGGTTGAGATCAATGTCGCTACCCCCCTCCTCCTCCCTGACTTATATGAACATGAAGAGATCAGTTTAAACCCTTGTCTATTAAGTTTAGGGTGCTCCAAGTCTGTTAGGTGGGTTTCCTGTAAAAATATAATTCCTGCTTTGTCTTTTTTCATTTTGCCTAGAATCTTGGATCTTCTAACTGGATTCAGGATCCCTTTTACATTATATGAGATTATTTTGATTGAACCCTGTTTCTCCATTGTATTGTCTTATTTAGTATAACAGTGTAGTGGCCCTCTTTTATGCTACTCAGAAACTGAAAGAACATTAAGAACATAAAAAACATTAAGAATAGTATATAAAACTTTAAAACAAAAAACTGTCAAAAGATCTTCCTGAACTGAGGTCTTTTTAGCGACCTTATAACAGCCTTGATGGTGCATTGGCTCTGAGGGAAATTCCTCAAACTTTGTTACGTGCTGAGGGCCCTCTCTTACCCCTGTAAGCTGTCCCATGTTTTTAACGTGAATTTCAGATCCCAATCCGAACTTGTATTGATTTTTTTTTTTTTTTATGCCTATACCCTTTGAAATTGTGCGCAACCTCCCACCACCATCACAGCAAACAATCACGGTAATACAGTATTTGTTAGTGTGGAGAGTTCATGTGGTTCATTGTCACATTTCTATTTTAACAAGTTTTTTTTTTTTTGAAGACTTATTTGTTTCTAATATGACTGTTCCATGAAATGTTTTACCACTTCATACTTGCTGATTCTGCATCTCCTTTAATGTTTGTTGCCTTGTAGGAGGAGGTTTGGATGCGCAGATTGATTGAATATATTATTTCCTCCTGAAAGCATCCAGTTTTTCCTTATAGCACTGGCGCTGGGTTTCCCGCTGCTGGCCCGTGGATTTTGAGGGTCTCTGTCTGCACCACGTTTGAGCCTTGATTCTTTCGGTCGGGTCTGCTGCGGGTTTATACACCGTTACCGGGAGCCCTCTTCTCGCCATATCCTGGTTGCTTCTTCCGCCGAGTTGTAGAGACACGTCTCTTCCCCATAAAAAAACCCTCAGCTTCGCCAGAAATGGAGTTTGAAAGCGCAGTTTCTTCTCTCGTAGTACCTTCTTAGCGTCATTGTATTCCCGACACTTTTTAAGGACCTCCGGGGTGTAGTCATGCTCCACAAAAACTTTTCTTTCTTGGTGCATAAATCCTTTTTTCTGCCAAGCCAGTCTCAAAACCTCTTCTTTTGTTCTGAAGTTGGCAAACTTCACTACCACCGATCGTGGGGGAGCTTCCGCCGACAGCCTTGGGGCTAATGAACGGTGCGCCCTTCCTATTTTCAAATCAGTGGATTGGGGAATTTCCAACTTCTCTCTCAGTATGGATTCCACGCATGCAGCCATTGTGGTGAAACCGTCCTCGACTCCTTCTTTCAGACCATGAATTCTTATGTTGTCCCTTCTTAATCTTCCTTCCTGGTCGGTTAGCTTAGCCTCCAGTCTTGTCTGTCATTTGAGTAATTCCAGCGTGGTTTCTTCCAGCCCTTTTATTCTTTCTTCTGCTTCCATGATTCGGGCCTCAGCCTGGTCTACTCTGTTGTTTGTCCTTTTTATTTCGTCATTAATTTCACAAAATTTGGCCCAACACTCTCGGCGAAATTCTCTTAATTCTTGAAGTACCGTTTTTAAGCTAACCATGTTGTTAGCCTCATTTTGCTCCTCTATTTCCGAGTGGTTGTTGTCTTCCAGGTCAGATTCTCCGGCCGATGCGTGTCTTGGCCTGGTGAATGTCGATCTCTTCTGTTTTCCTTTAGGCATAATGACTTTGTCTTTTGATTTTCACTCTTCCATAAATCCATTAAATCTGATTTTCATGGTATTTTTACGGATGGGGTCTGGGAGCTTCAGCGTTAAGCTGCCATCACCATGGTGTCCAGACCGGAAGTCCAATCAATTCAAATTTTAATCATTTTTCTTAATGCTGCTGTTTGGTGGGATTAGAAACCCACAATAACCTTTCTGCTGTTAACAATCTTATGCTGATTTATAAATGTTACAGCTAAACATGCTATATTTTTTTTATTAAAATAGAGATAAATGTGAATTTATATGCTTAATAAAAGACAAAATGTATATACATAACAAGAGCACTCTAAGGTGAGCGCAATATCCCCCGCCAACATTTTCTTTGAAGATCCCAATACCTACTGACGGAGAGCAGTTTTCAACTTTTCAATATAATTACTGTGGCAGAACCAAATTATGATGAGCCTATCATCCACGAATATACAACCCATAGCTGTAGGGCAGGATCCTGAGATGAACCTGTGTAACAAGTTTGCTGACCTTAGAGAGTTGTACAAGTTCTATAGTAAGAGAGCATAAGCACGCCAATGTTGACCTTTGACCTTCTGACTCCAAACCTGTAGTCAGAGGTCATGGTCTCAGGGTGAACCTGTGTACCAGGTTTGGTGACCCTAGCTTTTTTTGTTGTTGAGATAGAGTTTGTAAGCCAAGGAATGTTAACCTTGACCTTTTGACCCAAAACCCATAGTCAAGAGGCCAAGATCCCAAGGTGAACCTTCTGTCCATCCATCCATCTTCTCCCGCTTTTCCGGAGGTCCGGGTCACGGAGGCAGCAGTTCAAGCAGAGAAGCCCAGACTTCCCTCTCCCCAGCCACCTGCTCCAGCTCTTCAGAGAGGATACCAAGGCGTTCCCAGACCAGCTGGGAGACATAGTCTCTCCACCGAGTCCTGGGTCTGCCCTGGGGTCTCCTCCCAGTGGGACGTGCCCGAAACACCTCAGGTGGGAGGCGTCCAGGAGGCATCCTGATCAGATGCCCATACCACCTCAACTGGCTCCTTTCAATGTGGAGGAGCAGCGATTCTACTCCGAGCCTCTCCCGGATGACTGATCTCCTCACCCTGTCTCTAAGGGTGAGTCCAGCAATCCTATGGAGAAAGCTCATTTCAGCTGCTTGTATCCATGATCTCATTCTTTCGGTCATTTCCCAAAGCTCGTGGCCATAGGTAAGAGTAGGAACGTAGATTGACTGGTAAATTGACAGCTTTGCCTTAGAACTCAGCTCCCTCTTCACCACAACAGACCGGTACAACGTCCGCATCACTGCAGATGCTGCTCCGATCCGTCTGTCAATCTCTTGCTCCATTCTTCTCTCACTCATGAATAAGATCCCAAGATACTTAAACTCCTCCACTTGGGGCAGGAGCTTATCCCCAACCCGGAGAGGACAATCCACCTTTTTCCGGCTGAGGACCATGGACTCGGACTTGGAGGTGCTGATTCTCATCTCAACCGCTTCACACTCAGCGGCAAACCATCCCAGCAAGAACTGTAGGTCATTGCTGGATGAAGCCAGCAGGACAACATCATCTGCAAACAACAGAGATGAGATCCTGTGGTCACCAAGCATGACACCCTCTGTTCCCTGGCTGCGCCTAGAAATCTTGTCCATAAAAATTATGAACAGGATCGATGACAAAGGGCAGCCCTGGCGGAGTCCAACTCTCACTGGGAATGAGTCTGATCGAGTGTTGGCAATACAAACCAAACTCTCACAATGGTCGTACAGAGACCGAATAGCTCATAACAACAAGCCCGATACCCCATACTCCCGAAGCACCCCCCACAAAAAACCACGAGGGACGCGGTCAAATGCCTTCTCCAAGTCCACAAAACACATGTAAACTGGTTGGGCAAACTCCCACGAACCCTCGAGGATTCTTGAGAGGGTAAAGGTATACCAGATTTGGTGGCCCTAGCTTTACTTGTTTTATAGTAAAAGTTAATGTAGCTCTTACCATAGTGCAACTGCAATGTTAATTTTGAACTTTAACCCCTTGACCCCAAACCCATAGTTGAGTCAAGGTGTAAATCGTCCAAGATACAACTACTGTAACGATTTGAAAAGCCTACATCATTTCTTTCAGTAGTTATTGTGTTTGGAAGATTTAGGGAAAATCTGAGTTTTGACCTCAAGGTCATCCGATGAAAGTGAAATTGCAATATGTGCATCATCAGAGTATATCAAACCCTGGTACCAAGTTTCAAAACAATCGGAACCAAACTGTAGGAGGAGTTGATTTCACAAAACAGTTACTGTTGATGAAGTGAGCTGAAACAGGAGGTCAGAGGTCAGGGGCTACAATTCCTGCAAAAATCATCCAATCAGAACCAAACTGCAATATGTGCATCCTCAGTGTATATCAAACCCTGGTACCAAGTTTCAAAACAATTGAAACAAAACTGTAGGAGGAATTCATTTCACAAGACAGTTATTGTCTATGAAGTGAGGTGAAACTGGAAATTATACAGTCATGTGAAAAAATTAGGACACCCTATGAAAGCCTGTGTTTTTTTGTTGTTGTTGTTTTTATATTTGGACATATGGATATTTGATATCAATTTTAACAATACTGGGACATTCAAGTAATATGACTAAACAATTAAAACTGAAGAAAAGACTTTTTAAAAAATTCTGCAAAATGTAATTCTAAAAACATGCAATTTCTGGTGAGGAATAAATTAGGACACCCCCACATTTATTCCCACTTAAAATGGCTTAAATCACACACAGGTCTATCACATCAGGTGCACATGATAACATCGTTACTCAGCATTTTGAAGGAGGCTTGTCCTATTTAAACCTCAGACATTTAGTTTGGTGTGCTCCTGACTGTTGAAGTGAGAGTGAACACCATGGTGAGCTCGAAAGAGCTGTCTGAGGCCTTCAGAAAGAAGATTGTAACAGCTTATGAGCCTGGTAAGGGATTCAAAAAGATCTCACAAGAATTTGAAATCAGTCATTCCACTGTCCAGAAAATAGTCTACAAGTGGAGGACATTCAAAACAACTGCCAACATGCCCAGGTCTGGCCGTCCAAGCAAGTTCACCCTGAGAGCAGACCGCAAGATGCTAAAAGAAGTCTCCAAAAAGCCTAAAATGTCATCACGGGACCTACAGCAGGCTCTTACTACTGTTGATGTAAAAGTGCATGCCTCTACAATCAGAAAGAGACTGCACAAGTTTAACTTGCATGGGAGGCGTGCAAGAAGGAACCCTTTGCTCTCCAAGCGAAACATGTAGGCCAGACCCAAGTTTGCCAGAGAGAATGTAGACAAAGACCAGGACTTGTGGAATAATGGTCTTTGGACAGATGAGTCTAAAATTGAATTATTTGGACCCCAGAACAGAGGATGTGTTTGACGTAGACCAAATACAGTATTCCAGGAAAAGAACCTCATACCAAGTGTGAAGCATGGAGGTGCAAGTGTCATGGTTTGGGGATGCTTTGCTGCAGCAGGAGTTGGCCAGCTTACCATCATAGAATCCACCATGAATTCTACCATGTATCAGAGGGTGCTTGAGGACCACATGTGACTATCTGTAAAAAAAATTAAAGCGGAAGCAGAACTGGACCCTGCAGCATATCAATTACCCAAAACATACCAGTAAATCCACCAAGGACTGGCTAAAAACTAAGAAATGGAGAGTACTGGAATAGCCAAGTCAAAGCCCAGATCTTAATCCAGGGGTGTCAAACTCATTCCATGGAGGGCCAAGACCCTGCATGTTTTACTTCCACCCAGTGTCTTCAGCAGGTGTTTTCACTGATCAGCAATCATTTGGAAGAAATTTAGTGAAATCACCTGTTGAAGACACTGGGTGAAGGTAAAACCTGCAGAGTCTTGGCCCTCCGTGGAATGAGTTTGACACCCCTGTCTTAATCCCATTGAGACGCTGTGGGGTGACTTGGCATGGGCTGTACATGCAAGAAACCCCTCAAACATCTCACAACTGAAAGAATTCTGTATTGAGGAGTGGGGCAACCTTTCCTCAGACCGATGTCAGAGACTGGTAGATGGCTACAAGAAGCGTCTCACTGACGTTATTTCAGCTAAAGGGGGTAACATTAACTATTAGGCGGTAGGGTGTCCTAACTTTTTCCTCAAAACACGTTTTTGTTGATATCTTTCATTTAATGAGTAAAACAAGGTTAAATTTTGTCATTTACCTACAACTGAATCACCTTTTCCAGAGAAATAAAAACAAGATTAGACATCAATATGTGAACATTTCTTAATAAAGAACTGAATATTTAATGGGGTGTCCTAATTTTTTTTTTCACATGACTGTAGGTCAGGGGCTACAACTCCTGGAAAAATCATCTGATCAGAACCAAACTGCAATATGTGCATCATTAGTGTATATCAAATCACGGCACCAAGTTTCAAAACAATCAAAACAAAACTGTAGGAGAAGTCGATTTCACAAAGTGGGACATACGGACAGACCCATAATATAATCCTCCTTCGGCCTTTGACCCCTTTGGGCTTCATCCAGTGGGGGATAAAAACACTTAAAAGTTTGGATGTAAGAGTGTAGTTTTATAACTTTAGCATCGCTAACTCTAAACACTTGCAAAAATACCAAGGAAAAGAGTACGCTGAATTTATTCAGGCCACAAGTTTTGTATCATATCAGCCGATACCCAAATTTCAAAACATTGAATCGGGCATTAAAAAAAAGCTGTATTGGTACATCACTAATCACAAATCAACAACATCCTCCTTCAGTTCTCTAAAGGTGTGTTCAGACCAAATGCGAAGCGGGCATTTGCTGTACAGCGTGATTACATATAAAGACAATGTAATGATGCCAATACATATGAGTCTGCATCGGAGCGAGTTGTAAAGCCTTGAAGAGCAGTGGGGTTGCCTTCATAGCCTCTGCAGCTGCACGGTGGCGCAGTGGTTTAGCACTGTGGCAGCACAGTTTTACCCTCGGCCGGGGGACCGCGGAGATCATGAGATCGTGGGTTCGATCCCAGCCCCCGACCAACAGTGAGCTGTGTGGAGTTTGCATGTTCTCCCCGTGTTGCGTGGGTTTACTCCGGGATTTCTCCGGTTTCCTCCCGCATACCAAAAACATGTAGGTTTAGGGCGCTCGCGCACGCAGCGACCAGCAGCCGGTGGCTTGTCACCAGACTGCAAACCAAGTCTACCTACGGGTACAAATAAGTAACAAAAAAAAAAAAAAAAAAAAAAAAAAAAAAAAAAAAATTCTACCTGCTCTGGAAATCCCAAAAACACAGTCATGTTTAAGTTTACAAAGTTATCCAGCGGGGCGCACAGCTGGGCAAATTTCACTGCCTCCTCCAGAAAGTCTACCTCCTTGGAATAATGTGATTGCACCATGCTGTGACTAAGTGTGGCCCACTCCCTAGGTTTTGATCTGTCTGTAAGAGGTGGGCTTCAGCATGGCAGTTTTTCATGTACAAGCGCACATGAGCATATGCTACACGCATTTGACGTATAATCGATGTGATCATTCTACTTGACAAGCATTCCAAACAATAGAGGCCCAAGGATGCTGGGATAGGTTCCAGCCCCCCTGCGACCTGAAAAGGATTAAGCGGAAGAAGATGAATGAATGATTTGACATGTGTTGCTTTATGTTCAGGAATAAATTAACTTTTGCATGCCTCCAAGAAATTAATCTCATGTACAATGTAGAGACCTTGTGTGTGTTCCTTTTATCAAATAGGATATGTTAGTCACTAAAGTTTAAAGAATTTATGCTTTATTCAGCAGCATATGTGTGTGCAGGAGGATTTCACTTTCCATATCAAGCTTCTCAACTTCACTTCCGCCCTCCCAAGAGAGCAGACGCGTTTTCCTTCTCTCTTGCTCTGACTTTTTTTTTTTCCTTCCCCCCCAACTACTGGATCCCAGCTTGCTGTTGTCTGTCTGCGTCTAACTGCGACCGTCGAAAGAAATTATGGAGTTAATAAGCTGGGCTTTGAACACAATTGACACTATTTTTTCAACAAGGAAAAGTGCTCCGGGGGAAGCTGTCTGCCCCGCAGGAACGGCTCCAGCGGGCTATTTAAGGGACACAAGTAATTGGAGGATCTTGTGTCTAACTAATCTCTCTATCGAAGATATTGAAGATTTGTATGTCTTCGTAATAATGGTGATCGGGATCTTTCTGATTGGAACTGGGATTGTCCTGGTGTACCGCAAATTGCTGAAGATGGATACAACCTATCAAAATGCTGGCCAGGCGAGGTGCATCTATCAAATTGAAAAATTGGAGAAGACCCTGATAGCGACAAATGGAGAACTGTCTCGGAAGGTGGATTACATCATGGTTACGATTAGGTCTATCCACGACGGACTCAAAGCCCCGCAATGAAGGATTAAGTACTGAATCTACAGAAGAAATAAAAAGCTCCTTCTCTGTGATCAGTCCTATTTGGCCCAATTTCCCCCATGAAAATTCCTCCTGGCTGTCTGCAGTCTGTGTTTTCAAAACATCGAGCACAAGGCCTTGGACAGCACCTGCTCAGATAATCGCAAGGACGATGGCAAGCAGCCAGACAAAACATCTCCTGCCAAGTGCCCTTGTTGTTCTTCTATTACAACACTTGCTTCAACAGTGCACACATATTGATCCACAAACTGAAATAAAGATCCACACACTGCTCTCTTGTGTCCTGTGAAATCTTGTCCGCGAATGTGCATTAAGAGCTTTTTTTTCCCTTGTAATCACAATATTGATTGATTATGCAACCAGTATTCTGAATCAATGATTTTTTTGCTCCTTCCTATTGTATTATCCTTATGCTACCTGTACCCTCCTGCTGATAGGCGCGTTTCAGATGCGCCGCGGCACGGAAATGCAGGTTCATTACTGTGTCAAGTCAAATTCTCTCGTATGTTATCAGTGATCTGTTAATGTACTTGGCAATAAAATCTTTTCTGATTCTGATTCTGATTCTCTCATCTCAGATTTCTCTCCTCTCTCTCTGGGAAAGTCATAGCTGACTTTAACTGACCAATAGGGCTCCAGGCTCCACTGCATCTCCTTTTTTGGTCGGGTTTATGACTTCTGTTGAACAGGAAGCTCCGTGTAATTGGTCCAGCTCAGTTTTCATGAAATTCAGTGAAATTCTGCCACACCAGGGAAAAAAAAAAAAATTACCCTTTCCTTTCTCTCTCAGTTTTGGGGCTGGCCAGCCTGAAGCAGGAGAAGAATTCTTTGCTCTCACATTTTTCTATTTTTTTGAAGTAGGCCCAGAGTCTTCCATGTTCTGTGAAAATTCTTTTTCTTTTCTTTAAAGTTCATTTTTCCTTATTTTAATCCTTTTCTTTAACTCACCATGCAAGAAGATTTGTTTTTTTTGTTTGTTTGTTTTTTCTTCTAAGCGTAAACCAACTCATGCAAGCCACAATATATCAGAACAAACAGATCTGTGGCTTGTGTTTCAGTTTGGCTTTCTGATGGGACTTTGTACAATAAACAAATTCCTTTTCAGTGCATAAGAGGAGACCTCGCCCAGCTTGCTGAAGAACAGCTCGATTGCAATCTCAGGAGCACCGCCTTGTGGGAGAATCTGTCTATCAGCATCTCCATCAACAGAATCCACAGATATCCAACTGAATCAAGGTTGGCACGTGGGGGCCCTGCTGCCACCAGGGACGTGATCTGACTCTGTGGCTGACGGTCTGTTGTTCAATTTAAACTTAATTCTGCAGAATATTCCTGGTTTAAGTTCTTTAAACTTAATTTCATGCAAACCTATCAGAATTTCAAAACGCATTTTGTCTTCTCATTAATTTCTGTTCCTTTTCAGAGTAACACCAATTGTCCTTTTTATAGAATAGTGTAATGATCATTTTCTTCATAAAATTGCATCCACTTTTCTTAACCAATGCTATTTTATGGTTTTCCAATTTCCAGTATATTGCCAAGTTAACTATGGTTTCTTTGGTCCCACAAATGTCTGATTCACATGTGATGCTCAGTAACTCAATAACAGTCTATGATACCCATGATACATGTTGAATTCTTTGTTTTAAAATCATCCAAATGTGTTAACCCATTCTGACATTTCTTATTAAACTATTGAAAGACATATGAATGAATGAATCTTTATTTGGGATAGATTAGATTAAAAGAAAGGAACAGAATAATATAACAAAGGGGGGGAAATCCAACAAGGTCAAATTAAACAAAAACTCCTCAGATTATACAATTCAACATAAGTTATCCGAAATGGGTGATGGCTGAAGCCGCAGCTTATAATGCCCACCCATGTTCCATCTAAGAGTTCAAAAATAAAATAAAAGTGATTACAAATCAGAACAAAGCTAAGACAAAACGTGACAAAAAACTAAGCAACAGCACAACACAGACTGGATATGATAATCCTTATGTGATTTTACATGTCATTTTGTATACATGTCTGGAGTATTTCTTCCTTTAGTTTTTGTTTAAATTGTCCAAGCATTGTACATGATTTTAATTCAGGTCCAAAAGTGTTCCACAGTCTGACTCCTTGCACTGAGACACAGTGTTGCTTGGTGAGTAATTCTCACAAAGGTTTTTGAAATATACTGTACATGTTCCTCTGAAATGATATTGTTTCTCCCTTATTTGGAACAACTTTTGGATATTTGCAGGCAGTGATAGATTCTTCACTTTAAACATTATTATTACTGCAGTTTTAAAATCAACCAGATCTTTCAACTTGAAAGCTTTTAATTTAGGAAAAAGTGGGTTTGTTGGTTCCCTGTAAGCGGCTTTGTTTATTATTCTAATAGCTCTCTTCTGAAGCATAAAGACTGGCTATATGTTTGTTTTATATGCATTTCCCCATACTTCAGTACAATATTTCATGTATGGGAGTATTAATGAATGATACAAAGTATATAGTGTGGGTTGATTCAGTAAATATTTCACTCTGTTTAGTATTGCGATTGATTTGGATATTTTACCTTTAATATAATTAATATGTGACTTCCAACACAGTTTATTATCAATTATTACTCCAAGGAATTTAATTTCGGACACCCTTTCAATCTTTACACCATTTACACTGAGTTTAGATACCGAGTTGTTGTGATGGTTGTTAAAAATTATAAATTTTGTCTTACTTAAATTGAGCGTTAAACCGTGGTTTGATTCAAACAAATTAAGCTTTCCTAATTCCTTTCCGAGTGTATCCAAAAGTTGTTCCAAATTGCTTCCACTGCATAGTAAATTAGTGTCATCTGCAAACAATATAAATCCATTTTTTCCAAAACTTTACATATATCATTTATATACATATTGAATAACAATGGCCCCAAAACTGAACCCTGTGGGACTCCGCAAGTAACCTTCAGTAACTGAGTTTTTGCTACCAACACATACATACTGATATCTGTTCTTTTAAGTAACTACATGTAACCCAGTGTTAAAAAACGTGAATAAAATCATAAATATCGATACCGCTTTAAAAAAAAACAAAACAACACTCATTTCACAATGGGAATAAATATTTTGGAGATAAATATACAAATAAATATAAGTTCATAAAATATATTCATAAATAGTTAAAAACATTTTCTAAAAAGCTCTGATAAAGTTCCCAATATTTTTATTTGGTATATTGAACAACCAATAGCTGCATCGTTTGATAGCAGCATCAGCCAATGGGGTCAAGTGCCCTCTCTCTCGGCCTTGGTGTGACCTGCGTGCTGCTCAGACACGGCAGAGACACAGACCGAGAGAGATCCCTTGCTGAGGTGGTGATGCCAACGTGCTAGTAGCAGCCTTTTCCTGGATAAAACTCTTGAGATTGGTAAGCCTAAACCAACACAAGAAATGAGATATTGCTGTATTATCAATTTCTGACACCTCTTTTGTTAAATTTTAAGACTTTGAACAAAGGCTGTGAACTCACGTGAGCTCGGAAATCCCCTTGAAGCACGTGTTGCTCGGCATGGTGAGTGCCATTCATTGTGTATGTGAAATGCAACCCTCTGATGCTAATGGCCGCTAGCTTAAAATGCTAACCTCCGATGCCAATTCCGGCTAGGTTTTTCATAAGAAAAGGTCATTTTTCCAAGGCTGTAATGATTAGCAAAGGTCCAATTTCACTTGCTACTGACTGTTACTTAAAGGTGAATGTTAACTCTGTGGTTTAAGGTGTTTAAAAGTGTCAATTTGTGCTAAATTATTATGTTAGCACACTTTTCTTTTTTTCCCTTGTGGTGCAAACTTGGTTCAGCACACTGCAAAAATATCAGTGTTAATGTCAAATGCCTTCCAATGCACTTTACTTATTTTTTTGGTACCATTTTGATACATTTGGATAGTAGATGTGCCTATTTTATGCACATGCAACTATTTTGTGTAATTTTGAGGGTGTATTTTCTATGCACTGTAAAAACGAATGCAAATTATTACTGTTACTAGATTTGAACTATATTAATTTTGTTTTAATGGAAATTTAGTAATATGAAAAATTTGATTTATTGTTGTACAACATGGAAATATTTGAAAACATATGTAACAAGACCCTGGAGAGACTGCTCCTTGCTCATCTCCGCCCCCTGGTGGAACCAGCGATGGATCCACTCCAGTTCGCCTACCAGCATGGCATTGTGGTGGAGGATGCGGTGATCTTCCTCCTTCACCGTTCTCTGTCCCACCTGGAGAAGCCCGGGAATATGGTGAGGATCATGTTCTTTGACTTCCCCAGTGCTTTCAACACCATCCAACCAATGATCCTGAAGGACAAGCTGCTGCGCGCAGGGGTGGACCAGCACCTGTCATCATGGATCCTGGACTACCTCACGAACCGGCCTCAGTTTGTGAGAACCCGGGACTGTGTTTCCGACACGATCATCAGTAGCACGGGGGCCCCCCCAGGGAACGGTGCTGGCTCCCTTCCTGTTCACTCTTTATACTGCGGACTTCTCACACAACACAACACATTGCCATCTACAGAAGTTCTCTGATGACTCTGCGATCATTGGTCTCATCTCCAACGGAGATGAAGCTGAGTACAGAGGGCTTATCCAGGACTTTGTGGACTGGTGCCATCGGAACTGCCTCCAGATCAACGCGAGGAAAACTAAGGAGCTGGTGGTGGACTGCCGCAGGCATGGGCAGCCCCTCACAGCATCAGTAAATATACAGGGAACAGACATCGAGATGGTGACATCCTATAAGTACCTGGGTATTCATCTGAACAATAAACTAGACTGGTCACACAATACCTACGCACTCTACAAGAAGGGACAGCGCAGGCTGTTCCTGCTGAGGAGACTCAGGTCTTTTGGTGTACAAGGGGCGCTGCTGAAGTCATTCTATGACACGGTGGTGGCATCAGCCATCACTTTTGGAGTGGTCTGCTGGGGCAGTGGCATTACTGCAGCCGATAGGAAGAGACTGAACAAACTGATTAAGAAAGCTAGCTCTGTTCTGGGGCAGCGCCTTGATCCGATGGAGGAGATAGGAGAGAGAAGGACGGTGGCTAAACTGTCATCTCTGCTGGAGTCCGAGTTCCACCCTATGCAGGACATACTGGATGCACTGAGGAGCTCATTTAGCAGCAGACTACATCATCCCAGGTGCACAACCGAGAGGTTTCGTAGGTCCTTCCTACCAACGGCTGTCAGACTGTACAACCTAAGCAGGGCTGCTCGCAGAGATAGCAAAAAGACGTAACAAACTAATAGTTTTTTTGAATGCAAAAGATGCAATAGACTTACACAATGGTCCTCTCCGGCATACAACTAGGAACATACCGGTCGCTATGGAGGGTGAGAATATGTATGGGCACATAATCATACCATGTAGGATAACTAAATAGACGGTTATGCTGTTTCATCCCACCTAGCAACAATGCTCTGCACTGTGTGTGTTTATATATTTACATATTTATTCCATCTAGCTACAATGCTCAGCACTGGGTGTGTTTATATTTATATATCTATATATTTATTCCATCTAGCTACAATGCTCCGCACTGTGTTTTTATATATCTACATATTATTCCATCTAGCTACATTGCTCCGCACTGTGTGTGTTTATATACTTGCATATTTATTCCACCTAGCTGCAATGCTCCGTACTGTGGGTGTTTATATATTTACATATTTATTCCATCTAGCTACAATGCTCTGCACTGTGTGTTCATATATTCATATATTTATTCCATCCAGCTACAATGCTCTGCACTGTGTGTCTGTGTGTGTGTGTGTGTATATATATATTTTATAGTAATATGTACATATGTATATTAGCTGCTCTTGCTTGCTTGTTTTTTTCTTGCCTTCTGATTGTTGCTCTGAGTGTTGCTATCCCTGTGCTGTTGCAATCCTGGAATTTCCCCGTTGTGAGACTAATAAAGGCTTATCTTATCTTATCTTAACAAGCTATAGATCATAGTTTAAGCTTTTGTTCTGACCTATTCTGTAGGTCAGGTTTTTTGGCCTGGATTAAGAAGAACGTGGATCTCCAGATCTGGATGGCGAGCCGAAGCCCGAACCTAACTAACTGGTAGAGGTGATCCAACTGGTCACTATCACACTGATCGAACACTGAAAGACCGAAACGAACATTCAAAGACTGAAACGAATACTAAAGGACTGAACAAACTACAACTATATTTGGGGGTATTTTTTTTTTTTAATTGTTTTTACAAGCGCTCCCTTTTTGTTTAAAGTGTGCACAACTAAAAAAATACACATACTTGCAAGCTTTTCATACTTCCTGTGTATGTGTCATCTGTTGTCGCGCCCTCCAGGCTCCTACAAATCTAGAATCTGTCTGATCTGGCCCAATTGTCCCTTCTGTCCAGGTAGTAAAGTTAAAGGTAACTACGCTGCCATAACTCAGTACTACGAAAAGGGTACAAGACTGCACCTAAAGTGCTACATACACAACAAGGACAATGCTACCCCCCTATTACCATAGTTTTGTAGTTTCTTTAACAATAATTTATGATCCACTGTATCAAATGCTTTTTTAAGATCCAGGAATACCCCGATTGAATACTCTATTTTCTACAGCAGTTGATATTTTTTCTATAAATTCCATTACAGCAAATGCAGTTGTCCTCTTGTGTCTGAACCCATATTGCTGCTCACACAATAAATTACTCTTCATTATAAAGTTGTCAATTCTCTCACAGAATATTTTTTCGAGTATCTTAGAAAATTGCGGCAATGGTGAAATAGGCTTCTATCTATCATAGCAGTATGTCATGGGCGACAATGACTTTCATTTAGGTCTGATCAGATTCCTCCACACAGCTCTGTCCTTAGCCTTCCGCTGCCAGGAACTCCTGTCTATATCCAACTTCTTCAAGTTTCTTTTTACAGTGTCTTTAAATCTGATCCTTGGCCTACCCTGATTGCGTTTGCCCTCGCGTAACTGTGAGTAGAGTAATTGCCGAGGGAGACGCTGGTGGTCCATCCTCTCAACATGTCCGAGCCATCTCAGGTTCGTCTGTATTGGCATGTCCTCCATTGATGGTAGACCAGCTCGTTTCAACACTTCTATGTTGGTTATCTCGTCTTTCCATGAGATGTTCATTATGGCTCGAAGGTGTCTCATCATGTATGCATGAAGTTTCTTTACCAGCGCTCTGTAGACAGTCCAAGTTTGAAAATTCCCCTCTGTCACCCGTCTTGTACTGTATATCGGAATTACTTTGGCTATTTTCATTGCATTGGGAAATATACCTGTTTGGAGAGACAGGTTACAGATATACATCAGTGGCTTCACTAAGCATTCAATGATAGTTTTGACTAAAAGCATGTCAATACCATCACAATCCGTAGATGTTTTAAACGATTTAACAATTTCAATGACCTCTCTCTCATCTGTGTTCTTCATGAAGATGGAGTCTTTTATAGCAATGTTTTTGCTTATTGTATCACCTGTAGGTGCTGTAATGGGTATTTCTCGTGCCAAATTAGGACCAATGTTAACAAAAAATTTATTAAATTCATCTGCAGGTGAGACTGCATTCACACCGAGTCGTTTTTTTGTCTTTTGTTTTTTTCAAAGATTGGTTGGGTAGCTTGTATTTCTGTTTTTATTTCCAAGAATATTGTTAAGTATTGTCCATGTATTTTTAGTGTTTTCTCTGTTTTTCTCCAGTTCCTTACTGTTTGTTATTATATATATATATATATATATACACACACACACACACACACACACACACATACATACATACACTACCGTTCAAAAGTTTGGGGTCACTTAGAAATTTCCTTATTTTTGAAAGAAAAGCACTTTTTTTCAATGAAGATAACTTTAAACTAATCAGAAATACACTCTATACATTGTTAATGTGGTAAATGATTATTCTAGCTGCAAATGTCTGGTTTTTGGTGCAGTATCTACATAGGTGTATAGAGGCCCATTTCCACCAACTATCACTCCAGTGTTCTAATGGTACAATGTGTTTGCTCATTGCGTCAGAAGGCTAATGGATGATTAGAAAACCTTGTGCAATCATGTTAGGTCTGCAATGCTGTAATTGCTGCAAATGGAGGATTCTTTGACGAAAGCAAAGTTTGAAGGAAAAAAATTATTATTTCAAATACAAATCATTATTTCTAACCTTGTCAATGTCTTGACTATATTTTCTATTCATTTTACAACTCATGGTGGTAAATAAGTGTGACTTTTCATGGAAAACACAAAATAATTGTCTGGGTGACCCCAAACTTTTGAACGGTAGTGTGTGTGTGTGTATATACACATACATACATACACACACACACACACACACAGTGGGATAAAAAAGTATTTAGTCAGCCACCAATTGTGCAAGTTCTCCCACTTAAAAGATGAGAGAGGTCTCCAATTTTCATCATAGGTATGCGTCAACTATGAGAGACAAAATAAGAAAAAAAAAATCCAGAAAATCACATTGAAGGATTTTTAATGAATTAATTGGTAAATTCCTTGGTAAAATAAGTATTTGGTCAATAACAAAAGTTCATCTCAATACTTTGTTATATACCCTTTGTTGGCAATGACAGAGGTCAAACGTTTTCTGTAAGTTTTCACAAGGTTTTCACACACTGTTGCTGGTATTTTGGCCCATTCCTCCATGCAGATCTCCTCTAGAGCAGTGATGTTTTGGGGCTGTCACTGGGCAACACAGACTTTCAACTCCCTCCAAAGATTTTCTACTGGGTTGAGATCTGGAGACTGGCTAGGCCACTCCAGGACCTTGAAATGCTTCTTACGAAGCCACTCCTTCATTGCCCGGGCGGTGTGTTTGGGATCATTGTCATGCTGAAAGACCCAGCCACGTTTCATCTTCAATGCCCTTGCTGGTGGAAGGAGGCTTTCACTCAAATCTCACGATACATGGCCCCATTCATTCTTTCCTTTACACGGATCAGTCGTCCTGGTCCCTTTGCAGAAAAACAGCCCCAAAGTATGATGTTTCCACCCCCATGCTTCACAGTAGGTATGGTGTTCTTTGGATGCAACTCAGCATTCTTTCTCCTCCAAACACGACAAGCTGAGTTTTTACCAAAAAGTTCTATTTTGGTTTCATCTGACCATATGACATTCTCCCAATCCTCTTCTGGATCATCCAAATGCTCTCTAGCAAACTTCAGATGGGCCTGCACATGTACTGGCTTAAGCAGGGGGACACGTCTGGCATTGCAGGATTTGAGTCCCTGGCGGCGTAGTGTGTTTCTGATGTAGCCTTTGTTACTTTGGTCCCAGCTCTCTGCAGGTCATTCACTAGGTCCCCCCATGTGGTTCTGGGATTTTTGCTCACCGTTCTCGTGATAATTTTGACCCCACGGAGTGAGATCTTGCGTGGAGCCCCAGATCGAGGGAGATTATCTGTGGTCTTGTATGTCTTCCATTTTCTAATAATTGCTCCCACAGTTGATTTCTTCACACCAAGCTGTTTACCTATTGCAGATTCAGTCTTCCCAGCCTGGTGCAGGTCTACAATTTTGTTTCTGGTGTCCTTTGACAGCTCTTTGGTCTTGGCCATAATGGAGTTTGGAGTCTGACTGTTTGAGGTTGTGGACAGGTGTCTTTTATACTGATAATGAGTTCAAACAGGCGCCATTAATACAGGTAACGAGTGGAGGACAGAGGAGCCTCTCAAAGAAGAAGTTACAGGTCTGTGAGAGCCAGAAATCTTGCTTGTTTGTAGGTGACCAAATACTTATTTTACTGAGGAATTTAACAATTAATTCATTAAAAATCCTTCAATGTGATTTTCTGGATTTTTTTTTCTCATTTTGTCTCTCATAGTTGAGGTATACCAATGATGAAAATTGGAGACCTCTCTCATCTTTTAAGTGGGAGAACTTGTACAATTGGTGGCTGACTAAATATTTTTTTGCCCCACTGTGTGTGTGTATATATATATATATATATATATATATATATATGTATATATATATATATATATATATATATATATATTTATTATATGGGAGTAATTGTTTGATTTCATGTCCATCTTCTTTACTATAAGCAGACAAGACCTCACAAAGGGTTTTTTGAGACCGATTCATAATCGTTACAAATAAAGAATTGTTAATAAAATTGTCCATTATCTGGACTGGTGCCCCAACGAGCATGTTTGTGTAATGAAAGGAAATTTTCATCCCTACTCACATTCATATTTACATTAATAATTGTACCAACAATAAAACACCTATAAACCCATTAATCTAAATCCGCTACATTACAACTGCTTTAGCTAACGTTAAGTCATTAGGCGCAACTAACAGCCTAGCATGCAGCTCAGCATTGCACGTGTGCTCTGCTAGTTGGTCGCGTACCATTTCGCCTTCAAGTGGTCCAAAACGACACTCGCTGGCTAGCTGCTTCAAGTCAATGACATACTGGCAGATAGGCTCATTTACACGCTGGCATCTCCGGTGAAAACAAATTCTCCAAACAGTCATGTTGTCTGGGGTGGAGAAACGTTTAGCTAGCACCTCCACAACTTCCTCATATGAGTCCGCCATGCCGAGCGTCCGTAGGACCCTCCGGCCTTCAATACCCAGGTTGTGAACGAGAAGCGCCTGCGCCCTCACCTTATCAAGCTTCCCGAGGTCCAGCGCCATAATATACATTTGATCGGCCTCCAGCCAATGCGGCCATGAAACCAGTGGTTCGCCCGGGAGCTCAAGAAAGGGACAAAGTGGTGTGATACAGGCTTCCATGAGTTAATCCTCGATCGCCAAATGTTATGTATGGAAAATACCTGGATGAAGGACGAGGCATGATGATGGTTGGCGAACAGTTTTATTGTGGAACTATATATAGGACAACACACGGCGAGCACCGGTGTAGGCATCTGGCAAAGAGAGGCCATAATATGGATGCCCTTTGCCTTATATAGGGCAGGGTGGTGACGTGACGGGAAGTGCATGTCACCACACCGCACTTCACAATAATGTGCCATTTTCATATATAATAGATAACTCCCGACACTCCGATTCAGCTTCAGGGCTCCCGGTCCATCTGTCTGCAGGTGAGTTGCAGCCTCATTTTCAAACTAGCTTACTCCCCAGTGATTCCGCACATTTACATTAACTTTACGTATATTTATTCGCACTGCGTATTCGCGTTTATTCTGAATGCACGTTTAGTTTTAGCACATGCTCAATGTGCTTTATTTAATGGTTGTGCTGAATGAATTTGTAAGGTAAGTTGATCTTCTGGATAAGACAAGTTTACCTAACATACTTCAAAAACCATACCAAACCAAAGTAGATACAAACTTCTGGTTGCTATCTACCATCATGAGATGTAATGCGGCAAAACTGTAAAAAATTCACTAGTTGTTTTGATTTACTTTAAAAGCAATGGCAATGAGCCTTGACAGTCTGGCACTACCTTGAGGGCTTTTATTGTGCAAAATTCTGAAGGAAGTCAAGATGATACCTGCAAATATATAGAAATATGGTTTGTGGTGTGTGAGAGAGGGTAAAAGAGTGACAGTTGGCAACACTCCATATCTAATTATGAACAATCAGCCTCAGCTAGGGATGTTACGCTCGACTCCACCCACTCGACACCAATTTGAGCAATATAAAGTGCAAGTGTCATGAGCAGTGCATCGTTTCAGCATGCCCACAGTCACGTGACCGTAGCAAGCGAGGCTACGTTAGGTCAGTCACATCATGTGACTTAATGGCTCGCAGGAAATTTGAGAGGGTTCTATCGGAATTAGGTTTTCTTTTTTTGCTTTGCTTTATATTGTTTGTTCCTACCATCCAATTTTGAATAGACCTTGGGTGACCAAATGCTCAAAAAAAAAAAAAAAAAAAAAAAAAAGGTATTGAGATTTTTTCAGGTCTTCCACTCAGATGCAGTTCCGACATTCAGCAGATGGCACTCTATTAAATGTTTCATAACACTGTGTCGATCATGAAGCAATCTCATGAAGCAATCTCAGTCTCAGAGTTGTTTATTGTTTCGTAAGGCCTCAATTTCGCAATCACTAGGCTCAGCAGTGTTGCCAGATCGCAACAGAAGAGAAACAAGCAAGAGAAACAAGCAACTAGCTCTATGGAAACAAGCCCCCAAAAAGCCCAAAAGCCAAACTACCACAGTGTGTAAAACAGAGGCTGCTTGATAACATCGATTTATTTTTGTTTGCAGTGAATTGACTGTAAACAGTCAACATTGAATAACTGAATTTTTTATACTCTAATTAAAGGAAAATACATACGCATTCTGCATAAGCAGTAGCAAATTTATAGTAAACACAGTCAACATAAAAATTTTGAATAACTTAAATTCTTAAACTGATCAAAGGAAAAGACATTCTGTTGTTTGTGCATTCTGCATAAGCGACAGCAAATTGGCAGTAAAGTTGACAGTCAACAAAAAATTGAAAAACTGTAATCATGTTTAGTGATGTGGGATGATGGGAGTTTTTGTCCACTAGCCGTTTAAACAAAAACTAAATATTACTGTCAATTTAAAAGATAATTTTCCATAGAATTAAAGTTGCCACCTGTCATATAATAAACGTCATAACTCATGGCAAAATTTGACCGGGATCAAAAGATAATTTTGCTCTTGCCATTCATTTCAGTGGAGAATTTTTTTTTTTTTATTTAAGGTTCAATATGTGATAAATATATAAGAAGCATTATGCAGACAGTACGAATATCTACAGGTCAATGTTTTTGGGCAACTCAATATCAAGGGGTTAATCTGACAACAAATTTGGTCAGTCAAAGTTTTTGTTGATAACAAGGAAAAGGAAGTTTCTTATAAAATTCTGCATTGTATATACCCCGTTAAACATTTATTTGAAAGGTTTGTGTTATATATGGTAAAATACCTCTATAAAGGATGAGGCCAGGTGACTGAACAAACTCAGCTTTATTGAACTTATGTAGTCACATGGACACACAGCAGACACCAGGCAGAGGGCACCGGTCGAAAAGCCCGTGTAATAGATGCCCTCTGCTATTTACTATAGGGCGGTACAGTGGCGGAACAGGAAGTGCCCGCCACTACACTGCACTTCACAATAAAGGTGTTAAGCCCCAACACCATATTTCCTCCCCCCGTTAGAAAGTCCAAAACCACTCATTCAATTAAAACTCACCCCAATTTGGGACCTGAATCACACACTAACAAAACGAAAACTAATGTCTCTAAATAGCGTAACACATTCACACGACAAAACCTAGAATAGGATGGACGGGTGGACTGCCGTCCAGCCCACACAGCAAGGTGGATTATTCTGCCACCTGCTAAACTAAAGAAAATTCCATTAATCAACTAAAATCATTGCTGTATTCCTAACTTAATAAAAGACACACAAAACAATGACATTTTACCACATGCATAAATATGTGAACAACAGAACTACTGAACAAAATTTACAGCACTGTCCCTTGGGCAGGAAGAGTAGAACCGGCATGGGGGGCCCCAGGGCAGCCCCTCAGCAGACGCGCCACTGGAAGCAGCAGGCCCCTGGAATAATGGCTGATCTCCTGGATGAAAGCGCCTCCTCAGCACCACTGACTGCCACTCTCGTCCAGCTCCATCACCAGAAGCCTCTTCCCGGACACGCCAGAGCTGATTGGCGTGACTTGCCAAGCCGTCAGACAGCTAGAAATATGCTGTGCCCAGCTTAGTCACGATGCACAGATACTCCTGGTGTTTCGCTGGTTGTCATCTGGCCCATCTTCTCTGTGGACGTTTCTCTCCTCGAACCAATTCCATAATCCTAAGAGGAGCTTGGCTCGGCCTGACATGGTGCTGCTTGGCATGTGGTTTTCCCATGCCAGTCAGTCTGGCCCCATCCTCTTCTGAAGCTGTCGTAGTGGTCGCCATCGTAGCTGCAGATCCTCCATCCCTCTGTGGCCAAGCTCCGGAGGAATCTGGGGCTAGCACATCTGTATCACTCACCAACGCAGGCGCCTCATCGCCACGCTCAGTACCCCCCTCTACCATTTCCCAAGCACCAGCACTGAGACCCTCTTGCACTGAACCTGAGCAAGACTGGTCCTGTTTGACCACCGTGGTGTCCGTTAGTTTTTCGTCCCACACAACATCATCATCGACCACCATAACTGGAGGGTTACACTGGCCACAACCCGACCATTCCTTCCCAGTGCCATCTTTAATGGCGAAACCCAGTCCATAGAACAAATCAGAGCCCATGATGTTGTCGCCTTGGTCCGTCACGTGGAACGTGAAGTCAACCATCGTCGAAGACTTACACTGAACTGTTAACTCCAAAGTCCCAACCGTGCACAGCCTGCCACCTCCGTAGCTATAAAGCGACGCTGGGTTACTTTTAATCCTGTAGTAGGGGAAAAACTTCCTCACCGTGGCCCAATTCAGCATTGACCCCTCCTTCCCGGTGTCGAGTAGCAACGGCACCTCCACACTGTCCAGCTCCACTGTGCAGAACGTGTACCCATTGATACTGGGGGACACCGTAAGGATGGTTGTTGGGGGCGGGTGGAGTGATCTCTTCCGTGGGCTCTCCAGCTCAGATACACGGCACACTCTAGCATAATGGTTCAAGCGTCCACATCTGCTGCAACGCTTCTCTCTAGCCGGATAGTCCTTAGCCTTATTTTGGTGTTTCATGGACCTACAACCCTTGCAGAGGGGTTTTCTCGGGGCACACTTTCGGCTGGCAGCATTGGCTTCTGTAGTATCACCGTCCAAGCTATCCTCACTAGCCGAGTCAGCTACTAATGCCACGGCGGGAGGCTCCGGCGGCCGTTGTGACTGGCACCAATTTAGCTCCAAAGCTAGCTTGTCTGCGGCCTCCAATTGGAGAGCTAACTCGACAGCCCTGGCTAACATTAGGTCACTCAGCACCGTGAGTAGCCTAACCCTTACAGCAGGCACTGCTTGTGTGCTCCCTAAGCTGGTCACATACCAATTCATCCTCCCACAGCCCAAAATGACACTCGCTAGCTAGCTGCCTCAGGTCAGCGACAAACTGATGGATAGGCTCACCCACACGTTGATGTCGCTGCCGGAATCAATTTCTCTGGACAGTCACGCTATCCGGGGGTGTGAAAGTGGCTTGCTAGCAGCTCCACGTCATCTTCAAAAGAGTCCGAAGCATCGAGTGTGCGCAGGACATGCTGGCCCTCAATCCTGAAGTTGTGAACAAGAAGCGCACGTGCTCTTAACTTGTCGAGTGCGGTGATGCAATTCTGGAAAGCATCAAACCATCTCAGCCAAGGCATTAGCGGCTCACCCAGGAGCTTGAGGAAGGGGCAAAGTGGTGTGATACACGCCTCCATGAGTTAATCCTCGATCACCAAATGTTATGTATGGTAAAATACCTCTATAAAGGATGAGGCCAGGTGACTGGACGAACTCAACTTTATTGAACTTATGTAGTCACACGGACACACAGCAGACACCAGGCAGAGGGCACCGGTCGAAGAGCCTGTGTAATGGATCCCCTCTGCTATTTATAATGCGGTGCAGTGGTGGAACAGGAAGTTCCCGCCACTACACCGCACTTCACAATAAAGGTGTTAAACCCCAACACCACAGTTTGGACTCAAAATAGATTATTCTTGTGTTTTTTTGTGGACTAGAAAGAGAGTTGATCTCATCTGTTTGCTAATTGTATTTACACAAAGACGTTTTGGACAGATGAACATTTTACTTTGCAGAGGACTGGACAAAGAATTCTGTTTAAAGAAAGAGACATCATTTTTGGATTTGAACAAAAACCAGTGGACAAGGACTTTGTTTATTTCATACAATTGTTATTGCTTAAAGGAAAGTTTCACATACACAAGAAGAAGTGGACAGACTAAAGAATGAAACCAAACTTTGAACATTTTTTATTCTGAACTGAAACAATATGGCACAACTATTAGCAGCATAAAAAGTAAGAAAGCTATTAAGATGTTTGGTGTTAATGAGAAATTTTGTATTTGTACATAAATATCGTATTTTAATTTTATTTTTGTATTGCAACAGTGGTTTGAAACTTTTCCAAATGTAAAAGTATTATTATTCCCCTGGCAGTAACAGTTTTGTTGTAAAAATTGTATGTGTGTTCTAATAAAGTTAAAAAAAAAAAGGTCCCATATGGAGAGCGGTCACACAGACAGCAAAGCAAGCTCAAATAAGCAACTACACGTTAAAAAAAAAAACAAGCCCAAAAACCCCGCAACTGACAAGATTTGCAAGCAATTTTATAGAAAAACAAGCCCAAAGTCGCTTATAGTAAGTGGACTTGGCAACAATGGGCCTACGTGACAAAGCTCCAAGTTAACAAAGCAAACTGCTTACCTGTGCCCATACAAATAACCTTGACCCCATCAGATTAGGATCTCATTCATATGAACAATATCATGAAGATCTGTTCCAAGAGACATTGATGTGAGACAGAGAGATCTGTATTCCTTTTGTAACCAGCAGATCATTCGGAAAGCAGAATGTGTTTTATCTTCTCCTGATCATGTCCTCTCTAATGCTTGGACACAGTCCAGGGACGGATAATTTTTTGCGCATGAGGAGTTGTTCAGAACTCCTTGTAAGAACTCCTTATACAACTCCTCATCCAAACCTTCAACTTGTCTTTTAGACCCTATTCCTACCAGGTTATTTAAAGAAGTCTTCCCACTTATTGGTAGCTTTATTCTTCATATAATCAATTCTTCATTAACTTTAGGCCATGTACCGCAGGCTTTTAAAACGGCTGTAATTAAACCCTTACTCAAAAAGCCAACGCTAGATCCAGGAGCTTTAGCTAACTATAGACCAATCTCTAATCTCCCTTTCATTTCAAAAATCTTAGAAAGAGTTGTTGCTACGCAATTATTTGACCACCTGCAGGGAAATGGTTTATTTGAGGAGTTTCAATCTGGGTTTAGAATCCATCATAGCACTGAAACAGCCTTAGCGAAGGTCACTAACGACCTCCTCATTGCATCTGATAATGGACTAGTTTCTGTACTTGTCCTTTTAGATCTTAGTGCAGCTTTTGATACTATTGATCATAATATTCTACTTGATAGATTAGAACACTATGTTGGACTTAATGGAACTTCGTTGCAGTGGTTTAGATCTTATTTATCTGATAGGTTCCAGTTTGTTCATGTAAATGATGAGTTTTCTCTCAGCTCAAAGCTTAGTCATGGAGTTCCACAGGGATCTGTGCTTGGCCCTACTCTTTTTAGTTTATATATGCTTCCGTTAGGCAACATTATTAGAAAGCACTGTATACATTTTCACTGTTATGCAGATGACACACAATTATACCTGTCAATGAAGCCAGATTATACTAATCAATTAGCCAAGTTAGAAGCTTGTCTTAAGGAAATCAAAGTTTGGATGACTTGTAATTTCCTGCTATTAAATTCAGATAAGACTGAAGTCATTCTTGTTGGTCCAAAAAACCTTAGAAATTCCTTTCCAAATCAAACTTTCAGTTTGGATGCAGTTACTCTTTCTCTTAATAGCTCTGTGAGGAACCTTGGAGTTATTTTTGATCAGGATTTGTCCTTCAATTCACATATTAAATTTGTTTCTAAGACTGCCTTCTATCATTTGCGTAATATTGCCAAGATTAGGAGCATCTTGTCTCAGAGTGATGCTGAGAAGCTGATCCACGCTTTTGTTAGCTCGAGATTAGATTATTGTAATTCTTTATTATCAGGCTGTCCTAAAACATCTTTAAAAAGTCTTCAGCTGATCCAAAATGCTGCAGCAAGAGTTTTAACAGGTACTAGAAAGAGAGATCATATCTCTCCGGTTCTGGCCTCCCTTCATTGGCTTCCCATAGAGTTTAGAATTAAGTTTAAAATCCTTCTTCTTACTTACAAAGCTCTAAACAATCAGGCTCCTTTTTATTTAAAAGATCTGATACTACCGTATCATCCTAACAGAGCACTACGCTCCCAAAATGCAGGTTTACTTGTAATACCTAGAATCTCCAAAAGTACAATGGGAGGCAGAGCCTTCAGTTATCAAGCTCCTCTCCTGTGGAATCAGCTGCCAATCTGGATTCGGGAATCAGACTCGATCTCTGTTTTTAAGAATAGGGCTAAAACCTACCTTTTTGATATAGCCTACAATTAGGGAGGGATCATGTGTTTCTGAACCCTCCCTTAGTTATGCTGCTAATAGGTTTAGTCAGCCGGGGGACCTCCAGTAATGCACTGGGCCTCACTCCTTTCCTCACTCTCTATGAAATATTTTTTTTTTTGCTGGTCATTAACATTTGTTTGTTCTCTCCCATAGATTGAGTCCCCATCGTGCTGTTTGCTCTCTACATGTCTGTTCTTTTCTTCTTCTCTGTCCCCTCACCTCCCAGCCAGTCGCAGCAGATGACTGCCCCTCCCTGAGCCTGGTTCTGCTGGAGGTTTCTTCCTGTTAAAAGGGAGTTTTTCCTCTCCACCGTTGCCAAGTGCTTGCTCACAGGGGATCGCCTGATTGCTGGGGTCTTTCTGCAACTGTGGGGGTCCTCCCTACAGTTGATAGTGCTATGAGATGACTGTTGTTGTGAAATGGCGCTATATAAATAAAGTTGAATTGAATTGAATTGAAGATACAGAGTGATGATAATCAAGTCAGTAGCGGTAATGCACCTGTAAGCTGGTTGCCAATCGCCAGTCAGATCTAAAAGAAGAATTCTCTCTTTTGCCATCAGGGTGCCATTTTGTTTTATCTGCCAGCAAAACTAATCGGTATGCCAAGTCTGAGGCGGATGATATAATAAGGCAGTGAAGTGAGATTTTAAATAGGTTTTATTATCATACCGCCGTCACGAGGCTCGCCCAATGGGCAGCTCGGAGGCTCTCCAGCAAAGAGACACAAGATGTGTGTGTCAGCAGCAGTTGAAGGAATGAGAGAGTGAGTTACAGAATATGTGCGGTATTTATACCCAGTTACAGACAATGCATGAAAGGCATTCACAGCAGTAGGTATGGCATTTGCATTTGAGAGACACAGTAGGGACAGGAAGCATGAACACAATGCATGAATGGCACATTAACATCACAGTACTGAGCCTGAACAAGCCAGACGGAGCGGGGCTGCCTGTAGACATTAATACACACATTTCACTGTTCTGTTATTTGCTCTAGCCGAGCGCTGTGTCTATCCCATTCTGTTGCGGGGGTTATCCCAAACCGCCACAAGTCCTTTATTCCCTTAGCAATAAAGCTACTAAATGCTTCTTAAGGTTGTTAAATGTCACACAGTTTTTTTTTTAATATATTATTATTTATTACACAGGTTTTAAGTTTTTGTTTTTATCATGACTGTTCTTTTATTCTTTTAGTAATCCCCAACCTCATTGTTGTATTTTTTATAGTACCATTTGTTGTGTATGTTGTGTAGTTAGATATAGTATAATGTTAGGCTTTTATTTGTGAAGCACTGGTGGTGGCTCCACCTTCTGGTTCCGCCTCCACTCGTGACTTAGAGGACAGCGGGCAGGAGAGTCCAAGGATGGATAATTTTTCCCCACATAAGGAGTTGTTCAGAACTCCTTATACAAAGATATAGAGTGATGATAATCAAGTTAGTGCCGGTAATGCATCTGTAAGCTGGTTGCTAACCACCAATTAAATCAAGAAGAAGAAGAAGAAGAAGCAGAAGAAGAAGAAGAAGAAGAAGAAGCAGAAGAAGAAGACTCTTTGCCATCTCTTCTGCCTGACGGCTGCATAGGTGGTGTCTCTTTAATAAACGTGTGTTCAGTTCGACACTTGGCCTCGTCCTTGGCTCCTTTTTGCGACATAACATTTTAGCAACGAGGATAAAAGTAGGTATGAATGCTTGTGTTACACCTGTTCGGCCATTTTTGGAGCTCCCAGGCGAGCCACCTGTTCCCTGGTCGAGGTGGTACGCCGCTTTCCAGACATACTTGGTGGCGCTAAACCTTGGGATGCTGGAGAAGTTGAGGGCATGTGCGTTGCTGGTTCACAATCTTGGAATGGAAGGACAGCGGATTCTGAGCACACTAGTGACTGTGATAGTTTTGAAGAAGTGGTTGAGCTAATGGCACGCCATTTTCGTGCCCCGGAAAACGTCATAGTTTGCAGAATTCAGTTTTGACATCACCGCCAACGGGTGGGCGAGTCTGTTCAGCAGTTCATGGCAGACCTGAGACTGTTGGCCAGCGAATGCCAGTTCGGACTGTTGGAGGAGGAGATGATTCGTGACCAGTTGGCGGAGCATACCAACTGCGCTGTGATTAGGTCAAAGCTCCTTAAGTTTTTGGGCGAACTGACACTGTCCACGGCCATCAAGTTGGCTCAACAACTAGAAGCTGCGGATAAACTATCATGGGAGCTGAGTGAGAACTTGTCACACCAATACCCGGGATCACTGCCGACAGCGCATGCAGTGGACCCGGACAGCGATGGTAGTGTGGAGGATGATGTGGACGACGCCAATGCTGTAGATATGAGGTCTGCCCCGGGGAAGCCCAAATGTCTGGGTTGTGGGTCCATGAAGCACTGTTTTAAGACCAGAGAGTGTCCAGCGAGAGGGAAGCGCTGCGGCAAGTGTGGCCACTTGCATCACTTTGCGAGGGTATGCCACAAGTTCGAGCGAGGAAGTCTGTGGCACAAAGAGGATTCTCCCGCCCCCACGGCTGTTCACGCTGTGTCCCCAAGCACCAATGGATGCACATACTGTATGGTAGAGTTGGACGGAGAGGAGGTGCCTATACTGATTGACACGGGAGCAGTGGGCTCCATGTTGAATTGGGCAACCGTGAGGTGTTTTTTCCCCACACTACAGGATTGGAGGTGACCCGGCACCGCTTTGTGGTTATGGCGGAGGATGGCTGGCCACGGTGGGAACGCTAAGACTTACGGCTCGGTACAAACCATCCGAGATGTGTGACCTGAAATTCACCGTGACAGCCCGTGGGGAAAACATAATGGGCTGTGACCTGTTTTGTGGTCTGGGCTTCGCCATTACAAGCAGTGCTGGGGAGGATTGATCGGGCTGTGGACTGTGGGACCGAGAGTAGAAGATGGGGCGGTGTGGGATGAGAACATGCCTGGCACCCTGGAGAGTGAGCAAGACCAATAACGGCCAGGGTCATCACAGGAGGGTCCCTGTGCCAGAGGTTAAGTCGCCTTGGACAAGGGTACTGGGCGACACAGCGGGATGCCTGTGATGATGGGTGACATCAAGAGGCTGGTTTCACCTGTTCCTGCAGCTCGGCTGAAGTGAGCTGGTGGACAGGGGGCCACAACAGCAATGACGGCGGCAAAGTTAAAAGAGGTTGGGCTGGACCGTCAGACACGGTAAAACGACGTGCCAAGCAGAGACCCTGCAAGCCGAGCAAGGCCCCTCTGGGAGTCGCGTATGTGGTCTGGGCTTGGGAGGAGGCACGGTCACGGTGGGTACGGGCCAAGTGGCAGTTGGAGGAGCACCAGGAGCGGCTGCATGTGATGGCCAGATGAGAGGATGCCTATCTCCAACTGTCGGATGGCTCATGGAGGCACCCGATTGAGCTGCGGCATGCCCAGGAGTAGACTGCAGGACGTGGGCTTGGTCATGGGATCCCTCCGGTAGTAACGAAGAGGAGGCGCACCGGGGTCGAAAGAGCCACCGGCTGCCTAGGAGGTGAATTACCTCCAGGGGCGGACTGATGGAACGACGGTCCAAGGGGGAGGGGACCTATGGGCTTGTTTGTTTCTGCAGTTGGCATATGGTTTATTTTTTTAATGCATGTGTTTGGATTTTCAGTATTGTTGGGTCACTGTATGCTTGAGTGCTTTGGTGTATTTCTGTTCAATTCATTTATTGTTTGCATAGGGTTATGGGGGTTAATTTGTTTACCTATTTTAAAGTAGGAAACCTGGCGGTATTTTGTTTATATTGGACTTTCATGCAGGATAAGCAGCAGAATAACCTGCTTCGCCATGTGAGGTGAGATGGTAGTCTATCCATCTCCCCTTAGTGTTAGTTATTTTGGAGTGACTGTGCTAGGCCATTTGTGTTGTATTGTTTACGGTAACTGATTTTAGCACATGACTTGGGTCCTAAATTGGGGTGGGTCCAAATTGTGTGTGTGTTTTAGGCTTTTGTAAAGGGGGGATGAATGTTGTCTATGTTGTGTAGTTACATATAATATAATGTTAGGCTTTTATTTGTGAAGCACGGGTGGTGGCTCCACCTTCCGGTTCCACCACCACTTGGGACTATAAGAGGGCAGGGGGGGCAGTCTCTTTGCCATCTCTTCTGCCTGACGGCTGCGTAGGTGGTGTATGGTGTCTCTTTAATAAATGTGTGTTCAGTTCGACACTTGCCCTCGTCCTTGGCTCCTTGTCCCAACATAACACTATTTATTATTGCACTCTCTCTAATTGTTGGTTAGATGTGACTTTCAGTTTTGTCTTGTCTGTTGTGTTTGCACAACTCCGTGCATCAATGTACAAGTTGCTTTTTAAATTAATTGCCCCTTGGGGGATAAATAAAGTTGTTTGAATTTTATTTAATTGTTTCAGACCAGGCCTTACAGACTGCTTTAAACAATACAGAACACATATTTTTTTATAACAGAGATTTTAGGTCATAGTTTAAAATTAATCCCTGCAACATGCACAGTATGGGTTGTTTTAAGGCACAGCTGTATTTTGGCACAGGTGAGACCAGCCTGCATTAACAACAGGTGCAGTCATAATGAAAAAAAAAAAACATACCAAGAAGCATCTGTCAGGTTCAAATTATTTTACTATTTTCTATGGCATTTTTCTAGAATATCTGTATTTAGATTTTTGGCATTTCCTGGGCATAGGTTTCTAAAGTTGGACAGGTTAGATAGCCAACAATGCCCACTTTACGATGTTCCGGTTTTCTAATATGATAAGCCTACTTTGTTTTTAACTGTCCATGTTCCGCTTTCCTTTGGTCGTTGCTATTCATTTACAAATGTTTAGTCCTCATAGCTCACGGCGTGAGTAAGCGGGAGCTCCTACCTCACGCAGCCGCAGCCGCAGCCTCCTCCTCGGGTCACCCGGAACGTGTCCAAATCCTGCTGGGAAGAACCACACACCTTTAACACGGAGGGGCCGCTCGCCACCACTGACACTGAGCTCTTACCTCACACCACGAAATCGTGCGCTTTAACTACTAAAAATTGTATTATTCAGCATAAAGCAAACACCCAGAAACAATGTCTATCACTGAAGGTAGCTAAACTGAAAAAATAAGATAGGGGTCCATAATGCCCCCTCTAGTTAAACCAGAATCATAACTTTGCCCGGGCAACCAGTCAAACACATTTTTAAAAAAACAACACAAATATGGCAGCCAATTCGCGTCTGAATTTAATTTTCTATTTATTTGTAAAATTGTAATTTTATAAATTGGTGTAGGCGATTATTTTTTCTATCATCTATCTATCCAAACATACATAGATGCATAAAACAAAGAAAAAAACAGCTAAACACTCTCTTCATCTTTTCTAAAACTATTTAGTGTCAGTAAACTTCCATAAAAACCACATAACCTCTAAACTACCACATGCAAACTGTCATAAATTAGACTTACCAATAGCTCAAGTAGGTTCATTTTGTCTTCTTTTAATTATTTACCTTCTTGTGGTAGACTGCAAGTCTAATTTAAAACATTACTGGCACATGCCTCTAGGGGGAACTACCTGTATTGTTTAGCACTACTATTAAGGGGACACATTAGAACAAGAGTGTGAAAACCCCGCGCAGAATCCATGTTCAGTCATATTATGTGTGTTGCAGAATAAACGGCAGAGTTAGCCAAAGAAATAACTCAAGTGTGATCATTGCTACACGGTAGGATATCACACAATTGGCGACGAGGATTAAAAGAAAAAAATCAGCGGCGAGAAACAGAGAACATTGCAAGTGTGGCGAACTCAAGTGACTCCAGTAGTTCGAGTGCAAGTTCAGAGGAGGAAAACGAGGTTTCCCCACCACGACGAGCAATGGCGGCTGTAATCGGAACGGTAACCCCTTTTGATAACTCGACTCAGTCATGGGAAGAATATAGTGAAATGTTGGACTTTTTCTTCGAAGCTAATGACATTGAGGAGCCAGACAAAAGGAAGGCTGTACTGTTGAGTGGAGTTGGTGCAACTACTTACAGCTTGTTGAGAAATTTAATAAGCCCTGCATTACCGAAAGATAAAACGTACGACCAGCTTACTGCTGAGCTTCAGAAGCACTTCAGCCCCAAACCGAGTGAAATCGTGCAACGATTCAAATTTAATTCACGCATAAGGAGGAACACTGAGTCCATAGCAGAGTATGTGGCAGAATTGAGGAAATTAACACTGCACTGTGATTACAAAGACTCATTGGAAGAAATGTTAAGAGACAGACTTGTGTGTGGAGTGAATGATGACCGAATGCAACGGCGACTTTTATCTGAAACAAAACTCACTTTTGCGAAGGCTTTGGAATTATGCCAAGCGATGGAAACAGCATCTAAAGATGTGAGAGAGATGCAAGGGAAGCTAACAGAGGACACAGCAACGCATGTTCGTGTGCCTAAGACCCAAGTAGGTGTCCACAAAGTGTCGACTGACAAAACTCAGCACAAATTCCCCAGTTGTTATCGCTGCAAAGGCCAGCACAATGCCGCCGAGTGCAAATTTGCCACTGAGCTGTGTCATAATTGTGGCAAGCGAGGGCACATTAAGAAAGCATGTAGAATAAAGGTGGACAGCGCACAGGTGCTGAAAGCGACAGTTAATGGGCAAAAGTATGAAAACAAGGGCCCAGGAAAGGAACAGCGAGCGAATCAACTGAGAGGGGAGGGAGAAAGTGATACAGAAGACATGGGTTTTCACACAATTTACAACACGTCAGAGGAGCTGACCAAGGTAGCGCCCATCACGCGTACCATGAATGTTAATGGAATGAAAGTAACATTTGAAGTTGATACAGGCTGTGGAGTAACCATATTAAGTAAACAGCAATATACACAACTGTGGAAGAAAACAGACACAGCAGAATTAAATCCCTGTTCATTAAAATTAAAAACATACACAGGAGAGAAGCTAGACGTGCTAGGCATGGCACAAGTGAAGGTGCAGCACGAAAACAAAGAAAAGGACTTACCTGTAGTAGTAGTTGGGAGCGAAGGACCAAATCTACTAGGGCGAAGTTGGCTACAAGAACTGGCCATGATTGATCAGTTGGTGAATAAAGTGGAATCTCAGCCCAAATTGCAGCTGGAGGAGATCCTCGAAAGACACGCTGAGGTGTTCAAAGAAGGCTTAGGACAGCTAAAAGGTGTCACTGCAAAGATTAATGTGGACAAGGAGGCCCAACCACGATTCTGCAAACCCCGACCGGTACCCTATGCAGTCAAGCCACTGGTTGAAAGCGAGCTACAGAGGCTGCTGGATGACAAGATCATTGAGCCAGTGCAGGTTGCAGAATGGGCGGCGCCCATAGTCCCAGTGAGAAAGCCGGATGGCTCCATTAGAATATGTGGAGATTACAAACTCACTGTCAATCGAGCATCACGGGTGGATCAGTATCCAATTCCTAAAGTGGAGGACCTCTTCGCACAGCTGAATGGCGGCCGACACTTCACGAAATTAGACATGAGTCACGCCTACCAACAAGTAGTCTTGGAAGAAGAATCAAGAAAGTATGTAACCATCAATACACACAAAGGCTTATATACCTACACACGCTTACCATTTGGAGTAGCTTCCAGTCCTGCTATATTCCAGAGAACTATGGAGGGCATCCTAGGTGGAATTCCGAATGTTGCCATTTATTTGGATGACATCCTTTGTACAGGACCAAATGAACAAGAACATCTGAAAACGCTGGAGGAAGTGCTTCAACGGTTGGAGAAAAGCGGTCTGAGGTTGAAAAGAAGCAAGTGTGAGTTCATGGGAAAAGAGGTGGTGTTCCTAGGCCACAAGATCAACGCCAGTGGTCTACACCCTCTAACAGACAAAGTGGAAGCCATTGCGGAGGCGCCTGAGCCACAAAATGTTACTGAGTTAAAAGCCTACCTGGGCTTGTTGAACTATTACCATAGGTTCCTCCCAAAGCTCTCCACGCTGCTGGCACCACTACATACCTTACTTAAGAAGGAAGAAAAATGGTCATGGGGGGTCAAGCAGCAGAAGGCGTTTGAAGAGTCCAAAGCGCTACTTCAGTCCTGTAGTGTGTTAGTGCACTATGATTCAAACAAACCACTCATCCTGGCGTGTGACGCATCACCCTACGGTGTGGGTGCTGTACTCTCTCATCGTATGGAGGATGGCTCAGAGAGACCCATAGGGTTCGTCTCAAGAACTCTTAGTGCAGCTGAGAAAAACTACTCCCAGCTAGACAAGGAGGGCCTTGCAGTAGTATTTGGTGTAAAAAAGTTCCACAAATACCTGTATGGGAGACAGTTCGCTATAGTGACTGACCACAAGCCACTAATTTCACTGTTCAGTGAAATGAGAGCCATACCCCAGATGACATCTCAGAGAATTCAGAGATGGGCCGTTACATTAGCAGCGTATGAGTACACCATCGTTTACAAAGCCAGACGGGACCATACAAATGCTGACGCGATGAGTAGGCTACCCTTGGATGGAGGAAGAGACAGCACGCCTGAGGAGGAGGAGAGAGTGCTATTGTTTGAAGATATCGGCGTGCCCCTGGTGAACGCACAACAAATAAAGAAGTGGACAGACAAAGACCCTGTTCTAGCAAGAGTGCGAGAATACATCTTGCGAGGATGGCCGAAGATGAACAGTCCTGAGTTCATTCCCTATGCCCGACGACAGGATGAGCTCAGCACCCAGGAAGGTTGTATCCTGTGGGGAGGACGCGTGGTTGTTCCACCACCTGGTAGGAATGCCTTACTGCAACAACTACACCAAGCACACCCTGGCATCACTCGCATGAAAGCGTTGGCGAGGAGTTACATGTGGTGGCCCAACATGGATGCAGAGGTGGAGGCGCTTGTGAAGTCATGTGCGGCATGCCAGGAGAACAGGAACAGTCCTCCAGCAGCCCCACTACATCCCTGGGAAGTTCCAGATAAACCATGGAGAAGAATTCACATTGACTACGCAGGTCCATGGATGGGAAGAATGTTCCTGATCATAGTTGACGCATACTCAAAGTGGATCGATGCATATTCTGTGAGTAGCTCTACTTCTACTGTTACCATTGAATGTCTTAGAAAGAGTTTCAGCCAACATGGGCTACCTGAAATCATAGTATCAGATAACGGTACATGTTTTACGAGTGAACAGTTCCAAGAGTTTTCTGAAAAGAATGGCATACGTCACATCACGACTGCGCCATACCATCCTTCTTCTAACGGCTTAGCCGAGAGGGCCGTGCAGACATTCAAGTCACTCATGAAAAAGATGACAGGAGACTCTATTGAAACCCGAATGTCGAGAGCTCTGTTCAGCTATCGAATAACACCCCAATCTACAACTAGCAAGTCACCAGCTGAGCTGTTGTGTGGAAGGAAGTTGAGGTCAACATTTGACTTAATACATCCAGACTTCAGAAACAAAGTGCATGATAAACAAGAGAAACAAAAAGGTTATCATGACATGCATGCTAGAGAGAGAATACTGAGAGAAGGAGACGTGGTCTACACCCGCAACTTTGGCTCAGGACCAGCCTGGGTACCAGGAGAAATAACAGAAAAGACAGGCCCTGTGTCATTCAAGGTGACATTAGGTCATGGACAAGTGGTGAGGCGACACATCGACCAAGTTCGTGGTAGGAGCTCCATTCCCCTGCCGATGGCACCAGAGGTGTTGTCTGACACCCATTCTGAGGAGAGCATCAACGAACCACCACTTCAGGTGAAACCTGAGGTAACCGTCTCTGCAGATTCTACGGGCAGCACTGCAGCAGCCGAAACAGTGGAGCAGTCTGAGTCTTCACCTGCAGTTGGCTCACCCGCCGTGAGAAGATCTCAGCGAGCTAGGAAAGCTCCAGACTACTTGAAGGACTATACTTAGTCAGTAGTGAGTTCCCCAGCCACAGGACAAGAATGCGTCCTGGAACCTCACTGGGATGCGGTAGTCAAACCAATTCCCCAGTTAGACTGTTATGTGTGTTATACATGTTAAAAAAAAAAAAAAAAAAAAAAAAGAAAAGAAAAGAGAAAGAAATTATATGTATGGCACATGTGTTTAAGAAGTTAAAAGTAACTGTGATTGTTTAGGATTAAATGGGAGTTCCAGGATGTCTAGCATAATTGGCTAGTGTAATTAAAAGTAGTTTAATCTAGAGGGGAGGGATGTGGTAGACTGCAAGTCTAATTTAAAACATTACTGGCACATGCCTCTAGGGGGAACTACCTGTATTGTTTAGCACTACTATTAAGGGGACACATTAGAACAAGAGTGTGAAAACCCCACGCAGAATCCATGTTCAGTCATATTATGTGTGTTGCAGAATAAACGGCAGAGTTAGCCAAAGAAATAACTCAAGTGTGATCATTGCTACACGGTAGGATATCACACTTCTGTTCTTATTAAAGGCAGCAGAGCCAGCCCAGCAGACCTGTCGGACCCACCGAGCCAGTCGCCTACGAAAGTCAGCTGATAAAATGACACCTGGCAGCAATCAGCTGACACTTGTGACGAAGGCTGCAGTGAACAGTCCAAACATGCAAAGAAGGTAAAAACATCTCCTTTCTATTTTTGTCTTTAATAAGAACAAAAGGTAAATAGACTTACCAATGAATCTATCCATGTTTAGCAAACAGAAACAAACGTTCAAATTGATTTCTTATATTATCTCTTATAAAGGATTAAGCGGAAGAAGATGGATGGATGGTTTGTATCAGTCCTTTCAATGAGGTGTTATGTAGTTGAATTCTGTCCTGACTATAGTTACACTGACAACAATGCAGCTTCCCAGTAGCTGGTGTGACTGGATCTGCAAGGAATTAAAAAACTGTTTAAAGAATATTTACTCACTCGGCAGTAACACCTATTGGCTCGTTTGTGACATAACCTACCAATCAAAACAGGCTACCTCACTTTCTTCTTCTTCTTTTAGATTTGACTGGCGGTTGGCAACCAGCTTACAGGTGCATTGTGGGAATCCCTCTCAGTATATTCACACTCAGTCACACTCAGACTTAAAAGACAAAAGGGAATTGTCATGGGGGGGGGGGGGGTTGTGTGTGGATGTGGGGGTGGTGTGTTGATGTGAACAGTGACAAAGACAATGGGAACTACAAAGGCTTTGATGTTAAGGCAGCACACAGAGAAGGCTGACCGAGTGGTATGATTTAAGAGCAGAGGTGCCTGAGATCTGTTGCTCTTTTGCTGCTTGTGTTTCCAGAGAAATGTAGAGAGAGTGAATAAAGCCTGATATGATCTGGACGTCTCTGCCTGATTATTTCTCTCTCCACAGCATTACCGCCACGTACTTCACTCCATATCATCACTCTATATTATCTCTAAACCCTGTCTCTCAGGAGCTGTAGTTCTGTCGTCTCACTTCTTCATCACTCTATATCTTTCGGCTACCTCACCTATTTTATTAGTATACTGAACTTCAGCATGCAGTGACAAATGTGTGTAAACCTCTGAGGATTACAGTTTTCCTCATTCACTTTGGTTCACGTCAGATTAGAGTTTCTCACTAATTCAAGCAAACTGTATTGTTTTTGTACATGTGTGCAAAGGAGTAAGTACAATTCTACAAATCTGCAGAAGTCACTTCGATATTGCTCACTCATTAAAACTAAATTGAAACAGACAGTCTCCACAACTTACTGGTATTCTTTTGTCAGAGCATCACATGCAAAATGATCCATTCATTTATTAAAATCTGTCAGACATACATGCATACAGTACCACTCAAAAGTTTGAACACATCTACCCATTGGAAATGAATGTGTAGGTGTGTCCAAAGTTTTGACTGGTAATGTATGTTATAAAGTGCAAATACAGCAAATTAAGCACATTTATTTGTGTAGCAATACAGTTGTAAATACATTTAAAATATACTTACTGTATAAGTACGAATGTACATATCCTTTGAGTGTGTGTGCAGTAGCATTGTGCAGGACTTCAGGTGAAAGTTTACAAGGGAATGTCAGCTTTCTGTAAACCTTTATTTACCGTTTAAATCTGAAACTAAAATATTGTAGAGCATGTAAATGAAGAGGCAGATTCATTTCAGACGATTTATTACACACCCTCACATCTCAAGCATAGACAGAATGACATTCCAGCAGAAACTCCTCTCTTATATATCATGGCATTCTTCTAGCATTTTCTAACACACAACAGATGACCTTCGCGTCACATCGCATTCAACCCCCTCATCCTTAACACCTCCCTGTTATCTCACTAGGGAACCCCTGCTCTTTGTTCCTGTCTGAGATGGTACACAATCAGGCTCCCCCCAGGTGCTACACCACCACCCCCGGCATCTTAGATAGGACAATAGAATAACAGTCCACATGCTGTGATAGAACAATTAAACATCAGTCCACATGCTGCTTGGGCTTCAGTCTTCTCCCGTATCTGCTGTAACCGGAATTCACCGCCTCCGCAGCGCTGCCGTGCCTAAGGGGGGCTGTTGTTTGGGGGGAAAACCTTTCTGTCTGTCCGTGTGGTTGCTCTGGGGAATCGTTCCCCTGGGGAGCTCTCCGTGGGGGTCTTCCACGCCGAGGGGCCCTCGCCAACAGCACCTGCTCGTCCGCCACAACGAAAACGGGTTTGAGTCTGTCTATGCCAATTTTTTCCCTCTTACCCCCCAAGTCTAGCAAAAAATGCTTCTCCCCTGTTTCCAGCACTCTGAACGGTCCATCATAGGGTGGGCGCAGTGGAGGGCGGTGGGCGTCGTGTCTGACAAACAAGAACTCCGCGTTTTTCAAAGTTTTAGGCACAAAAACACGCGGAAAACTGTGGTGGGCAGGGCCCGGCAGCGTGCCTGTGTCTGCGCTACGCTGCAAAAGCTGAGACGGGCAGCTGCCCGGCGCGGGATTATCTGGCAGAAACTCCCCGGGCAGCCGGAGTGGCTGCGCAAAAACGAGTTCTGCCGGGGAAGCTTCCAGATCCTCTTTAGGTGCGCAGCGCAACCCCAATAAAACCCATGGTAGCCTGTCTACCCAATTTGCATCCGTCAATGAAGCCCTGACAGCCGCTTTCAATGATCTATGAAAACGCTCGCATAACCCATTAGCCTGTGGGTTGTACGCGGTTGTGCGGTGAATTGTAATACCCAGGCTGCGGGCCATCGCTGACCAGAGTTCGGAAACAAACTGACGGCCTCTGTCGGACGTAATGTCTGACGGGACTCCAAAACGCGCCACCCATGCTGTTAAAAAAGCGCGTGCCACCTCCTCGGACGTGGTTGCCACCAGCGGGACCGCTTCTGGCCAGCGTGTGGTGCGGTCCACCATTGTCAGGAGGTGCGTGCACCCCTGTGATGGCGGGAGGGGGCCCACGAGGTCCACGTGAACATGGTCGAACCCCTTAGCCGGAATACGAAACGGATCCAAGGGAGCCTTCGTGTGTCTGTGTACTTTGGCTGGTTGGCACGTCACGCAGGCTGCCGCCCACTCTTTCACTTGTTTGCGAAGGCTCGGCCACACAAATTTCTCTCCTGCCATTTTGACCGACGCGTGCACTCCTGGGTGCGCCAAGGAGTGAACCGACTCAAACACGCGGCGGCGCCACGCGGCCGGGACCACGGGACGCGGGCGACCCTGGAGACATCGCAGATTAGGGGGGGCATGCCATCTTGCAGCACCCTGCTCTCCAGCCTTAACCCTGTTGGTCCAGACTGGAGCGCGCGCACGTCCGCGTCACTAACCTGCTCCGCGGCCATGGCTGCGTAAAAGTATAATAAGTAAAGGAAGTATAAAAGTTATTATACAAAAGTATAATATAAAGGAAGACATAAAACTATTGAAATGGGTAGCATTTGACAGTCAGTTTGAACCGGCAAAGCAAGATGGGGGATACAAAAATCTGGTGAACAAGGGAATCACAGCATGGGGCAATATCGGAAAAAAAGATCTCGGGAGCTTTGTAAACATCAGAAGAAAATTTAAACAAGAAAAATCGGAATTCTTCAGATATCTGCAGATGAGACTATTATATGAAGAAGATTAGGCATAACCTCCAAACAGATCTGAGCAAGATTATACAATTCATTTTAAGCTCATATGCAGGAAATAAAATAAGAATTATTTCAAAGCTATATCAGAAACTTATGGCAAACAAACATTCAAGTAACTATATAAAGGAGAAATGGGAGAAAGAGCTAAATTTAAACATAACAGAAGAAAGCTGGCAGGAAATATGGAAAACACAACACACATCAACAAATTCAAGGACATGGAGGGAATTTGGATGGAAAAACCTGATTCGCTTTTTCATTACACCACAGATTCAAAGAAAATATACAAATACCCAATCTTTATGCTGGAGGGGCTGTGGGGCTCAAAATGCAGACCACTCACATATGTTTTGGAAATGCTGCAAAATCTCATCATTCTGGAAATCTATACATGTGACAATGCAGAGGATATTAGGATGTAATATACCAATGAACTGTAACCTGATGTACTTATGTGATCTTAAAAGAGACAATGTAATACAGGCTGAGGACAGATATCTAGTTAAAATCTTGTTGATTGCATGTAAACCCTGGATCAACCCTGAGATAAAAACACTTCTGAGAGAGAAGAAGAGGATCTTCAGGTCGGGGAATAGGGAGATGCTGAAGTCTGTACAGAGGGAGCTGAGGAGAAAGATCAGAGAAGGCAAGGACAGCTTCAGGAAGAAGATGGAGGACAAGCTGCAACAGAGCGACATCAGCGGGGTCTGGAGAAACCTCAAAACCATCTCTGGGCTCCAGAATACCTCCCCCCAGGCCACGGGGGGCAGGGAGTAGGCGAACAACCTGAATCTGTTTTTCAATAGGTTTGACCAACCGCCCTCCCCCCTGTCTGCACAACAACCACTGCTGCCTCTAAAGAAATCAAGTCCTGCTGCCCACTCCCCACTCCACCAACACCCCCCCACTCCCAACACACAGCCCCCCATCCTGACCCTGACCAGGACCCAGGTGAGGACGGAGCTGAGGAAGATCAAGGCGAGGAAGGCGTCGGGACCGGACGGCATCAGCGCAAAGCTCCTCAAGTCCTGTGCAGACCAGCTGTGTGGGATTGTGACGTATATCTTCAACCTGAGCCTGAAACTGGGGAGGGTACCACAGCTGTGGAAAACATCTTGTGTGGTACCTGTACCAAAAACTTCCCACCCCAAAGACCTGAACAGCTACAGACCGGTGGCCTTGACGTCCCACTTGATGAAGACCCTGGAGAGACTGCTCCTTGCTCACCTCCGCCCCCTGGTGGAACCAGCGATGGACCCACTCCAGTTCGCCTACCAGCATGGCATTGGGGTGGAGGATGCGGTGATCTTCCTCCTTCACCGTTCTCTGTCCCACCTGGAGAAGCCCGGGAATATGGTGAGGATCATGTTCTTTGACTTCTCCAGTGCTTTCAACACCATCCAACCGATGATCCTGAAGGACAAGCTGCTGGGCGCAGGGGTGGACCAGCACCTGTCATCATGGATCCTGGACTACCTCACGAACCGGCCTCAGTTTGTGAGAACCCGGGACTGTGTGTCCGACACGATCATCAGTAGCACGGGGGCCCCCCAGGGAACGGTGCTGGCTCCCTTCCTGTTCACTCTTTATACTGCGGACTTCTCACACAACACAACACACTGCCATCTACAGAAGTTCTCTGATGACTCTGCGATCGTTGGCCTCATCTCCAATGGAGATGAAGCTGAGTACAGAGGGCTTATCCAGGACTTCGTGGACTGGTGCCATCGGAACTGCCTCCAGATCAACGCAAGAAAAACTAAGGAGCTGGTGGTGGACTGCCGCAGGCAAGGACAACCCCTCACAGCACCAGTAAATATACAGGGAACAGACATCGAGATGGTGACAGCCTATAAGTACCTGTGTGTTCATCTGAACAATAAACTAGACTGGTCACACAATACTGATGCACTCTACAAGAAGGGACAGCGCAGGCTGTTCCTGCTGAGGAGACTCAGGTCTTTTGGTGTACAAGGCGCGCTGCTGAAGACATTCTATGACACGGTGGTGACATCAGCCATCACTTTTGGAGTGGTCTGCTGGGGCAGTGGCATTACTGCAGCCGATAGGAAGAGACTGAACAAACTGATCAAGAAAGCTAGCTCTGTCCTGGGGCAGCGCCTTGATCCGGTGGAGGAGATAGGAGAGAGAAGGACGGTGGCTAAACTGTCATCTCTGCTGGAGTCCGAGTTCCACCCTATGCAGGACATACTGAATGCACTGAGGAGCTCATTTAGCAGCAGACTACATCATCCCAGGTGCACAACCGAGAGGTTTCGCAGGTCCTTCCTACCAACGGCTGTCAGACTGTACAACCTAAGCAGGGCTGCTCGCAGAGATAGCAAAAAGACGTAACAAACTAATAGTTTTTTGAATGCAAAAGATGCAATAGACTTACACAATGGTCCCCTCCGGCATACAACTAGGAAAATACCGGTCGCTATGGAGAGTGAGAATATGTATGGGCACATAATCATACCATGTAGGATAACTAAGTAGACGGTTGTGCTGTTTCATCCCATCTAGCAACAATGCTCTGCACTGTGTGTGTTTATATATTTACATATTTATTCCATCTAGCTACAATGCTCCGCACTGGGTGTGTTTATGTTTATATATCTATATATTTATTCCATCTAGCTACAATGCTCCGCACTGTGTGTTTATATATCTACATATTATTCCATCTAGCTACAATGCTCTGCACTGGGTGTGTTTATGTTTATATATCTATATATTTATTCCATCCAGCTACAATGCTCTGTACTGTGTGTCTCTGTGTGTGTATATATATATTTTATAGTAATATGTACATATGTATATTAGCTGCTCTTGCTTGCTTGTTTTTTTTCTTGCCTTCTGATTGTTGCTCTGAGTGTTGCTATCCCTGTGCTGTTGCAATCCTGGAATTTCCCCGTTGTGGGACTAATAAAGGCTTATCTTATCTTATCTTATCTTAAAAAAACAATCACAAAAAAATGGTGATCAGAAGTTCTTCCTGACCAAGAACAATGGACTGACATTGTTGAGGATATACGTATGATGGAAAAACTAACATATCGACAAAGAATACAAGAAGGACTATATGAAAAAAAATGGCGGAAATGGACACTACAAAGTGCAACAACGAGACAGAAATTGAAAGAATAACCAAAGACACTGGAAAAACCAGAAGAATTAAGAGATGGAAACTAAAAACTTGATGCTCCAACATTTGTCCCCCCACCCCTTTTCTTTTTTTTTCTTTCTTACTCTAGCTCAGGGGTGGGCAGCGAGGGCCATTCCACTGCAGATTTTCTGTTCCACCCAGTCTCTTCAGCAGGTGTTTGCTCTGATCCCCTTCAAGGACTGCTAATCAGTGAAAGCACCTGCTGATGAGACTGGGTGGAATAGAAAATCTGCAGCGGAATGGCCCTCCATGGCACATGATTGCCCACCACTGCTCTAGCTCCTTTTTTTTAAATGTACACTGTGATCTGAATGTAATATGTATGATGAAAAATGAATAAAAATCTAAGTTACAAAAAAAAAAAATGTGCCACTGGAGTCATTTTTGCAATAAAGGTCAAATTCAAGTTTGAGCAGGCCACACATATTGGGTGTCTTTTACAATAAGAATTTAGGCCAATAACCACTAAAAAGGCATGTGGTTTCACAGTCTAGTTCTCTGAAAAAATGTTTACTCCACACAACACACTGCATGCATTGTGAGGAACAGCCTGAAGGTAACACTGCTGCATTCCTGCAAACCCAGATGACACATGAGCACACATTCCAGGTACTGCTATTTCTTTTTCTTTGTTCTAATTCTCTCTACAAACCCTAATTATAATGAAGCTAGATAGATAGATAGATAGATAGATAGATAGATAGACTTTATTGATCCCAAACTAGGAAATTGCAGTGTAACAGCAGCATGACAGCAGACGGAACGACAGAAACACATGCAAGCTGCGTGTGTTTCTGTAAAATGTAAATTAAAAACAGAATACAATGATTTGCAAATCCTTTTCAACTGATAGTCAATTCAATTCAACTTTATTTATATAGTGCCATTCCATAACAGTCATTTCATAGCACTTTCAACTATAGAGGAAACCCCCACAATTGCAGAAAGACCCCAGCAACCAGGCAATCCCCTGTGAGCAAGCACTTGGTGATGGTGGAGAGGAAAAACTCCCTTTTAACAGGAAGAAACCTCCAGCAGAACCAAGCTCAGGGAGGGGCAGTCATTTGTTGCAACTGGCTGGGGGGTGAGGGAATAGAGAAGAAAAAGAAGAAGAAAAGAATTAGACATGTAGAGAGCAAACAGCACGACAGGGACTTAATCTATGGGAGAGAACAAACAGGTGTTAATGACCAGCAAAAATATTTCATTACGAGTGAAGAAAGGAGTGAAGCGCAATGTGTTTGCTGGAGGTCCCCCGGCTGTCTAAACCTATTAGCAGCATAACTAAGGGAGGGTTCAGGGGCACCTGATCTCACACCAGTGGATTGCTTTTGGCTCCCCATTTAACCAGTGAGTTGACGGACGAAACAGGGGGAGTCATCGTGAGAGCTTCCACAAACCTAACTATAGGCTATATCAAAAAGGAAGGATTTACCCCATTCTTAAAAACAGAGATCGAGTTTGACTCCCAAATCCAGATTGGCAGCTGGTTCCAAAGGAGAGGAGCCTGATAACTGAAGGCTCTGCCTCCCATTGTGCTTTTGGAGATTCTAGGTATTACAAGTAATCCTGCATTTTGGGAGCATAGTGCTCTACTAGGATGATAGGGTAGTATCAGATCTTTTAAATAACAAGGGGTCTGACTATTTAGAGCTTTGTAAGTAAGAAGAAGGATTTTAAATTTAATTGTAATTCTATGGGAAGCCAGTGAAAGGAGGCCAGAACTGGAGAGATGTAATCTCTCTTTCTTGTACCTGTTAAAACTCTTGCTGCAGCATTTTAGATCAGCTGAAGACTTTTTAAAGATGTTTTAGGACAGCCTGATAATAAAGAGTTACAATAATCTAATCTAGAGCTAACAAAACCATGGATTAGTTTCTCAGCATCACTCTGAGACAAGATGCTCCTAATTTTGGCAATATTATGCAAATGATAGAAGGCAGTCTTAGAAACAAGTTTAATATGTGAATTAAAGAACAGATCTTGCTCAAAAATAACTCCAAGGTTCCTCACAGAACTATTAAGAGAAAGAGTAACTGCATCCAAACTAAGAGTTTGATTTGGAAAGGTATTTCTAATGTTTTTTGGACCAACTAGAATGACTTCAGTCTTAACTGACTTTAATAGTTGTACGCGGTTGTGCGGTGAATTGTAATACCCAGGCTGCGGGCCATCGCTGACCAGAGTTTGGAAACAAATTGAGGGCCTCTGTCAGACGTAATGTCCAACGGGACTCCAAAATGCGCCACCCATGCTGTTAAAAAAGCGCGCGCCACCTCCTCGGACGTGGTTGCCGCCAGCGGAACCGCTTCCGGCCAGCGCGTGGTGCGGTCCACCATTGTCAGGAGGTGCGTGCACCCCTGTGATGGCGGGAGGGGGCCCACGAGGTCCACGTGAACATGGTCGAACCTCTTAGCCGGAATACGAAACTGCTCAAGGGAGCCTTCGTGTGTCTGTGTACTTTGGCTCGTTGGCACGCCACGCAGGCTGCCGCCCACTCTTTCACTTGTTTGCGAAGGCTCGGCCACATGAATTTCTCCCCTACCATTTTGACCGACGCGCGCACTCCTGGGTGCGCCAAAGAATGAATCGAGTCAAACACGCGGCGGCGCCGCGCGGCCGGGACCACGGGACACGGGCGACCCGTGGAGACATTGCAGATTAGGGGGGGCATGCCGTCTTGCAGCACCCTGCTCTCCAGCCTTAACCCTGTTGGTCCAGACTGGAGCGTGCGCACGTCCGCGTCACTAACCTGCTCCGCGGCCATGGCTGCGTAATCTATCCCCACGCAGACCGGGGCCGCCACAACGCGCGAGAGGCAGTCTGCCACTACATTCAGTTTACCCGACACATGCTGAATATCGGTAGTAAACTCTGAGATCGCGGCCAGCTGTCTCTGCTGCCGGCCCGACCACGGTTCTGAAACCTTGGCCATCGCGAATGTTAGCGGCTTGTGGTCAATGAACGCAGTGAAACTGCGCCCTTCCAGCCAGAACTGGAAGTGGCGAATGGCCAGGTGGAGAGCCAGCAACTCCCTGTCGAACGCGCTGTATTTACGTTCACTGTCGCGCAAAGTCCTGCTGAAAAAGGCGAGCGGCTGCCAAGCCCCGGCTACGCGCTGCTCCACGACTGCCCCTATGGCCACATCTGAAGCGTCAGTGGTGAGCGCTATGCGGGCCGTTGGGTCTGGATGTGCCAGCAATGCAGCGTTTGCCGGGGCTGCTTTGACTTCCGAGAACGCCCGCTCTCGCTCCGGGGTCCATTCGACCCTATCCGCGGGTTTCTATTTTTAGAGCGCGGCGTACAATGGTTGCATGAGCTGCGCTGCGCGGGGAAGGAAACAGTTATAAAAGTTTACCATTCCCCAAAATTCTTGTAGCGCCCTGACCGTTTGCGGCCGGGGAAAATCCGCCACTGCACGCACCTTGTCAGGCAGCGGGATCGCTCCTTCGGGAGAGACGCGGTGCCCCAAAAAATCAATCTCAGTCACTCCGAACTGACATTTCGCTGGGTTGATTATTAACCCGTGCTCTTCCAACCTCCGGAAAACTGTCATGAGGTGGGTTTCGTCTTCGTCTTCGGACGTGCTGGCTACCAGGATATCATCCAGGTAGACGAACACGAATGAGAGATCACGCAGCACTGCATCCATCATGCACTGGAACGTCTGTGCCGCTCCTTTCAACCCGAATGGCATGCGCAAAAACTCGAACAAACCGAACGGAGTTATTACCGCTGTTTTGGGTATGTCCTCAGCGCGCACTGGGACTTGGTGGTAACCGCGGACCAGATCTATCTTGGAAAAAATGCACGCCCCGGCGAGGTGAACAGAAAAATCCTGTATTTGGGGAATTGGGTAGCGATCGTGCGCTGTGGCATTGTTCAACCTGCGGAAATCCCTGCACGGTCGCCACGAGCCCTCAGCTTTAGGGACCATGTGTAGCGGAGATGCCCATGGGCTGTTTGAGCGCCTGATGATGCCCAACCTTTCCAGATTGGCGAACTCCTCGCGCGCTATGGCCAGTTTAGCTGCGTCCAAGCGCCGAGGTCGTGCAAAAACGGGCGGCCCGGTGGTGGTGATAAAATGCTCCACCCCGTGTTTAGCGATGGTTGCCGAAGACGTCGGGACTGTGAGTGCTGGGAACTGGGTGAGCAGTGTGTGGAACTTATTGCCTGCTGCTGTGACGTTGGCTTGTGCTGTCGGCCGGGTCAGTCGAGCTATACAGGGGAGACAGTCGGAGTTGCGCCTGTTAGCAAGATCAACCAGTAAACCATGTGCACACAGAATATCAGCTCCCAGTATAGGATAATCCAATGCTGCTATGACAAAAGTCCACTCATATGTACGGCCGTGTAGAGACAAGAGTAGAGTCTTCTCACCAAAGGTCTTAATCTCCGAGCTGTTCGCTGCCGCCATCTTGGGGCCGCTAGATCCTGCCAGCCGGTCAGCGTAGGTCGGCTGGATGAAACTCTTCTGGGCGCCGGTGTCCACGAGGAAATGCCTCCCCGAGCGTGTGTCCGTCAAGTAGAGCAGCTTGTTCTCCTCCCCGAGGGTCGCGGCTGCTACCGACCCCCGGTCTTGGCGTTTCCCGAGCGCTTGAACTGGCACGATGGTGTACATCTGCGTGCCTTCTCTCCGAAGCGGTGATGGTAGAAACAAAGCGTGTCTCCCTCGTGCTCCTTGGCCCCCGCTGCTGCTGCCGTCGGTGGCTCCTCGCCTCCTCTGGTCGTCTCGCTGAGCTCCGTCGCTGCTGCGATGGTTGTGAACGCCCTGGTGGCGATGATGATCCGGTCTGCCTCCCGGACTAGCGCACGAAAGTCCCGCTCGGCCAGCAACGGCGAATTGGCCAGGGCCACTCTCGCCGCTGTCGGAAGTTTCCGGAGGAAGAGGTGGGTAAAAAGAAAGTGGTCATCGTCCGTGCCCCTCAACGTCAGCATCTTCTCCATAAGGTCTATTGCCGACCCATCTCCCAACTCGGTCCCCGTCAGGAGCCTCTCTGCTCTCTCACCATCCGAGAGAGTGAAGTGCTGGATGAGCGCAGCCTTTAGCGCCTCGTACTTGTTGCCAGTTGGTGGCTGATCGAGCAGGCTCGCTACGTGCTGAGCTGTGTGGGCATCGAGCACCGCGACCACATAGTGGAACTTGGTATCATCTGCCGTTATTCCCCGGAGGGCGAACTGCGCCTCGACGAGGTGGAACCAAGAGCACGGATTGTTCTGCCAGAAATCCGGTAGCTTGACTGCGACCGCACATGCGTGGCTGGAGGTTCCCGTCGAGGTCAGCTCCGGGGATCTTGAACCATGTTCCATGATACGTCTTGGGTCACCAGTGTGGAGCGTGTAAATGAAGAGGCAGATTTGTTTCAAATGCTTTATTACACACTGTCACATTCTCAAGCATAGTAAGAATGGCATTCAAGTAGAAGCTCTTCTCTTAAATACTATGACATTCTTCTAGAATCTTCTCACACACAACAGATGATCTTCTCGTCCAATCGCAATCAACCCACTCATCCTTAACACCTCCCTGTTATCTTACTAGGGAAGCCCCGCTCTTTGTTCCTGTCTAAGATGGTATACAATTAGGCTCTCCCCAGGTTGCCACACTATCTGATTTCAGCACTAAATCCACTAAGAACTCAGCAAATTCAGATAAAAACTCTGAATAGGCTGAGGGGGAACGATAAACTATGGCAAATAAAACTGGGTTTAACCTAAAATTGCTAACATGCCCAATACTGAAGACCAGGCCCTCAAAGGAATTATAACATGTTTTTTGCTCTACATTAACTAGTAATTTGGAATGGTTAATTGTTGCTACTCCTCCTCCATGACCAGAACTTCTGGGATTTTGACAGTTTAAATAACCAGAGGGGGTTGATTCATTTAACCCCTTGCACTCCGGTCAATTTCCCTAAAAACGCCAAAAAATAAAGTGCCCAAAGTAAATCGAAAGCTGTTCTTCAACCCTTTGCAGCATCTTCATGGGCTTGGTCTCATTTAAAAGAAAACACTTTGAATTTTTTGGGCAAAACAGTCATAATCTCTCTAAGTGCTCCGGCCACTGAGTTACAATCATCTAAACATACTGAACTTGAAGAAAATAAATTTGGCCTGGGTGTTTTTTTGGATACAAATGCTTGCAAATAACACAAAGCTTCAGATCCGGGCTGGAAAATGCAACAGAAATGTAGAACCAAGTGTTATCCAGCTGAGGTCAAAATTTTGTAACAATACCACAAAAAATGAATATATTACACAGCTTTTTCCTCAGGTAGTTCCCAGGCGTTTTTGAACTGTGCCAAATTGTGCCAAATGGCACAGTTTGGAAAAACGTCTGTTACTTTTGAATGATTCAATATAGAAGCTTCATCTTGGGCTCTAATGAAAGGTGACACTCAGGGCTGTGTGTGTGTGTGTGTGGGGGGGGTTGTCCCCCCCCTCGCTACAGAGGATGGACATCGGCCATCGCTACATGACGGAATAGACTCATGTGGCGATGTGGCGACCGTGGCGCGGTTACCGCGGCCCCCCCCCCCCGCTACAGAAGAGTAGCGGGGGGGGGGGCGCGTTCACGGTCCGGAAGCGGCGCACGAACCGTGTACCGCGGCGCACGGACTTCGGACTTCATGCGCCGCACAGCTGTAATTTACCGATCGGTCAAAAGTCATTTTGATTACAATTTTCAGGGATAAAGAATAATTTAGCTGATAACACTTACCTCTTCACAGCAGCAGTGTCCTGGCAAACTTCTCTTCCTCATTGTCAGATGAACGCGACGCTGGTCCCTTGTTACGGACTTGTGGTTCTGGTCGACCCAGTCAAAACATAATTCCATTATTGCGGTTTTGCGCTTCCATGATTGCGGTTTTGGCGAATGATTTATGACCTTCGTCGTCGGCCTCCGTCAGTCTATGATGACCATGGAAGAGAATCCTAAACGTCTATTCTGCTGGAATAAAATTTAAAAAAAGCACCGCCTGTGGCTGAACAGGTCGATGCGCGAATGGCAGTCCCTGTCACACAGGTTGCACTTGTGGGTGGTCTCCGTGCTGCTGGGTCTGTGACGGTTCTTCCTGCGGATCCTTTTTTCATCTGCAGCAGTCAGTCTCTCTTCACCCAGCCTTACACAAAACAGCTTGAGAACTTCTGTGCTTCAATTGGCTCGCTGCATTCACAGCGTTGGTAGGTGGGTTCTTCTTGCTAGGTTTTCAGTCATTGGTTCTTCAAGGTTTCAGAAACCCAATTCAAGGCTCTTATTAGTCGAATGAGAGGTCAATCATATCCGATCTGTTCGCGGCTGTGTCTGTAGTGGAAGAACGGAAATGCAGCTTTTTTTTCCAGTGCGCTCTTAGGACGCAGCGCCCTCATGCATCCTAGAGCGCACGAGAGCGCCCTTGTGCGCTCTAGGACGCAGAGACGTGCCCGTCCGCGGTACACAGGAGTGCAACAGGTTAAACCAACATAATCCTCTTGCTCTAACCAAGTCAATTGCCCTAACCTGACATATTATTCGGCCCAGGAAACATGCACGCAGGCTCAGGCAGATTTGAAAGCTTTATTTGTTAACCAATGTACAGTGTATGGATGCGTGTGTGTGAGATAAGGATGTATTGTGGGTGGAGGATGCAGGTCAGGACAGAGGAGCACGCCGTGCAGCCAGACAACCCTATGGGTGAGAGGAGAACAGGGGTTAGCTGGGCAGACCTCACAGGAGAGTGACAAGGTTATGTGCTTACTTGTAGTAATTGTGGTGGCTGGCGTTGGCAAGGTCCCGAGCCTGGGAGATAGCGTCCTGCTGTGTGTCCGAGGAGAAGCGGCGAGGCCGAGGAGCGGCCAGGCAAGGGAGAGGGTGTCCGCCGCCGGGAGATCCACCTGTGCACAGGGGAAGGCTGACAGGAGAGCAGGTGAGACAATAAATGACAGCTTACTTGTCGTGAAGAGGAATCAGCAGGCCTGGAGGGAAGGAAGCTGCTGAAGGTTCCAGTACGCAGGGAGACAGACGGCTCCAGGCCGAAGCTCAGGGCGAGGTGGAATAAATAGCTGTGCACTAAAGAGAAGCAGGTGTGTGCCCAGCTGAGGTGGATGCCCGTGAGCGGTGAGTGATGACAGTACTCCCCCCCCCTACCAGCGCCTCCTGGCGCTGGCTTACCTGGGTGCGTCCGATGAAACTCCGCGATGAGGTCCTGATCCAACACCCACGAAGAGTGCACCCAGGATCTCCACTCCTGTCCATAACCTTCCCAATCCACCAGATATTGCAGCCCACGACCTCGGCGCCGGGAGTCCAAGATGGCAGTAACACCCCACACCGGGTCGCCGTCGATCATCCTAGGAGCGGGAGGAGACCTAGGAGGGGGGCAGAGTGGATTGGAAAGGACAGGTTTGATTTTAGATACGTGGAAAGTGGGACACACATGTAGGGAGGGGGGGAGGGCCAAACGCACAGCCACCGGGTTGATAATTTTTGAAATCACGAAGGGGCCGAGGAACCGCGGCGCCAGCTTCCTCTTCTCAGCCTTAAGGTTAATATCCTGGGAGGAAAGCCAAACCTGCTGACCCACCTGGTAGACAGGAGCCGGTCTTCTGTGGCGATTGGCGGTGGAACTGTTGCACGCTGCTGTGCGTAAAAGTGCGTTCCTTGTCTTGGCTCACACACTCCGCCAGCGCCTCATGTGCACCTGGACCGATGGGACAGCTAACTCACCCTCCTGCTCGGGAAACACGGGGGGGGGGGTCGTACCCCAAGGATGCTTCAAAGGGCGACACACCAGTAGCAGAGGAACGGGCCGAGTTATGGGCGTATTCCACCCAGGTCAGGTAGGTGCTCCAGGATGATGGGTTTGAGGATGTCACGCAGCGCAGGGCGGCCTCCAACTCCTGGTTAGTGCGCTCGCATTGCCCTTTAGACTGGGGGTGGTGACCAGAGGAGAGACTAACCGTGGCCCCCAAAGCATTGCAAAAGCACCTCCAAACCTTGGAGACAAACTGCGGACCCCGATCCGAGACCACGTCCAGCGGGATCCCATGCAGCCTGACGACATGTTGGACCAGGAGGTCGGCCGTCTCCCGTGCCGAAGGGAGACCCTGAAGAGGCACAAAATGGGCAGCCTTGGAAAATCTGTCCACAATTGTCAGAACCGTGTCAAAGGTGTTAGAGACGGGGAGACCGGTGACGAAGTCTAGGGCGATGTGTGACCAGGGCCTGCCCGGGACCGGCAGGGGCTGGAGTAGACCCGCAGGTGGAGAGTTTTGGGATTTGCCGGTAGCGCACTGGGGACAGGCCCGCACGTAATTGGTGACGTCCTTTTGGAGACCCGGCCACCAAAATGAGCGTTGCAGCAAACTCACCAGGCAGGTGATGCCAGGATGGCAGGCGAGCTTGGAGGTGTGGGCCCAGTGGATCACTTCTCCTCGAACCGCCGAAGGAACGAAGAGCCTCCCCTCTGGCTCCCCGCCAGGATCTGTCTCCGTCTCCTGAGCCTTAAGAATCTTGTCCCTGATGGCCCAGAAAATCACCCCCTCAACGCACGAGCTGGGCAGGATGGTGTGTTCTGACTCCTCTGGGTCCTCAGGGGCGAACTGTCTGGACAGGGCATCGGGCAACCCATTCTTCGAGCCTGGACGGTAGGTGATGGTGAATTGGAAGCGAGCAAAAAACAGAGACCAGCGCGCCTGGCGGGCATTCAGGCGCCTCGTTGACCTCAGGTACTCGAGGTTTTTATGGTCCGTCCAGACCACAAAAGGCTGGGCTGCCCCCTCTAACCAGTGGCGCCACTCCTGCAGCGTGAGCTTGACAGCGAGGAGCTCCCTGACGCCGACGTCATAATTGCGCTCCGCCACCGATAACCGCCGGGAGAAGAAGGCGCAGGGCCGCTTGACACCATCCACCGGCGAGCGCTGGGAGAGCACCGCCCCCACCCCCGTGTCGGACGCGTCGACCTCCACCAGACACTGCAGCGCGGGATCGACCTGGGTCAGGACCTGGGAGGACGAGAATTCCGCCTGGAGAGTCTTGAAGGCAGTGGCCACTTCCTCAGACCACCAGAAGGGCACCTTCGATGACGTGAGGCGGGTCAGGGGGGTGACAATGGCGTCGAAGTTTGGGATGAAACGCCGGTAGAAGTTAGCAAACCCAATAAACTGCTGCACCTGCTTCCTGGAGGTAGGCGTGGGCCACTCGACCACCGCTTTAACTTTAGCGGGGTCGGGGAGGATCTGGTTGTATGAGATAACGAACCCCAGGAAGGAGGTGGTCCGGGCGTAAAACTTGCACTTCTCTGCTTTGATGTACAGGCGATTCTCCAGCAGCCGTTGCAGAACCCGCCTCACATGGGCCTGGTGCTCCTCCCGTGACTTGGAGAAGATGAGTATGTCATCTAGATATACAAAGACGAAGACTCCCAGGAAGTCCCGAAGAACGTCGTTTATGAGACGCTGGAAAACGGCAGGTGCGTTGGTGAGCCCGAACGGCATCACAAGATATTCGAAGTGGCCACTGGGCGTCCTGAAGGCTGTCTTCCATTCGTCTCCCTCCCGGATCCTAACGAGATGATAAGCGCTGCGGAGGTCAAGCTTGATGAACCAGGTCCCCCCCTGGAGGGAGTGGAAGGCGGTGTCCATAAGCGGCAATGTGTAGTGGTCCTTGATAGTGATGTCGTTTAGCACTCTGAAGTCAATACAGGGGCGTAGGGACCCATCCTTCTTTGCCACGAAGAAGAAACCCGCGCCAAGCGGGGACGAGGAGAGGCGGATGATCCCAGCGCTGAGCAACTCCTTGATATATGTGTCCATCGCCTCGCGTTCTGGCGCAGAGAGACTGTACAGGCGGCCAGATGGAAGAGGGGCCCCTGGGCGGAGGTTAATCGCACAGTCATATGACCGGTGAGGGGGAAGGGACAAGGATCTGGACTTGCTGAACGCCACCCCCAAGTCGTGGAACTCTGGCGGCACTAGAGTCAAGTCCGGGGGCTCGGAGACCGGAGCCGGCGGGGGGGCGGACGGAGCACAAGCCGCCGACTGGAGGCAGGTGCCCAGGCAGAAGGTGCTCCAGGACAGGACACTGCCGGTTCTCCAATCCAGGACAGGGTTATGCAGTCGTAGCCAGGGGTAACCCAGGATGACACGGTCCGACGAGGAGGGCAAGACATAAAGGGTCAGATCCTCCCGGTGGTTGCCGGAGATGATGATGGGGACTGGCTTAGTGCGATGCATCACTGTTCCCAGAGGAGAGCGAGAGAGAGTGACCAGGTTCAGGGGGGTCGACAGTGGTTGGCAGGGAATGCCCAAACGGGTTGCCAGGCTTTTTGAGATGAAACTCTGCTCTGCCCCAGAATCCACCAGTTCGTGTGTGAAATGCCCGGTGGAGTTGTGGCAGAACCGTATGGGCAATGTGCATGATAATAGGGGATTTGGCCGGTTAGAGTCCGCGAGGCCCCCTACAGTAACTCGCGGACCTCCCCGTTTGGCTTAACCGGGCACAGCTACACGGGATGCTGGTCATCTCCGCAATACATGCAGAGACCCCGTTCCCGCCGGCGTTGTCTCTCCGCAAGAGGGAGCCTAGTGCGCCCGATCGCCATGGCCTCTGGTTCATCGGCAGACTCCGGAGCCAGTAACGCCAGGGGGCGAGACTGAGCTGGGCGGGCGGAAGCTCCGCGGGAGCGGCTGACAGACTTCCGCTCCGCGGCTCGCTCATGTAGCCTGTTGTCCAGGCTAATAGTGAGCGAGATTCAGCTCAGAAAGTCGCCCTGGGAGATCCCGACTGGCTAGCTCATCCCTCAGACCGGAACTGAGGCTACGGAGGAAGATACTGCAGAGAGAAGCCTCTCCCCAGCCCACCTCCTACGCTGCCACCCCGAAGTCGACAGCGTGTTCCGCCACTGACCGGCTTCCCTGTTGGAGACTAAGAAGACGATCAGCGAGGACGCTGTCATGACGCGAGTGGTCATGAACTCCCCCACTCCCCTCCTCCCCCTCTCCCCCCCTCCCTCCAGCTCCACAGCCTCCACATTCCCTACTTCATTTAAGGCACCCCCCCCTCCTCCCCCCCTCCCCTTATCATCAGTGAGCAGGATGTGCTCAAACAGTTCTCCAGACTGAACCCGCGCAAGGCCCCCGGCCCAGACGGCGTGTCTCCCTCCACCCTGAGACTCTGTGCGAAACAGCTGGCTCCTGTATTCACAGACATTTTTAACACCTCCCTTAAGTTATGCCACGTGCCATCCTGCCTCAAATCCTCCACCATCATCCCTGTCCCCAAGAAGCCACGGATCACTGGACTTAATGACTACAGACCTGTAGCGCTCACCTCTGTAGTCATGAAGTCCTTTGAGCGCCTGGTCCTGTCCCACCTCAAGTCCATCACCACCCCTCTCCTGGACCCGCTGCAGTTTGCCTACCGAGCCAACAGGTCTGTAGACGATGCAGTCAACCTGGCCCTCCACTCCATCCTGCAGCACCTGGACTCCCCGGGAACCTACGCCAGGATCCTGTTTGTGGACTTCAGCTCCGCATTCAACACCATCCGCCCCGCTCTGCTCCGGGACAAGCTGTCCCTGCTCAACGTGCCTGACTCCCTCTGCAGGTGGATCATCGACTTCCTGACGGACCGGAGGCAGCATGTGCGGCTGGGAAAGACTGTCTCAGACTATACTAGCATCAGCACCGGATCACCCCAGGGCTGTGTACTTTCCCCCTACTCTTCTCCCTTTACACCAACTCCTGCACCTCCAGCCACCAGTCTGTCAAGTTGATCAAGTTTGCGGACGACACCACCCTCATCGGGCTCATCTCCAACGGCGACGAGTCCGCCTACAGGAGAGAGGTGGCCCAGCTGGCGTCCTGGTGCAGCAATAACAACCTGCAGCTGAACGCTCTGAAGACAGTGGAGATGATTGTAGACTTCAGGAAAGTCACTACTCCTCTGCCCCCCCTCACCCTCTCAGGCTCTCCCATCACCACTGCTGATTCCTTCCGCTTCCTAGGCACTACCATCACCAGGGACCTCAAATGGGAGCTGACCATCAGCTCACTCATCAAAAAAGCCCAGCAGAGGATGTTCTTCCTGCGGCAGCTGAGGAAGCTCAAGCTACCCACCAAGATGTTAGTGCAGTTCTACACAGCCATCATCGAGTCCATCCTCACCACCTCCATAACCGTGTGGTACGCAGGAGCCACTGCCAGGGACAGACTAAGGCTGCAGCGCATCGTGCGCACTGCTGAGAAGGTGATCGGCTGCAAGCTCCCATCTCTCCAGGATCTGTACATCTCCAGGACCCGGAGGCGTGCTGGCCGGATCATAGCTGATCCCTCACACCCTGGTCACGTACTGTTTGCCCCCCTCCCCTCTGGTAGAAGACTTCAGTCCATCCAGACTAAAACCTCCCGTCACATGAACAGCTTCTTCCCCTCTGCCATTAGACTGCTGAACACTAAGTGACTCTCGTGCACCATGTACAGCAGCTCAACCAGACTCATGTCAATCATCACTGTTTTCTTCCTGCATTACCGACTGCACTATATAGTTCTCCACAGTATCTGCTGCTGGCTAATATATATTTTAACTGTTGACCAGTATCACTTAATCTTATCCTACACTTTATTACATGTATAGTTTATTTCTCTTATCTTATCATGTTTAATGTTGCAGCATTGTACCGAGACAAATTCCTAGTTTGTGTACTACATGAACAATGGCAATAAACCTGATTCTGATTCTGATTCTGATTCTGGTCAAAGACCTCTAAAAAGTCCCGCACAAACCAGTCATAAGAGAGGTTTGCGTAGCTGGGCTTCGTCATTATGGCGTAAGCCCAAGCTAACGCTTGCCCCTCTAGGAGATTAGCCATGTACCCGATTCAGCTATGGTCTGAGGGAAAATCCCTGGGAACGTGCAGAAACACCGACTCACACTGCAGGATGAACCCCCTCGCTCCACCGAGTTTCCCGTTGAAGCGAGTGGGGGTTGGAATGGGTGTGAGACGAGTTGGCGTTCCTGAGCTAGGCTGGCCAGCCAGAGAGGCGACCGGAGCCGAGGCACCGAGAGAACCTGGAGGGAAGGCCCACGGAGGATCCAAACGGTCTAACCGGTTAGTAATTATGGTTAACTGGTTAAGAATAACCTGTTGTTGGTGAGCTAACATATCCACCCGAGCCTCAAGGGTGGAAAAGTGGCGTGCGAGCCCGCTGTCCACTGGGCCGCTTTGCTGGAGCCATACTGACATATTATTCGGCCCAGGAAACACGCACGCAGACTCAGGCAGATTTGAAAGCTTTATTTGTTAACCAATGTACAGTGTATGGATGCGTGTGTGTGAGATCAGGATGTATTGTGGGTAGAGGATGCAGGTCAGGACAGAGCAGCACGCCGTGCAGCCAGACAACCCTATGGGCGAGAGGAGAACAGGGGTTAGCTGGGCAGACCTCACAAGGAGAGTGACAAGGTTGTGTGCTTACTTGTAGTAATTGCGGTGGCTGGCGTTGGCAAGGTCCCGAGCCTGGGAGACAGCGTCCTGCTGTGCGTCCGAGGAGAAGCGGCGAGGCCGAGGAGCGGCGAGGCGAGGGAGAGGGTGTCCGCCACTGGGAGATCCACCTGTGCACAGGGGAAGGCTGACAGGAGAGCAGGTGAGACAATAAATGACAACTTACTTGTCGTGAAGAGGAATCAGCAGGCCTGGAGGGAAGGAAGCTGCTGAAGGTTCCAGTACGCAGGGAGACAGACGGCTCCAGGCCGAAGCTCAGGGCGAGGTGGAATAAATAGCTGCGCACTAACGAGAAGCAGGTGTGCGCGCAGCTGAGGTGGATGCCCGTGAGCGGCGAGTGATGACATAGCCAACTGAATACACAAATACAAGATATCCAATGTTCAAACTGACAAACTTCATTGTTTTTTGCAAATATTCACTCATTTTGAAAATGATGCCTGCAACATGTTCCAAAAAAGCTAGGACAGGAGCATGTTTTACCATTGTGTTACATCACTTTTTCTTTTAATAACACTCAATAAGTGTTTCGGAACTGACGACACTAATTGTTGAAACTTTATAGGTGGAATTCTTTCCCATTTTTGCTTGATGTACGATGTCAGTTGCTCAACAGTTTGAGGTTTCCATTGTTATATTTTGTGCTTCATAATGTGCCACACATTTTCAGTGGGAGAGAAGTCTGGACTGCAGGTAGGCCAGTCTTATCCTGGCACTCTTATACTACGAAATCACACTGCTGTAACATGTACAGAATGTGACTTGGCATTGTCTTGCTGAAATAAGCAGGGACATCCCTGAAAGAGGCATTGCTTGGATGATTGCATATGTTGCTCCCAAACCTGTATGTACCCTTTAGCATTAATGGTGCCTTCACAGATGTGCAAGTTACCCATGCCATGGGCACTAACACACTCCCATATTATCACAGATGCTCGTTTTTGAACTTAATGCTGATAACAATCTGGATGGTTGTTTTCCTCTTTAGCCCTGAGGACACTACGTCTATGACTTTTTAAAACAATTTGAAATGTGGACTTATCAGACCACAGCACACTTTCCCACTTTGTGTCAGTACATCTCAGATGAGCTCAGGCCCAGAGCAACCAGCAGCACTTCTGGGTGTTGTTGATATATGGTTTTCGCTTTGGATGGTAGAGTTTTAACTTGATCTTGTAGATGTATTTTGTATACTTTATTAATCCCCAGAGGGAAATTCAGGGCATCCATCTGGATGGATGAGGCAGCCATGGTATGGCGCCAATCCCTTCACCATTAACACACACATTCACACCTAGGGCCCCTTTAGAATCTCCAACTAGCCTAACTTGCATGTTTTGGGGGTTTTTTTAACCTGTGGGAGGAAACCGGAGTACCCAGGGTAAACCCATGCAGACATGAGGAGACCAGGAATATTCCACACAGAAGGGTCACTGATGGTCAGGGGGTGGGATCGAACCCACGATGGTCAGGGGTGGAATCGATCCTGTGACTTTCTTACTGTGCTGCCACAGTGCTAACCACTGCTCCACTGAGCTGCCCCATGTAGCAATGTACTGTGTTAACGGACAAAGGTTTTCTGAATTGTTCCTGAGCCCATATGGTAATATCCTTTACAAAATGATGTCTGTTTTTAAAGATGTACCGCCTGAAGGTCACAGTTATTCAGTGTTGGTTTTTGGCCTTGTTGCCTACATGCTGAAATTTCTCCAGATTCTCTGAATCTTTTGATATTGGTGACTGTAGATGATGAAATCCCTAAATTCCTTGCAACTGTACATTGAGAAACGTTCTTAAACTGCTGGATTATTTGCCCACGCAGTTGTTCAGAGAGGTGAACCTCGCCCCATCCTTGCTTGTGTACAACTGAGCCTTTCAAGGATGCTCCTTTTATATCCAGTCATGACACCGGTTTCCAATTAACCTGTTCACCTGTGAAATGTTCCACAAAGGTGTTTTTTGAGCATTCTTCAACTTTCCCAGTCTTTTCTTGCCTCTGTCCCAGCTTTTTTGGAATGTGTTGCAGGCATCAAATTCAAAATGAGTTAAATATCATCTTTGTTGTGTATTCCATTGAATATAGGTTGAAAAGAATTTGCAAATCATTGTATGTGGTTTTTATTTACGCTTTACACAACGTCCTAACTTCATTAGAATTGGGATTTGTAATTTAGACTACAATTACTTTGGCATTCCAGTTCCTTGATATACTGCTGGACAATTTCAAATCAGCTTAAATTTTGGGGTTCCACAAAAGGCAAAAAAAAAGAGTCTTTTTTCCCCCAAGATGAATGAATGAATGAATGAATGAAAGTAAAAGCACATATTATGGTACAATTTTTTACTTACTAAGATACTCTTACTGAGACAGAGTGACAAACAGTTGTTGTAATTTAGTAGTAACAAGAGCAACTAGAAGGCACTCAGAGAGCTCATACTGTCATGTCTACCTCGGGCAGACACAGGTGATGGATTCAAAAAGCAGGCCAAACTACAGCGTAACATGATTTATTAAACAAGGAACTTAAAGAAATTTAAAAAACAGCACGAGGGCTGAAAACAGCTGAAGACACGGTAGATTATAACTCACTGAAATATCCAGGAATCGAGGGTTACTGGCAGGGAACACAGACACAATGTTAATGATGCCACACTAGACACCAGACAATGCACTGAATATATAGACAGGGGAATAATTAACACAACACAGAACAGACGGGCACACTCAAGGGCAGCAGGGAAGTAATTGCAGGTGAGGAACACAGGATGGGCGGGGCTGTACAGACAGACACAAACAGGGAATGCACATGAAATGTGACAATGAACATACAGAGCAAAAATGCAGGAGAAAAACAGAGAGGGTAGTGGCTACAGATATGGGAAAGCATGAGGAGCTGGAACAATAGGTAAACAGATATGCACACAGACCCAGGACCAGACAAGGGGTGACACAGAAGACAATGACAGGGGACTCAGGGGAACACAGAGGGCAATAAATGCAAATAATAACCATGCATGATCACAGAGAAACAATAAATGAACATAAAATATGAGCTTGATCCTATGATCAAGCCCAAACTATGACACATACCTCCCCCAAGGTCTGTCTGTCTGTGAGCAGAATTATGGAGAAGTATGGATTTTGACTAAATTTTCACTCGAGGTGGCCCATGGGCAACGGATGAGTTGGGCAGCATGACGGTATAGTGATTAGCACTGTTTCCTAACACCTAAAAGGTTTCAGGTTCGAATCCCCAGGCTGGAAGTTGTTGGAACCTTTCTGTTTGGAGTTTTGAACATGCTTTGAGACCCAGAAAGCAGACACAGACCTAGAAATCAACTCAATTATCTTTATTGTGTAATGTGTGCTGGAGTGTATGCGTGTGTGTGTGAATATAGCAGCCTGGGCGAGCAGAGCACCATACAGCCTGGCAACCCTATGGAGAAGCAGAGACAGGGAAATTAGTAACCATACACTGGCGGAGCTGTGCTGTGTTGTTAGCCTTACTGTTGGTGAGTTGGAGATCAGCTCAGGTTCAGTCCCGAAGGCTCCAGCCAGGAAGACAGTGTCTTCAGCCCCGGTTGCAAAGGGACAGGTAGGAGTGATGACATGCAGGGAGTATTCGGTCCGCTGCCAGGCGGAGGAGGTCCGCCGCCACGGAATTTCCACGTGTGCACAGGGGAGCAAGTGTGGAGAGATGAAAGCAATGAGAGGAGCTTACTTGGCGTCGGGGAATAGCACTCCAGGGAGGACAATGAGATGGAGGTGGTTCTCTTTAGGGAGGTGAGGAAGGAGAAGAGTAGCCTCTGGAGAACGATGAGGTTGAGAGTAATCTCGGTGATTGACGAAGTGTAGAGACGGTCTCATCAGATCAGGGAGAAAGACGACTCCGTGCAGACCTGAGAGCAGCACGGCTTAAATAGTCTAGCTGATGGGGAGGGCAGGTGTACGTGCAGCTGTGGAGAATCAGTCAACAGGCAGGCAGAGCGAATCACCACAGTACTCCCCCCCTACGTGGCGCCTCTCAGCGACCGATCCAACCTACCCAGGTGCGTCCGGTGGAAGTCCCTGATGAACTGAGGATCCAACATGAAGGAGGGACGCACTCAGGACCTCCATTCAGGGCCGTAGCCCTCCCAGTCCACCAGATACTGTAGGCCGCAACCACAGCGACGGACATCCAGGATGGCGTTGACCTTCCACGCCGGGTCCCCATCGATCACAACTGGTGGAGGTGGCATCTTGAGAGGAGGACACAGAGGGCTGGAGCAGAACGGCTTTACCTGAGAGGCATGAAAGATGGACAGATGCAGGGGGGAGGGGAGCTAGGTGCACAGCCACAGGATTCACAATGCGAGTGATAGCGAATGGCCCAATAAAACGCTGAGAGAGCTTTTTCGACTCAGCCTTGAGATTGATATTTTTTGTGGAAAGCCATACGTGTTGACCAACCCGGTAGGGTGGAGCCGACGTCCTGCAACGGTTGGCGATGGTGGTGTTGCGCTCTGCTGTGCGCCGCAGCGCGGTCCAGGTAGCCTTCCACAATTGGCGGCAGTGTCTCAGGTGGGCTCGCACCGAGGGTATGGCGATGTCCCCCTCCTCCTCGAGAAACAGCGGGGGATTGTAGCCCAGAGAGCCCTCGAAAGGAGACATGCCTATGGCCGATGACACGGTGGTGTTGTGAGCGTACTCAATCCATGGCAGGAAGGTACTCCAGGATGCTGGGTTGGCAGTGGTGACACACCGTTGTGCTGGCTCCAGTTCCTGATTGGCACGCTCACATTGCCAGTTGCTCTGCGGATGACACCCCGATGACAGGCTCACCATAGCCCCGACGACGTTGCAGAAGGCCTTCCACACCTGAGAAACGAACTGAGGCCCATAGTTGGATACGATGTCCAAAGGGATGCCGTGCAGCCTTACCACATGGAGGGTGAGTAGATCCACGGTCTCCTTCGCCGTGGGCAGACCCTGCAGGGGGACGAAATGGGCTGCCTTAGAGAACCTGTCCACGATGGTGAGGATGACGGTGTGGTTGTTGGAAGATGGGAGGCCGGTGACGAAGTCCAAGGCCACGTGAGACCAGGGCCTGCCAGGGATAGGGAGAGGATGCAGCAGGCCCCCACCCGGGTCCGCCTCGGTCTCCTGTGCTCTCAGGACCCTCTCCTTAATACCCCACGAGAGGGTGCCAACGATGCACGACGGGGGATGATGGGGTGCGCCAATACCTCTGCAGCATCTGAGGCGAATTGCCTAGATAAGGCGTCGGGCTTGGTGTTCTTGGAACCGGGGCAATAGGTGATGGTGAAATCAAAACGGCCAAAAAACAGAGACCAACGGGCCTGGCGCATGTTCAGACGTTTAGCCGTCCTGAGGTATTCCAGGTTCTTGTGGTCCGTCCAAATGATGAATAGCTGGGAGGCCCCCTCCAGCCAATGGCGCCACTCCTCCAGTGCCAGCTTGACCACCAGGAACTCCCTGTCTCCGATGTCATAGTTCGTCTCTGCCAGGGAGAGATGGCGGGAGAAGAACGCACAGGGGCAGATTTTGTCGTCTACCGGGGAGCGTTGGGATAGCACGGCTCCCACGCCAGAGTCTGACGCGTCCACTTCAACCAGACACTGCAGCACGGGCTCCACCTGCGCCAAGATTGGAGGAGAGGAAAATTGAGATTTTAACTCCACAAAGACCACCTCAGACTCCTCTGTCCACCGGAAGGGCACCTTGGAGGAAGTGAGACGAGTAAGAGGAAGAGCAATAATACTGTAGTTTTTAATGAAGCAGCAGTACAAGTTAGCAAATCCCAGGAACTGTTGCAGCTGCTTCTGGGAGGAGGGAGTCGGCCACTCTACCACCGCTTTTACCTTGCCCGGGTCTGCGATGATCTCATTATGTAAGATGGTGAAGCCCAGGAAAGACGTAGCTGACGTGTGGAATTCACACTTCTCCGCCTTCACAAACAACTTGTTCTCCAATAGCCGCTGCAGGACTCGCCTCACGTGCACCCGGTGTTCATCAAGGGACTGGGAAAAAATCAGGATATCATCAAGGTGTACAAAGACAAATGAGCCCAAAAAATCCCTCAACTCGTCGTTGATCAGCCGTTGGAAAACAGCGGGGGCATTGGTCAGTCCAAACGACATAACGAGGTACTCAAAGTGCCCGCTAGGGGTCCGGAACCCTATCTTCCACTCATCACCCTCCTGAATCCGCACCAGATGGTTGGCATTGTGAAGGTCTAGTTTGGTAAACCAGGAGGCCCCCAGAGGGAGTCAAACGCCGTATTGATGAGAGACAGAGTGTATTTATCCTTGATGATAATGTTGTTTAGCTCACAGAAATCAATGCACGGTCTCAGCGAGCCGTCCTTTTTGCCCACAAAGAAAAATCCCACCCCCACCACCGAGGACGAAGGCCGGATTATGCCCAAGTTCAAGGACTCCTTGATATAAGTTTCCATAGCCTCCCGCTCCGGAGCTGACAGGCTGTACAGCCAACTAGATGTTAGCAGAGCTCCGGGCCAGAGATTAATGGCACAGTCATACGGGCGGTGGGGGGGAAGAGATAGGGCTTGGGTCTTACTAAAGGCGGCCCCCAGGTCGTGGTATTCTGGGGGAGCTTTGGACAGGTCAGGTGGAGGTGTGTTCGGGACACCAAGAGGCACGGATGGTGAGCAAGCAGCAGACTGGCGACACGCACTGAGGCAAAACGAACTCCATGACACTAGATTCCCGGAGAGCCAGTCAATGGTGGGATTGTGCAACCGGAGCCAGGGGTAACCTAGGACGACCGGAGAGGTGGAGACTGGAAGCACAAACAGCCTGAGCTGCTCCTGGTGATTTCCAGACACGATCACTGATACTGGGGCAGTTTGTTTAGACACCATGGCCAGTGGGGCTTTGGACAAAGCAATAAGTTGGACAGGTGTCCTCAATTGGTGGCATGGAAGCCCCAAACGGATTGCCAGTTCCCCAGAGATGAAGCTCTGCTCGGCCCCTGAATCGATGAGTGCATGTGTGGCTATTTCAACTTGGTTATAAACAAAACGGATGGGTAACATGAATTTAGTAAGGGGATTATCTTGGTGTGAGTCCGTGAGTTCCCCTACTGCGATGCACAGACTTCCTCTTTTGGCCATATGGGACAAGTAGCAAGTTCATGTTCCTTGCTGCCACAGTATAGACATAGCCCTAACTCCCGGCGGCGCTGTTTCGCCGCTGGAGGTAACCTAGATTGGCCTACTAACATGGGCTCAGGGGAGTCTAATGAATCAGAGGTTGGGGGGAGTGGCGAAACTGGGTACCAGAGCGACCGGAAGTCTTACGCTCACTGGCCCGTTCCCTCAGTCGGTTGTCTAAGCTGATGGCCAGAGAAATGAGCTCAGTTAATTTACTGGGCTTCTCCAGATGTTCTAGCTCATCCCGCAGGCTAGGGCTAAGGCTACTAATAAATATGCTGCACAGAGAGGTGTCCTCCCACCCCACCTCTGCGGCTACCACCCAGAAGTCAACAGCGTAATCGCCTACAGATTTGCTACCCTGCCTTAAGTTAAGTAGCCGGGAGGTCAGTACGCTATCACGGTCAGAGTGGTCGAACAAATCGTTAAACTCATTCACAAACTGGTCGTAAGTTAATGTCGCATAGTCAGCCCTAGCCATGACAGCATAAGCCCAAGCTAACACCCATCCCTTCAGGAGATTAACTACATAGCCTATGCGGCTGTGACTGGTCGGGAAATCCCCCGGGACCCGCTGGAAAACTATCCCACATTGCAACAGGAACCATCTAGCCTCCCCTAGCTTACCGTTGAAGCGTGTGGGCATGGGGACTGGTGTCAGCCGGGATGGTGGAGACGTAGCGGGAATGGAGCTAGCTGGAGCGGCTGGGCTACCTGAAGCCAGAGGGAAAGGCTGGGAACCTGACAGGCAATCCAAGTGAGAGTTTATCTGAACCAGCTGGGTAAGTATAACTTGTTGCTGATGTGATAATTGGTCAATACGAGCCTCTAAGATGTTAACTTTGTGCGCAAGCGCACTGTCTGCTGGGTCGTTCTGACGGAGTCGTACTGACATGTTTTGAGACCCAGAAAGCAGACACAGACCCAGAAATCAACCCAATTATCTTTATTGTGTAATGTGTGCTGGAGTGTATGCGTGTGTGTGTGAATTTAGCAGCCGGGGAGAGCAAAGCACCGTACAGCCTGGTAACCCTATGGAGAAGCAGAGACAGGGGAATCAGTAACCATACACTGGCGGAGCTGTGCTGTGTTGTTAGCCTGACTGTTGGCGAGTTGGAAATCAGCTCAGGTTTGGTCCTGAAGGCTCTGGCCAGGAAGACAACATCTTCAGCCCCGGTTGCAAAGGGACAGGTAGAAGGAGTGATGAGGTGCAGGGAGTATTCAGTCCGCTGCCAGGTGGAGGAGGTCCGCCGCCACGGATTTCCACGTGTGCACAGGGGAGCAAGTGTGGAGAGATGAAAGCAATGAGAGGAGCTTACTTGGCGTCGGGGAGTAACACTCCCGAGAGGACAATGAGATGGAGGTGGTTCTCTTTAGGAAGGTGAGGAAGGAGAGGAGTAGCCTCCGGAGAACGATGAGGTTGAGAGTAATCTCGGCGATTGACAAAGTGTAGAGACGGTCTCATCAGACCAGGGAGAAAGACGACTCCGTGCAGACCTGAGGGCAGCACGGCTTAAATAGTCTAGCTGATGAGGAGGGCAGGTGTGCGCGCAGCTGTGGAGAATCAGTCAACAGGCAGGCAGAGCGAATTACCACAGTTTTCATGTTTGCCCTGTGCTGCGTGGGTTTATTCCGGAAACTCCGGTCTCCACCTACAATCCAAAGACATGCATGTTAGGTTAGTTGGTCATTCTAAATTGTCCCTAGGTATCTGTCTCCTATATGCCCTTAGAATACAGGGTTAGTACTAGTGAAGCGTTTTGAGTGATCTTTGAGACTAGAAAAAGCGCTATGTACAGTATCTCACAAAAGTGAGTATACCTTTCACATTTTTGCAGATATTTTATTATATCTTTTCATGGGACAACACTGAAGATATGACACTTTGCACAATGTAAAGTAGTCAGTGTACAGCTTGTGTAAGTGTAAATTTGCTGTCCCCTCAAAATAACTCAACACACAGCCATTAATGTCTAAACTGCTGGCAACAAAAGTGAGTACACCCCGAGTGAAAATCTCCAAATGGTGCCCAAAGTGTCAATATTTTGTGTGGCCACCATTATTTTCCAGCACTGCCTTAACTCTCTTGGGCATGGAGTTCACTAGAGCTTCACAGGTTACCACTGGAATCCTCTTCCACTAATCCATGACGACATCATGGAGCTGGTGGATGTTAGAGACCTTGCACTCCTCCACCTTCCGTTTGAGGATGCCCCATAGATGCTCAATAGGGTTTAGGTCTGGAGACATGATTGACCAGTCAATCACCTTTACCCTCAGTTTCTTTAGCAAGGCAGTGGTCATTTTGGAGGTGTGTTTGGACTCGTTATCATGTTGGAATACTGCCCTGCGGCCCAGTTTCCAAATCATGCTCTGCTTCAGTATGTCACAGTACATGTTGGCATTCATGGTTCCCTCAGTGAACTGTAGCTCCTCAGTGCCAGTAGCACTGATGCAGTCCCAAACCATGACACTCCCACCACAATGCTTGACTGTAGGCAAGACACACTTGTCTTTGTACTCCTCACCTGGTTGCCACCACACATGCTTGACACCATCTAAACCAAATGACTTTATCTTGGTCTCATCAGACCACAGGACATGGTTCCAGTAATCCATGTCCTTAGTCTGCTTGTCTTCAGCAAACTGTGGGCTTTCTTGTGCATCATCTTTAAAAGGGGCTTCTTTCTGGGACGACAACCATGCAGACCAAGTTGATGCAGTGTGTGGTGTATGGTCTGAGCACTGACAGGTTGACCCCCCACCCCTTCAACCTCTGCAGCAATGCTGGTAGCACTCATACGTCTGTTTTCAAAAGACAACCTCTGGATATGACGCTGAGCACGTGCACTCAACTTCTTTGGTCGACCATGGAGAGGCCTGTTCTGAGTGGAACCTGTCCTGTTAAACTGCTATATGGTCTTGGCCACCATGCTGCAGCTCAGTTTCAGGGTGTTGGCAATCTTCTTATAGTCTAGGCCAGGGGTGGGCAGCGAGGGCCATTCCACTGCAGATTTTCTGTTCCACCCAGTCTCTTCAGCAGGTGTTTGCTCTGATCCCCTTCAAGGACTGCTAATCAGTGAAAGCACCTGCTGATGAGACTGGGTGGAATAGAAAATCTGCAGCGGAATGGCCCTCCATGGCACATGATTGCCCACCACTGGTCTAGGCCATCTTTCTGTAGAGCAACAATTCTTTTTTCCAGATCCTCAGAGAGTTCTTTGCTATGAGGTGCCATGTTGAACTTCCAGTGACCAGTATGAGAGAATGTGAGAGTGATAACACCAAACTCAACACACCTGCTCCCCATTCACATCTGAGACCTTGTAATACTAACGAGTCACATGACACTGGGGAGGGAAAATGGCTAATTGGGCACAATCTGGCCAGCAGTATAGACATTAATGGCTGTGTGTTGAGTTATTTTGAGGGGACAGCAAATTTACACTGTTATACAAGCTGTACGCTGACTACTTTACATTGTATCAAAGTGTCATATCTTCAGTGTTGTCCCATGAAAAGATATAATAAAATATTTACAAAAATGTGAGGGGTGTACTCACTTTTGTGAGATACTGTAAGTACAGGCCCTTATCCCTTATGAACCCATTAGATTTTAGGGGTGATTTGAGTCAGGATGCGGATTCTGGATCACTTTTTCCACTTTTTTTAAAGGCCAAATGTCACGTAACAGGGTACTTTAAATATCTTGAAACTAGATATAAAAGGGAACCGATCCGTTCGGGTCTTGGTGCATATGCTTCAGTAACAACGGAATATTCGTTAATTTAAAACTGCCGCGCTTGGCCTGACACGGCCCCTGGAATCACCTGGGGAAGAAGGCGGAAGTGACGAAATAGATTGTACCCTAGTTTGATGCTTGGGGTATTTCAATTGATTGTTTATACTTATTCACTTGACAGGTATGCGCCTCCATTTTCATATTGATCTGGTCAATTTCTTGACAGCAGCGGCTCTCCTCCACTGTAATAATAATGGCTTCCGAAAAATCAATATTTATGGGGCGCCCTCAACAGACCCCCTTCGGCTTCGCAATTCTGGAGGCGATTAATGTCCAGTTCAATGACATTTTCCACTGGTTCTGCTCTCTGGTCATCGTTGGAACTGTTGTCATCAGACAAAGCATCTGATTCTGTCTCGGACGGCTCGAACCTGTAAGGTTCTATGCCTCTGTCACTGTCTGAACCACTGACAAAAAAAAAGACAAAAAAAAAAGACAAAACTAAACTAATTTGTTCACAATCGCTGTCACTTTCCGTCATGATTGTCCAATGTTGATAAGTGTGAATGTGGATAGGCAGGGCAGCCAGGGTACAACTGGTGATGTCAAAAACATGGGCGTGGTCTGGACTGGCTGTCACAAGCCAGCAAGCAAGGTGGGGCCTTCACCTGGTGTATTTTGTGCAATTATGTAAATGCAGGTGGGTGATATGGTCTCCTGTATGAATATTTGGTTTAAGCTATGTGTATTTTATCTAAATTCGTTGTCATTTAGAAAAAAAAATTACGTGACATTTGGCCTTTAACATTGCGGGATAGGGCATTGATGGAGGTATGTACACTTGGACCACCTCCAAAGTCTATTGGGTTCATCCATAGCCCAAAGGCCACCTCTGTTGAAAATGTCATCAAAATCTGTTCAGTTGTTTTTTTCTGTAATCCTGTTAACTAACTGCCCCAATCACATTACCTCCTTGGTGGAGGTAATCAAAGATGGCATATTTCCACCAAGGGAGGTAATAAATGTCTGGCAGGTCTTTGAGGTGTAGTATCCATTTTTGACCAACAGATGATGACAATGTCTACATTTTGATTATATAAGGATATTAAGATTAAATGTAAAAAACTAAATAAAATTTAAAAAATGGATCTGCATTTCCTTACAGGCCCCCATGGGCCACTGGACTAACAACTGACCAGAAAAAAAAGGAAAGATCAAGTGCAGCAACTAGTCTTGTGAACACTTACGTTTAAATGTTTTACACAGAAACGATAAACTAAAAACAATGCATCATCTGCATCATCTCCTCAGTGGATTGGCATCATGGTGGAGGGGTTTGTGTGCCTTCATGATCCCAGGAGCTATGTTGTCGGGGGCAACTTGCCCTTGGTAGGGTCGGCCAAGGCAAACAGGTCCTGGGTAACGCGCCAGACCAAAAGCAGTCCAATGGATCCGCATGAAAAAAAGTTACAACATGGACCCTATGAACCCAAAAAAGCCACATGGGTCCACTCTCAAGTGGGCTCACCACCTGCAGGAGGGATTATGGTGGTATGTGAACCAGGCGGCAGTCTGTCTTCTTTGCTTAGACTGCTGCCCCCGTGACCTGAACTCCTGGATAAGTCATAGAAGATGGGTGGCTGGATGGACAATGCATCATGTGAAAAATAAAGAATCAAAAGTTTGGTATCTGCGCATTATCTCAGTCAGCTCTTGCCACCAGATCTACGAAATGTCTAGAGGAAATACTCTGAGACTGACTCCAAAAGTTAATTATTTCTGAGCTGGGCTAGCTGTATCTCTGGTAAATATTTCATACAAATCCACTGACAATAGTGTTTTATTCATGGGCATGGGATTACCAATCCCGTTTAGCCCTGCAGTTCTGGCAGCAGATCCTTCAACTTTGTGAATTCAATACTGCAATTTTTTTTAGGAAGATAAAGCATTTTGTGATATTATTAGCGGTGTCATCATAAACATACTTATATATTAACAATTAGTCCCAAGCACATTTCATCCTCTTCCTGCTGTTTTTTGTCACGCCTCGCCGCCCATCTGCGGCGCCAGCTGCACGCACACCTGCACCTCATCAGCGGCGAGGGATTTAAGCCGCCTCGCCCTGGGCTTCGGCCTGAAGCCGTCAGTCTTCACTCGCTTCCCTTGCTGCAAGGAATCCCAACCGACCAGCAAACATCCAAGTAAGAATCTCTTACCTCCTTCTTCTCCTAGTCTGCTCCCCTGTGCACAGGTGGATTTCCCGGCGGCGGACCACTCCTCTCCGTCACCGTTCCCTCGCTGCTGCACCGGGCGCTCCAGGTCGCTGTCTTCTGGGCTTTGCCCTTGCTGTGCCAGCCACCTGCCATTTCCAAGTAAGCCAGTCATCATTATCATATCTCCTGTGTTGGTGTGGTGCCCGTTACCCTTCTCCCTTTGCTTCTCCCATAGGGTTGTCCGGCTGTACGGCCTCCTGCCTCCGTGCCCGACGCAGACGCCACCACCAACACATTTACATCTCGCAGACACGCACTCATACACACTTGTTGCTAATAAAGCTATTAGATCTACCCTGAGCCTGCGTGTGTGTCTCCTGAGCCGTGCATTATGTCATTTTTGTCACAAACCGAGCCGGTGTTTTCCTGTAGGCTCGGTTCTGACCGTTCTCTGTGGCTCAGGCATCAGGATTATTATGTATTGTTACCTTTTGAGTTCTTGTTGTTTTTATGTCTGTGTTCTTTTTCTTTTCCATGCCAGTAGCCGCCGCTCTGGCTGGCAGTTGTTAGGCAGCCTCTTTGACCCACTTTCATGTCAGAATCAGAATCAGAATCAGAAAAGGATTTATTGCCAAGTACATTAACAGAACACTGATAACATACAAGAGAATTTGACTTGACACAGTAATGACCTGCATTTCCGTGCCGCGGCACATCTGAAACGCGCCTGTCAGCAGGAGGATACAGGTAGCATAAGGATAATACAATGGGAAGGAGCAAAAAAATCATTGATTCAAAATACTGGTTACATAATTAATCAATATTAAGAGTTCAAGGAAAAAAAAAGCTCTCAATGCACATACATTCGCTACACAGGATTTCACGAGACACAAGAGAGCAGTGTATATCTTTATTCAGTTCATGGATCAATGTGTATGCGGTGTTGAGCAGTGTTGATGATAATAAGAGAGACCCAAGGACCCTTGGCAGGAGATGTTTTGTCTGGCTGGCGCCCAGTCCTTATCTGGCGCTGTGCAGCTGGCTGTCCAAGGCCTTGTGCTCATGATTTTGAAAAAAAAAAAAAAAAACACACTCTGCAGACAGCCAGGAGGAATTTTCATGGGGAATGAGCCAAATAGGACTGATCACAGAGAAGGCTTATATTTCTTCTGTAGATTCAGTACATCCCTTCAGTCATTGCGGAGCTTTAAATCCGTCGTGGAAAGCCCTGAGCGAAATCATGATGTAATCCACCTTACGAGACAGTTCTCCAGTAGTCGCTATCAGGGTCTTCTCCAGTTTTTCAATTTGATGGATGCACCTCGCCTGGTCAGCATTTTGATAGGTTGAATCCATCTTCAGCAATTTGCAGTAAACCAGGATGATTCCAGTCCCAATCAGAAAAATCCCGATCACCAATATTACGAAGATAAACAAATCTTCAATATCTTCGATAGAGAGATTAGAGAGACACAGCATTTTCCAATTACCTGTGTCACGTAAATAGCCCGCTGGAGCCGTTCCAGCGGGGCAGACAGCTTCCCCCGGAGCACTTTTCCTTGTTGAAAAAATAGTGTCAATTGTGTTCAAAGCCCAGCTTATTAACTCCATAATTTCTTTTCGGCAGTCGCAGTTAGACGCAGACAGACAACAGCAAGCTGGGATCCAGTAGTTAGGAGGGGAGGAAAAAGTCAGAGCAGGAGAGAAGAAAAAAGCGTCTACTCTCTTGGGAGGGCGGAAGAGAAGTCATCTAACATTCTCCGGTCTGACCATGCCCCCCCTCTCTTTTTACAGCCAGCTGATTCGCCCCGGTAATTGTCTTTCCTGCGCCTCGCCCAGGTGCGTCCAATTTGTGATGCCAGCCGTATTTGTACTTAGGCGGCTCTTGCCAGTCAAACACTGCTGGACCATTGTGCGCTACATACGGTCATTAATCGCCGTATGACTGCCTATTTACTTGAAGGACTGTATTTTGCTCGTTGGAGGCTTGTACTTTGGACTGCTCCTGCACTGAAAGGTAATCTGTTGCGTTTCTCTGCGCAGTTGACTGCTACACTACCGTTCCTGTTCTGTGGGTTTATCTTTGGCGTTTGTCTGTGCAGTCGACTGCTATGCTTTGGCTAGCTAGCCCAGGTTATCCTTTTCAGTCAGTTGAGCCTCCTTGAGGTTTCCTAGTTTTCCGAGTTAAAGACATCAATTGTATTGTTTGTTTTGTGGTCATTGTGCACTGTGGTCTGCCTGCGGCACGTTATCATGTGATGCCCTTAAGTGCATCCTGTTTCCTTTGTTGTGCATCTTTATTTTTGAACTGTCAACTTGTGTGTCAATAAATGTATTGTGGCGAAATCCTGTGCTTAAATCCATTCTTCCTTCTCCTCCGTGTGCTGCATAAAAGCGCACGAGGAGGTTTGTGACAGTTTTTAATCAAGTCAAGATAACTAAATGCATTTTAAAGTTGAGATCACTGTTATTTAATTTACACATACTTTCAAAAAAATAATAGAAAGCTTCAATGAAACATCCAAAAGCTACTTCAGATATTGTATCTTAAAAAAATCAAGAAAAGACAGAATGAACATGGAACTTGGGTCATAGTCACTATACGTAAATGGTGGCAGGTGTGTGCTGACTCCCATTTAACATGAGTTTGAATGTGATTGGCTAATTCTGAACACAGCCACATCCCCAGCTATAATAGGGTGTGCATATATATGCAAAGAGTTTATTGTAAGTTTTTTATTTTTTATTTTTCCCCTTACAAGATTTCAGTTTATTTTTCAATTAGGTTGTACAGATTATAGGTCACATTAATGGTGGAAAAAGTTTTGAAATTATTTATCTTGGTGTGGCGGTTTGGTGTAACCCCCACAAACAGACTGGACAGACACAGCGCTCGGCTAGAGCAATTAACAGAACAGTGAAATGTGTATTAATGTCTACAGGTAGCCCCGCTTCTTCTGGCTCACTTCTGTGATGTTAATGTTGCTTTTCATGCATTGTGTTCATGCGTCCTGTCCTTACTGTGACCTAGGGACCGAGATCAATATGTCTCTCAAATGCAAATGTCTCATGCCTGTTCTGTTATCTCTTTGATCATACCAACTGCTAGGGAATGCTCTTTGATGTATTGTTGTAGTTGGGTATTGTGGTAGACTGCAAGTCTAATTTAAAACATTACTGGCACATGCCTCTAGGGGGAACTACCTGTATTGTTTAGCATTACTACTAAGGGGACACATTAGAGCAAGAGTGTGAAAACCCCGCGCAGAATCCATGTTCAGTCATATTATGTGTGTTGCAGAATAAACGGCAGAGTTAGCCAAAGAAATAACTCAAGTGTGATCATTGCTACACGGTAGGATATCACACAATTGGCGACGAGGATTAAAAGAAAAAAATCAGCGGCGAGAAACAGAGAACATTGCAAGTGTGGCGAACTCAAGTGACTCCAGTAGTTCGAGTGCAAGTTCAGAGGAGGAAAAACGAGGTTTCCCCACCACGACGAGCAATGGCGGCTGTAATCGGAACGGTAACCCCTTTTGATAACTCGACTCAGTCATGGGAAGAATATGGTGAAATGTTGGACTTTTTCTTCCAAGCTAATGACATTGAGGAGCCAGACAAAAGGAAGGCTGTACTGTTGAGTGGAGTTGGTGCAACTACTTACAGCTTGTTGAGAAATTTAATAAGCCCTGCATTACCGAAAGATAAAACGTACGACCAGCTTACTGCTGAGCTTCAGAAGCACTTCAGCCCCAAACCGAGTGAAATCGTACAACGATTCAAATTTAATTCACGCATAAGGAGGAACACTGAGTCCATAGCAGAGTATGTGGCAGAATTGAAGAAATTAACACTGCACTGTGATTACAAAGACTCATTGGAAGAAATGTTAAGAGACAGACTTGTGTGTGGAGTGAATGATGACCGAATGCAACGGCGACTTTTATCTGAAACAAAACTCACTTTTGCAAAGGCTTTGGAATTATGCCAAGCGATGGAAACAGCATCTAAAGATGTGAGAGAGATGCAAGGGAAGCTAACAGAGGACACAGCAACGCATGTTCGTGTGCCTAAGACCCAAGTAGGTGTCCACAAAGTGTTGACTGACAAAACTCAGCACAAATTCCCCAGTTGTTATCGCTGCAAAGGCCAGCACAATGCCGCCGAGTGCAAATTTGCCACTGAGCTGTGTCATAATTGTGGCAAGCGAGGGCACATTAAGAAAGCATGTAGAATAAAGGTGGACAGCGCACAGGTGCTGAAAGCGACAGTTAATGGGCAAAAGTATGAAAACAAGGGCCCAGGAAAGGAACAGCGAGCGAATCAACTGAGAGGGGAGGGAGAAAGTGATACAGAAGACATGGATTTTCACACAATTTACAACACGTCAGAGGAGCTGACCAAGGTAGCGCCCATCACGCGTACCATGAATGTTAATGGAATGAAAGTAACATTTGAAGTTGATACAGGCTGTGGAGTAACCATATTAAGTAAACAGCAATATACACAACTGTGGAAGAAAACAGACACAGCAGAATTAAATCCCTGTTCATTAAAATTAAAAACATACACAGGAGAGAAGCTAGACGTGCTAGGCATGGCACAAGTGAAGGTGCAGCACGAAAACAAAGAAAAGGACTTACCTGTAGTAGTAGTTGGGAGCGAAGGACCAAATCTACTAGGGCGAAGTTGGCTACAAGAACTGGCCATGATTGATCAGTTGGTGAATAAAGTGGAATCTCAGCCCAAATTGCAGCTGGAGGAGATCCTCGAAAGACACGCTGAGGTGTTCAAAGAAGGCTTAGGACAGCTAAAAGGTGTCACTGCAAAGATTAATGTGGACAAGGAGGCCCAACCACGATTCTGCAAACCCCGACCGGTACCCTATGCAGTCAAGCCACTGGTTGAAAGCGAGCTACAGAGGCTGCTGGATGACAAAATCATTGAGCCAGTGCAGGTTACAGAATGGGCGGCGCCCATAGTCCCAGTGAGAAAGCCGGATGGCTCCATTAGAATATGTGGAGATTACAAACTCACTGTCAATCGAGCATCACGGGTGGATCAGTATCCAATTCCTAAAGTGGAGGACCTCTTCGCACAGCTGAACGGCGGCCGACACTTCACGAAATTAGACATGAGTCACGCCTACCAACAAGTAGTCCTGGAAGAAGAATCAAGAAAGTATGTAACCATCAATACACACAAAGGCTTATATACCTACACACGCTTACCATTTGGAGTAGCTTCCAGTCCTGCTATATTCCAGAGAACTATGGAGGGCATCCTAGGTGGAATTCCGAATGTTGCCATTTATTTGGATGACATCCTTTGTACAGGACCAAATGAACAAGAACATCTGAAAACGCTGGAGGAAGTGCTTCAACGGTTGGAGAAAAGCGGTCTGAGGTTGAAAAGAAGCAAGTGTGAGTTCATGGGAAAAGAGGTGGTGTTCCTAGGCCACAAGATCAACGCCAGTGGTCTACACCCTCTAACAGACAAAGTGGAAGCCATTGCGGAGGCGCCTGAGCCACAAAATGTTACTGAGTTAAAAGCCTACCTGGGCTTGTTGAACTATTACCATAGGTTCCTCCCAAAGCTCTCCACGCTGCTGGCACCACTACATACCTTACTTAAGAAGGAAGAAAAATGGTCATGGGGGGTCAAGCAGCAGAAGGCGTTTGAAGAGTCCAAAGCGCTACTTCAGTCCTGTAGTGTGTTAGTGCACTATGATTCAAACAAACCACTCATCCTGGCGTGTGACGCATCACCCTATGGTGTGGGTGCTGTACTCTCTCATCGTATGGAGGATGGCTCAGAGAGACCCATAGGGTTCGTCTCAAGAACTCTTAGTGCAGCTGAGAAAAACTACTCCCAGCTAGACAAGGAGGGCCTTGCAGTAGTATTTGGTGTAAAAAAATTCCACAAATACCTGTACGGGAGACAGTTCGCTATAGTGACTGACCACAAGCCACTAATTTCACTGTTCAGTGAAATGAGAGCCATACCCCAGATGACATCTCAGAGAATTCAGAGATGGGCCATTACATTAGCAGCGTATGAGTACACCATCGTTTACAAAGCCGGACGGGACCATACGAATGCTGACGCGATGAGTAGGCTACCCTTGGATGGAGGAAGAGACAGCACGCCTGAGGAGGAGGAGAGAGTGCTATTGTTTGAAGATATCGGCGTGCCCCGGGTGAACGCACAACAAATAAAGAAGTGGACAGACAAAGACCCTGTTCTAGCAAGAGTGCGAGAATACATCTTGCGAGGATGGCCGAAGATGAACAGTCCTGAGTTCATTCCCTATGCCCGACGACAGGATGAGCTCAGCACCCAGGAAGGTTGTATCCTGTGGGGAGGACGCGTGGTTGTTCCACCACCTGGTAGGAATGCCTTACTGCAACAACTACACCAAGCACACCCTGGCATCACTCGCATGAAAGCGTTGGCGAGGAGTTACATGTGGTGGCCCAACATGGATGCAGAGGTGGAGGCGCTTGTGAAGTCATGTGCGGCATGCCAGGAGAACAGGAACAGTCCTCCAGCAGCCCCACTACATCCCTGGGAAGTTCCAGATAAACCATGGAGAAGAATTCACATTGACTACGCAGGTCCATGGATGGGAAGAAAGTTGAGGTCAACATTTGACTTAATACATCCAGACTTCAGAAACAAAGTGCATGACAAACAAGAGAAACAAAAAGGTTATCATGACATGCATGCTAGAGAGAGAATACTGAGAGAAGGAGACGTGGTCTACACCCGCAACTTTGGCTCAGGACCAGCCTGGGTACCAGGAGAAATAACAGAAAAGACAGGCCCTGTGTCATTCAAGGTGACATTAGGCCAGGGACAAGTGGTGAGGCGACACATCGACCAAGTTCATGGTAGGAGCTCCATTCCCCTGCCGATGGCACCAGAGGTGTTGTCTAACAACCATTCTGAGGAGAGCATCAACGAACCACCACTTCAGGTGAAACCTGAGGTAACCGTCTCTGCAGATTCTACGGGCAGCACTGCAGCAGCCGAAATAGTGGAGCAGTCTGAGTCTTCACCTGCAGTTGGCTCACCCGCCGTGAGAAGATCTCAGCGAGCTAGGAAAGCTCCAGACTACTTGAAGGACTATACTTAGTCAGTAGTGAGTTCCCCAGCCACAGGACAAGAATGCGTCCTGGAACCTCACTGGGATGCGGTAGTCAAACCAATTCCCCAGTTAGACTGTTATGTGTGTTATACATGTGAAAAAAAAAAAAAAAAAAAAAGAAAAGAAAAGAGAAAGAAATTATATGTATGGCACATGTGTTTAAGAAGTTAAAAGTAACTGTGATTGTTTAGGATTAAATGGGAGTTCCAGGATGTCTAGCATAATTGGCTAGTGTAATTAAAAGTAGTTTAATCTAGAGGGGAGGGATGTGGTAGACTGCAAGTCTAATTTAAAACATTACTGGCACATGCCTCTAGGGGGAACTACCTGTATTGTTTAGCATTACTACTAAGGGGACACATTAGAGCAAGAGTGTGAAAACCCCGCGCAGAATCCATGTTCAGTCATATTATGTGTGTTGCAGAATAAACGGCAGAGTTAGCCAAAGAAATAACTCAAGTGTGATCATTGCTACACGGTAGGATATCACAGGTATATATGCTGCAACTCTGTAACTCAAACCCTCTCTCATTCACTCACTCTTCAACTGCTGCTGGACACACACACTTTGTGTCCTCTCTGCTGAGAGCCGCTGGGCGCGCTCCAGGCGCGCATGCACGGTGCCGGGAGCGGAGCTCGTGACGGCGGTATGATTTAATAAGCTCAACTTAAAACTTCACAATGCTGCCTTTATTTTATCATCCGCTGCACTGGTGACCCCGAAGACACACACGCTTTGTGCGACACAACTTTCTGGTCTGGACATCCACGCTGAACCAGCCGAGGGACACAAGACGTCTCCTCCCTCTCGCCGCTCCAACGCACCATGACCTGAAGGCAGAAAAGAACACGCTGCCAGTGAACGCTTCACTGGTGACCCCGAACATGCACACGTTTTGTGCAAAGCAACCTTCTGGTCTGGACGGCCACGCTGGCGACCCAACGCTGAAAAAAACACGCTGCCAGCGAACACAGGAGCCTGACACAAACGAGCTGCCCTCCCTTCTGCTTCAGGGAGACCTTGACGCGGAGCCAACACAGGCAAGCTGTTCTCCGGACATCCCCCACGACCGGAAAAACTGCAGAAAACGTCATGGCGCGACCCTCGCCTGAGATCGGGACGTCCACGCTGGACCGGCCGAGGGACACAGAACGTTTCTCCCTCTCACCGCTACTCCTCCCTCTCAGCGATCCTACTCATCTACCCGAGCCTGAGGAACAAAGATCGTCTATCTCCCCTCAACACTCCAACGCACCATGACTAATCTGCAGCCACAGCTCATCATAGATGATTTATCGGCACCGACTGCGCCGATCTCCACCAAGTTTTCTGACCCTGGTTCTCCTCTCCAGCTGGCCCACCCATCACGGAACCCCAGCGCACGCACCGGGGAGTTACGAGGACGGCGCACCACGCACGGGACAATAAAGGCTCCACTGACCGCCTTCCTTCTGCTGCACACCACCCTTCAGGCTTGCTCGTTCACCTGAGGCACGCAGCTTGCTCACTGGATTTTATGGTCTTAGCCACGGCACACAAGGGGAATTCAGCTGTCTGCGGTTCCCGAGGCTTTAGTGTTGCGCCTGCACCTCTGCACCTAAAAGTCAAACACGCCGGTCCCTCTGCTTTTATTTTTTTCTTACAGCCACTCCTGCTTTTCTTCATGGCCACGAGAGGAGTCAGAGACTAATTTTTCTTCTTGCGGACCTCCGCACGCGCAACGGGACAGCCCCTCGACATCGCAGAGCAGCAAGCAATTTTTGCGCGGCTCAGACGATTTCACCGTCCCAGTCGGCACGTACTATCCCCCTCCTCCCTCCCCCTCCGCCTGCAGCGAGCTTCTCCCACAGCTCGCTCCCATAGATGGATTATCAAGGTCCCGGCCCACTGCCGTGCCCTCTGGGGGGGGAGCGTGTGGCGGTTTGGTGTAACCCCCACAAACAGACTGGACAGACACAGCGCTCGGCTAGAGCAATTAATAGAACAGTGAAATGTGTATTAATGTCTACAGGTAGCCCCGCTTCTTCTGGCTCACTTCTGTGATGTTAATGTTGCTTTTCATGCATTGTGTTCATGCGTCCTGTCCTTACTGTGACCTAGGGACCGAGATCAATATGTCTCTCAAATGCAAATGTCTCATGCCTCTTCTGTTATCTCTTTGATCATACCAACTGCTAGGGAATGCTCTTTGATGTATTGTTGTAGTTGGGTATATATGCTGCAACTCTGTAACTCAAACCCTCTCTCATTCACTCACTCTTCAACTGCTGCTGGACACACACACTTTGTGTCCTCTCTGCTGAGAGCCGCTGGCTCGCTCCCGGCGCGCATGCATGGCGCCAGGAGCGGAGCTCGTGACGGCGGTATGATTTAATAAACTCAACTTTAAACTTCACAACGCTGCCTTTATTTTATCATCCGCTGCATTGGTCTCATTTTTTACATCACAAAAAACCTGGCATTTGAACAGGGGTATGTAGAATTTTTATATCCACTGTATATGTGCTCATGCCGCAGAGCAACCACTAGTTATGTGTACAGTTTTGGTTGTTTAAAAGACAATTTTTACATTGAGTCTTAAAAGTGTTTAGTGTGGTTGCTTCTCTGATTGCAGGTGGTACAGTATATTAAACCAAATCTTGGTGTCCATCACTGTTAGCACAGATTGAGCAAATGTGCGTCTGTGGGGTCCTCACAGTCTCCTCTAGTGATTGCTCTGGTGGTTGTGCTATTGATCAGAATCAGAATCAGAATCAGAATCAGATTTATTGCCATTGTTCATGTAGTACACAAACTAGGAATTTGTCTCGGTGCAATGCTGCAACATTAAAACATGATAAGATAAAGAGATAAACTAAAAACAAAAAAAACGGACTTCCGGTTATGGCGGCCACCTAGAAGGACACGTATCGCTCTGCTCTGCTCCTGGAGATAAAGATTCGGCAAATAACTCTCTCATTTGGAACAGAACTTTTCTCAGCGTTTGGGCGAGGATATGCCGGTGAGGCCTAAGGCTGGGAAATCAGGTGGGGGAAAAACTGAACCGCCGAAGCAGTCGAAATTAACGGACTTTCACGTCTGTGGCGCAGCAGGGAAAGCTGCGGATATGGCGGATGAAACTAGCGGTGGTGCGGTAATTGCTGATGATGGCGGCACAGGTGCAGTGCTGGCTGCCATTAGCTCAATGAGAGCGGACTTTTCCGCTAGACTTGATGGGATTATGGCAGCGTTGGATGCAATGAGAAAGGAGTTGGGTGACTGCGTGGAGCGAGTGACGCAGGCGGAGCTTCGTGTTTCCAGTGCGGAGGATGAAATCAGCGGACTTCAATTAAAGGTGCGCACTTTGGAAAAAAAAAATAAAAGTCTGGAAAATAATGTCCTGGACTTGGAGTCCCGGTCGAGACGGAACAACCTGAGGCTGGTGGGTCTACCGGAGGGAGCCGAGGGTCGTGATTCATGCTCCTTTTTGGAGGAGTGGATCCCGGAGGCGTTGAACAACGCGGAGCTAAATACATCAGTCGTCTTGGAAAGCGCCCACCGAATTGGCCCACCGAGAGGTAACAAGGGACCACCGAGGACGTTAATTATGAAGTTCCTCAGCTACAGAGACAGGATGACGATCTCCAACGCGGTGCGGACCAAAGGAGAAATTAAATACCAAGATCAACAGGTGCGGTTCTACCCAGATTTGGCCTCAGGAATCCAACAATTAAGGAAGCAGTTTGACCCCATCCGTAAAGAACTGCGCAACCTTGGGATTCGTCATGGAGTGATTCACCCTGCAAGACTTCTGGTCACATATGAGGGCAGAACACATATCTTCAAGACCCCTGAGGAGGCGCAGGAGCTCATCAAGAAGATCCAGGAAGAGACTGGTGGGAGCTAAGCATGAACAGAATATAGGGTAGAATATTTGAGCATTTACATAGGCATTTAACTGATTTGAAGCATATAGCAAGATTACAAAATATAGATTGTATTACATATTAAAAAAAAATGTACAAAATTGCTATAAAATTTTGGAGTTAAATTGGAAAATTACAGAAGAGAGTTAATGTTACGTTATTAAAAGCAGTAGAGTTAGGGTGATTGGGAGGATGAAGAAGGAGTGGCTTTGGCTGATCCTCGTGGGGGTGGAGCGGCCGATGGCTATATCGGGAGACGGAATTTTTCTTTTGATTTTGGGGGGATCGCCACAGATGTGGGAAGGGGGAATTTGTTTGTGTGTAGTTTGTAGGGTGAAAGTTCAACCACTCATTTTTTTGCTTCTCTGTTTGAGCATGTTTACACTGCAAGGTAATCCTAAACCCCCTACTGATCATAAACCAAAGCGTTAATCTTAATTTAACTTCATGGAATTGCAGATATTCTGTCCTGATAATACGGCTGGGTATTGTAGACAGAGAGTGAACAATAAAGACAGCAGGCTGATTCCAGGTTGGCTGATTTACTGAAATCGTTTTTGTCTTGTTGTTTTTTGTAAAACTGAAACACAATGAAATATACATAGTACAGAATGTTACATAAGAAATAATAATACAACACTCTGTATATAAACAGTTTCTCTTATTACAGGCACTTAACTCAGGTAAGTAATTTGCTTTACAGATTCAAACTAAGGTAAGTATTTCACAGTTTCCACAGGTTACAAAGTTAAGGTAAGTTAAATCAGGTAAGTATTACGAAATTATACTAATACATTTTTATTTTACAGAGGACAGCTACACAGCTAAGTAAGCAGGTAAGCATAGCCAAATGAATAGCTAACTAGCTTTCACACGAAGCACCATTACAACACAATATAACTTGGGCTAACAAAGGGCTAAATGACTCAGCAGTTAGCTAAGTACCATTGCAATGATTAACCATTAACACCTTTTAATCGCGATCTTTTTATAGCTTAAATTTAGCGTTTTTAACATCATATTCCAAACTATGGTCATCTTAAACAAGTATTACAACAATTTTCAGCATTAACTTACTGTTGGTTCCACTCCTAGGTTAGTACAACCAAATTTCTGGCGAGCACATTTTCACATTGCTTTCATCATGGCAGATTGAACAAAAAAGGGTTTATATAGGAAACAGGAAGTAGCTACAATTAAAGGTGCAGTAACGCAAACCACCACTAGAGGGAACATAACCCCACCCAATATCTGACAGGTCAGCACACTACCCGCTTGGTATACATGTATACCACTATTTACCCTTCTCTTGTGACATCAATAGCACAACATCAGAGATGGGTCTAAGGTACTCTTTAACTACCCCTTGGCTAGAGGTCTTAACTGTGACCTTACGGACCTTGTTGTCTGAACTAGGAATGGCCTTAACTATTCGCCCTAGAGGCCACATGTTGCGCTTTGCTTGATTGTCCTTTATCAAAACAATGTCACCTTCCTGGAGACTGGACTTCTCGGAGGTCCACTTCCTCCGTGGTTGAAGTGTGGCCAGGTACTCCGACCGCCACGTCTTCCAGAAGGAGTCCGCCAAGCTCTGGACCTGGCGCCACTGGACCTGGCTGAGGTGATCCAGGTCGAAGTCTCCCAGGGGTGCAGGACTGACATTCGCCTTCTGGGTGAGCAGAGTGGCAGGTGAGAGGACTTCAGGTCACTTGCTCGTTCCTCCACTGGGAAAGCCTCCATGACCCTCGGACTGTTTGAGGCGATCTTGTGGAGTTTTAAGTTGCTCTCAGCTAGCAGAGCCTTGGTTCGCTGCAGGAGATCGATCACCTTATGCTCCTTGGCCAATGACATGAGCCCATCGTCGACGTAAAAGTTCCTGAAGATGAACTCCTTTGCATCACTACCATGCTCAGCTTCTCCTTGCTCTGCAGCTCTCCTCAGCCCATAAGTCGCTACTGCTGGAGACGGGCTGTTGCCGAATACATGCACAGTCATCCAGTAGTCAATGATGTCCTTGTCTGGATCATTGTCTTTGTGCCAGAGAAACCTGAGGAAGTGGCGGTGGTCCTCTCTGACCTTGAACCCATAGAACATTTGCTCTATGTCGGCGGTAGCAGCAATTTGTTCTCTTCTGAACCGTAATAGGACTCCTATTAGTGTGTTGTTCAGGTTGGGTCCACTGAGAAGCACATCATTCAATGATGTCCCCTTGTACTCCGCGCTGGAGTCAAATACAACTCTTATTTTCCCCGGCTTCTGGGGGTGGTATACGCCAAATGTCGGCAGATACCAGCACTCCTGCCCGAGCTGTAGTGGAGGAGCTGGCTTGGCCTGTTGGTTGTCAATGACCTTTTGCATAAAATCAAAGAAGTGCTGTTTCATGTCAGGTTTCTTCCTGAATGAGCGTTGGAGGGATTGGAGTCTTTGAGCAGCCTGCTCTCTGTTGCACGGAAGACGCTTACGAGGAGTATGAAAGGGTAGTGGCGCCACCCAGTGGTTTTCATTGTCCATATACACCTTGTCTTCCATTATTCTCAGAAACTCACTGTCATCTACTGACATGGCTGGTTTGTTGTCGGCTGGTGTTGCCTGGAACATACTTTCACCAAGACCATCCCTACATGTCTCTGGAATGGCTTCCTCACTGCGAGTTGGGAACTGAAGGCTGCACTGAATCGGTTCACTGGGTCTCTCCTTGATGTGAATGCTGTTAATGCAGGGCTTAAAGAAGGAAGGGCGTCCATTTTGGAGGACATGGGTCTTATAAGCATTGACTTCCTGAGTCTTGTGAGCGCCACCCAGACACAGCTCTCCCACTATGACCCAGCCGAGATCAAGGCACTGAGCGTATGGCGAGTTGTGTGGTCCGTTGCGCTGCTCTCGCACCTTGTGCAAGCTCAAAACATCTCGGCCTAGTAGCAGAAGAATGGGTGCACTGTTGTCAAGTGCAGGGATTTTGTCGGCCACTGGTCTGAGGTGAGGGAAATATTGTGCGCACTCAGGGGTCGGGATCTCTGACCGGTCACCAGGTAAATATTCACACTCCAGCAATGTGGGCAGTGTGACCTTGGTCTTCCCATCGAGAGATTCCACAATGATGTTGGTTGCTTTCCTTCCTGCAGTCTCCACTCTGCCTGAGCATGTTTTTAGCGTGTAGGGGGATGCCCTGCTGTTAATACCCAACAGACTGAAGAACTCAGATTTCACTAAAGACCTATTGCTTTGCTCATCGAGTACAGCATATACTATGTGAGACTTGCTTGGATTATCAGCATGGGAAACCTTGACCAAGCAGATTTTAGAACAGGATCTAGGCTGGGGTGCATCGCCACATATCTCTGTGCACTTAGAAGTGACAACAGGAGTTGCTGCAACTTCACTCTCCCCGCTTTGCTCCCTTCCTTGCTCCCCGCTCTGGTCATTCCCAGGTGAGTGCCCAGCCTGCCCATGAGGCGACCATAGTGCTGGACCAGGATGCATCACTGAAGTGTGCTTGTCACTCTCACACTCTCTGCATTTGAGTGCGGTCTTACAGTCTTTGGCAATGTGCTTGGTGCTGGCACAACATCTAAAGCAGATCGAGTTCTCCTTTAAGTACGCTTTCCTCTCATCCAGGTGCTTTCCTCGGAACCCACGGCATTTTGTGAGCGGATGTGGTTTGTTGTGGATTGGACATTCTTTGTCCGGTTCAGTTTTCTTCACAGATGTGCTGTCCTGAGATGCACCACCTGCGGCTGTGACATCAGTTTTCCTCACTGTTACAGCGGATTTGTAGATGTGTTTTTGGTCTTTCTCACCTTTTGACTGATTGGGAGTAGAGGAAAGGTTGAATGCGAAACTGGGGTCATTGCGAGTCTTAGCTTGAGAACATACAAATTCCACAAAGTAGCTGAATGGTGGGAAAGGCACATGATAAACTTCCTTGTACCTGGATCCCTGTGTCATCCAGCATTCACGAAGTGAGAATGGAAGCTTCTCCACAATTGGATTTACCCCTCGAGCTGTATCAAGATACATGAGCCCAGGTAAGAATCCCTCTGACTTAGCAGCTTGTAGCTCTTTTAACAAGTCTCCTAACTCTCTGAGCTTGTGTGTCTCTTTGTTAGAGATGACTGGAAAGGCGTCCAATTTTTTCATTAGGGCACTTTCAATCACCTCTGGGCTTCCATAAGTTTCCTCCAAGCGCTCCCATACCATCCACACACCTATTCTAGGATTGTTCACATGCACAGACCTGATCCTCATGGCTTGAGCTGACGACTTGGGCCCCAACCATTTGATCAGTAGGTTGAGCTCTTCTTGCTCCGAGAGGTTAAGCTCCTTTGTGGCTGCTAGGAAGGAGGCCTTCCACGCCCAGTAGTTTTCTGGGCAGTCGTCAAAGGTAAGGAGTCCTGAGCTCACCATCTCTTTTCTCATGAGATACTGGGCCAAGACATGGGTTTGTGTTGATGGAGGTGAGGATTTGTTTTCCTGGTTGGGATGAGAGGCTGGAGGGTTAGCTGCAGTGTCTTTCCTTTTAATGTCAGGGAGAACAGGTGAATGTTCCTGCTTTGGAACAAATGGCTTTGGGGCAGAATGAGGAACGTTGTGTCCAACCATCATGGGCTTGTGTTCATTTCTGTCCACGAAAGACTCATACAGTGAATCTAGTTCTTTAATGAATGGCTGTGTTTCCACGTAGCGTTGTGTGCGTCTCACTGGATCATCAAGGGCTAGATTCTGTAGCTCACCAAGAGAGTCGCTGTGTCTTGGATCGAGCTCTGCTGCTGCAGCTTCTTCCAATATAGCTGCCTCTCTTGATGCTGCAGTTGCTTCTTTCTCTTGTTGTAGCACGTGAAGATTTGCGTCTATTGAAGCCCTTTCTTTAATCATGGCAGCCTCTGCTGAAGCCCTTTGTTCCATTATGGCAGCCTCTGCTGAAGCCCTTTGTTCCATTATGGCAGCTTCTACTGAAGCCCTTTGTTTCATCATGACTGCCTCCTTCTCTGCAAAGGATGCTTTGACTTTAGCTGCTTCAGCCTTAGCTCTGGCTCTTGCTGCAATGATGCTGGCAGATGACCGGGTAGATGCTCTGGAGGACTTGTGTGAATTTGAGGCTTGAGACCTTGTCTCCAACTGAGACGGACGGTCCTCCTCACCAGCGTGGCTCATCTTAGCTTGCTTCTGTATGCTGTTCACCGTATTTCAGCTGCCTATCCCCGCTGCGTGGTCAACATTTTACTATTCTGTCCTGATAATACGGCTGGGTATTGTAGACAGATAGCGAACAATAAAGACAGCAGGCTGATTCCAGGTTGGCTGATTTACTGAAATCGTTTTTGTCTTGTTGTTTTTTGTAAAACTGAAACACAATGAAATATACATAGTACAGAATGTTACATAAGAAATAATAATACAACACTCTGTATATAAACAGTTTCTCTTATTACAGGCACTTAACTCAGGTAAGTAATTTGCTTTACAGATTCAAACTAAGGTAAGTATTTCACAGTTTCCACAGGTTACAAAGTTAAGGTAAGTTAAATCAGGTAAGTATTACGAAATTATACTAATACATTTTTATTTTACAGAGGACAGCTACACAGCTAAGTAAGCAGGTAAGCATAGCCAAATGAATAGCTAACTAGCTTTCACACGAAGCACCATTACAACACAATATAACTTGGGCTAACAAAGGGCTAAATGACTTAGCAGTTAGCTAAGTACCATTGCAATGATTAGCCATTAACACCTTTTAATCGCGATCTTTTTATAGCTTAAATTTAGCGTTTTTAACATCATATTCCAAACTATGGTCATCTTAAACAAGTATTACAACAATTTTCAGCATTAATTTACTGTTGGTTCCACTCCTAGGTTAGTACAACCAAATTTCTGGCGAGCACATTTTCACATTGCTTTCATCATGGCAGATTGAACAAAAAAGGGTTTATATAGGAAACAGGAAGTAGCTACAATTAAAGGTGCAGTAATGCAAACCACCACTAGAGGGAAAATAACCCCACCCAATATCTGACAGGTCAGCACAGCAGAGGTCTATAAAATTTAAAAAAACTTAAACAAGTTATGAATAAAATAAAAGACATGGGTTCAAAAATTGTGTTTTTACAAGAAACTCATCTAATAGAGGAGGATGTAAAAAGAATTAGGAGTAGATGGCAAGGAAGTGTTTTCACCTCATCATTTTCATCCCGAGCCAGGGGAGTTATGACTCTCATACATAAATCAGTCCCATTTCAAGTGAAAAATGTAATTGGAGACAAATTTGGAAGATATGTAATCATTCAAGGATCTTTGCTATTAGAAAATATAAATTTGGTGAACTTATATGGTCCCAATATAGATGATCAAAAGTTCTTTGCTAATTTGTTTCTTATCTTATCATCACTTACAGGGCAACATATAATAGCAGGGGATTTTAATTGTACATTGAATCCCGGTATAGATAGATCAACAGGACTGGACTGTACGCACAATGGATGTAGGATGACCATTAATCATTTTATGAAAGAATTGAAATTGCTAGATATATGGAGAGAAATGAAACCACAAGTTAAAGCCTACTCTTGTTATTCCAATACTTACAAGACATTCTCACGTATTGATTATTTTTTGATCTCCACAGAATTAAGGTCCAAGATTCAAAACTGTTTTTATGATAACATCGTGATCTCTGATCATGCACCCTGCTGTCTAATATATGTAGATAAGAAATTGACAAAGGAACCAGGTAGATGGCAATTTCAGCATAAATGGCTTCAGGATGAGGAATTTGTTAAGTACATAGAAAAACAGATGAGTTCTTTGACATCAATACTACACAAACATCAGCATGTGTAAAGTGGGAGGCTTTCAAAGCTTTTATTAGGGGACATATTATTAGTTATACAGGTTCAAAATCTAAGAAGACTCGAGAGGAGAGAGTCCAATTGGAACGTAAAATAAAAATTCTTCAAGAAAGAGTGTATGCAGGAAGTGAGCCAAGGTTGGAGAACGAATTACTGATTTTGAGAGCTGAATATGACAAAAAATCAGCGAATAGAGCTGCCTCGAGTCTTCTAAGATTGAAACAATTTTTTTATGAACAAGGTGAAAAATCAGGAAAGTTATTGGCATGGCAGATTAAACAAATAGAATTTAAAACACCAATTACCAGAATTATAAGTAACAGGTAGTTATAGATCCTTTAGAAATTAATAGAGCCTTTAGAGATTACTATGAAAAATTATATGATACTAAAAATGAATCTGACTTAACAAAACTACATGGGTTTTTGAACGAACTATTTATACCGTGTATTCCAAATGAAAATAGGGAGATACTGGAGTCTAAAATTAGTCAAGAAAAAGTTGGACTAGCCATTGATAATATGAAATCAGGAAAAAGTGCAGGACCAGATGGTCTTCCAGTTGACCTTTATAAAAAATTTAAGAATAAATTAATAAAACCTTTTTTGGAAATGGTTTTAGAAGCATTTCAAAATAGTAATTTACCATCATACATGAATAATGCCTTAATTATACTGTTGCCAAAACCAGGTAAACCCTCTAATAAATGTGAAAATATGAGACCAATAAGCCTATTAAATGCCGACCTTAAGATAATCTGTAAAATTTTAGCAAGACGAATACAAGAAATTTTACCAAATATTATTAATCGAGATCAGAATGGCTTTATAAAGGGAAGACAAGGCTTCCATAATGTAAGAAGACTATTTAATATTATTTATTCTAATAAAGAAGCACCGGATACAGCTCTCCTATCACTGGACGCCGAAAAGGCCTTTGATAGAGTTGAATGGCCCTTTCTTTTTGAAGTCTTACAAAGGTTTGGACTTGGAAATAATTTCATAAAATGGGTTCAGATAATATATAATAATGCTACAGCAGAAATCCTAACAAATAACAATATTTCAAAATCAATAAAAATCAATAGAGGATGTCGACAAGGCTGTCCACTTTCACCTTTACTGTTTACTATGGCAATTGAACCTTTAGCGATGGCGATACGTCTACAGTCACAAATATATGGAATTAAAGTTGGACCAACAGAACATAAAATCTCCCTGTGTGCCGATGACATAATTTTGTTTATGTCGAATCTTAAAAAATCAATTCCGACCTTGTTGAATTTAATAAAGAATTTGGGGGAAATATCAGGATATAAAATAAATAAAACTAAATCTTCAATATTAATGCTAAATGAGACCCAGAGAAATTACCCAGCCCCTGAGGTTGGGAAGAGGTGAGGGTAACAATTGAAAAAATAATTTCAAAACAAATCATATTGAATCCTAAATTGTTTTTGTTGGGTCTGTACCCAAAAAAGCATAACTTTAATAAAAGTGAAAGAACATTCATAGACCTCAGTTTGCTTAATGCCAAAAAATGTATTGCACTACTGTGTTAAAAGACTCATAGACCAGATGTGACTCAGTGGTTAAGACAGATGTTAACAAACCTTCCATTAGAAAGAATAACATACATACTGAAATCAAAGGAAAGTGTGTTTGAGAATATATGGAGAACTTTTATTGATTATGTAAAAAATTTAAACATTACTCTTGAAGAAGAAGGTGAATGATATGTGTGGACCTTGTAAATTCCAAACTGGTGAACATGATATGTATACTTATGTAATGGATTGTCTAGACTAAACAGAGGAGCATTGCTGAAGACTTCATTTTGTTGGTGGTTGTTGGTGTTTTTAGTGCATTTTTTTTTTGTAGTACTTTAGTGTTAGTGTTTGATTGTTTGTGTCATGTTTGTTAAAAAAAAAAGGTTCAATAAAGATATTGTGGAAAAAAAACAAACAAACAAAAAAAAACTTAAAGACTAAAACCATGCAATAAGTGTAGAATAATAAATAATAATAATAATAATAATAATAATAATAATAATAATGAGTAATACTAGTCACAGCAGTTTTAAATAAATTAGCAAGTAGCAGATGATGTGCAGTCGATAATGCAACAGAAAAACAGTGATGAATGACATGAGTCTGGTTGAGCTGCTGTATATAGTGCACGAGAGTCAATAAGTCACTTAATGTTCAGCAGTCTGATGGCAGAGGGGAAAAAGCTGTTCATGTGCCGGGAGGTTTTAGTGTGAATGGACCGAAGTCTTCTACCTGAGGGGAGGGGGGCAAACAGTACGTGACCAGGGTGTGAAGGATCGGCCATGATCCGGCCTGCACGCCTCCGGGTCCTGGGGATGTACAGATCCTGGAGAGATGGGAGCTTGCAGCCGATCACCTTCTCAGCAGTGCGCACGACGCGCTGCAGCCTTAGTCTGTCCCTGGCAGTAGCTCCTGCGTACCACACGATTATGGAGGAGGTGAGGATGGACTCGATGATGGCCGTGTAGAACTGCACCAACATCTTGGTGGGTAGCTTGAGCTTCCTCAGCTGCCGCAGAAAGAACATCCTCTGCTGGGCCTTTTTGATGAGGGAGCTGATGGTTGGCTCCCACTTGAGGTCCCGGGTGATGGTGGTGCCCAAGAAGCGGAAGGAATCTGCAATGGTGATGGGAGAGCCTGTGATGGTGAGGGGGGGCAGGGGGGTTGTGACTTTCCTGAAGTCCACAATCATCTCCGCTGTCTTCAGAGCGTTCAGCTGCAGGTTGTTGTGGCTGGGCCACCTCTCTCCTGTAGACGGACTCATCGCCGTTGGAGATGAGCCCGATGAGGGTGGTGTCGTCCGCAAACTTGATCAGCTTAACAGACTGGTGGGTGGAGGTGCAGGAGTTGGTATAAAGGGAGAAGAGTAGGGGGGAAAGTACACAGCCCTGGGGTGATCCGATGCTGATGCTAACAGAGTCTGAGACAGACCTCCCCAGCCACACATGCTGCCTCCGGTCTGTCAGGAAGTCGGTGATCCACCTGCAGAGGGAGTCAGGCACGCCAAGCAGGAACAGCTTGTCCTGGAGCAGAGCGGGGCGGATGGTGTTGAATGCAGAGCTGAAGTCCACAAACAGGATCCTGGCGTAGGTTCCCGGGGAGTCCAGGTGCTGCAGGATGGAGTGGAGGGCCAGGTTGACTGCGTCGTCCACAGACCTGTTGGCACGGTAGGCAAACTGCAGCGGGTCCAGGAGGGGAGTGGTGATGGACTTGAGGTGGGACAGGACCAGGCGCTCAAAGGACTTCATGACTACAGAGGTGAGCGCTACAGGTCTGTAGTCGTTAAGTCCAGTAATCCGTGGCTTCTTGGGGACAGGGATGATGGTGGAGGATTTGAGGCAGGTCGGCACGTGGCATTGCTTAAGGGTAGTCCTCAGTTTAACATATCCTCCCTGGGAAGTGGGGGGGGGGGGCATAGCCATTTAATATTTTATAAATTGAACAGGCAAATTTGAGAGTTTTATAATTTTCAAAAGACAGAAAATTGTATTTCTTGTAGATGTGACAACAATGATATGTGGGATCTTTCTTATTAAAGATCTTTATGGCTTTTTTGTAGAAGGATTCACTGGGTTTGTTTATGGTTATACCACTGAGTGACCAGTTGGTAAAGCAGTAATCGATATGTGAGATCATTGCATCCAGAAACATTTTGGCCGCACTAACTGTCAGCGATGGTCTAATTTGTTTAAAATTCCTTAGATTAAATTTGATTATGTTTGAGATTTTTTTGATGTGTTTTTTAAAGGTGTAATGAGGACTCTAAAATCACGCCGAGATACTTAAATTCCTCAGCTAGTTACAGTTGAAGTTGAGTGGGCCTGCATTGCCTGCAACAGCTCTGTTCTTGGTAGGAACACTGAAAAAATTACAACTACAGTAAAGTGCCTCTGATTAACCCCACATAAAGTTCAGCTGTTCTAGTAGGCTTTTCCTGACATTTTTGTAGTCACATCTTACACCACAAGCCATGGTCTACAGAGAGCTTCCAAAGCATCAGAGGGTTCTCATTGTTCAAAGGTATCAGTGAGGAGAAGGGTGCAAAAGAATTTCCAAGGCATTAAATATACCATGGAACACAGTGAACACAGTCATCATCAAGTGGAGAAAATATGGCACAGCAGTGACATCACCAAGAACTGGACATCCCTCCAAAATTGCAAACATGAGAAGAAAACTGGTCAGGGAGGCTGCCAAGAGGCCGACAGCAACATTGAAGGAGCTGCAAGAATTTCTGGGAAATACTGGTTGTTTAATTAAATCACCCTTTATTGTCATTCAGCTGTACAAGCAATCATGTACAGTAGAATGAAATTGTGTTTTACCTATCTACAGTATTAATCACACGCACCCCAAGTGTAGAATCAGAGGGCCGCTGCCATGGAAGGCGCCTCCACAAATTTCCCTCCTCCATTCCATTACTGCTGAGCACCAAGCTGGACGGCAGGAAGTTCCACTTTTATATGGTCTTCGGCATGACCCAGCCGGGATTTGAACCCCTGCCTCCCGGGTGTGGGGGCGGATGCGCTACCAACTGAGCCACCACTCCGGTACATGTGACAACAATCTCTCTTCTAGGGTGGCAAGATGGAAGCCTTATCTTACAAAGAAAAACATCCAAACCCGGCTACATTTTGAAAAAAACACATTTGAAATCTCCCAAACACGTGGGAAAATGTGTTATGGGGCAATGAAACCAAGGTTGAACTTTTTGGCCATAATTCCAAAATGTATATTTGGCGCAAACACAACACTGCTCATCACCAAAAGAACACCATACCTAGAGTGATGCATGGTGGTGGCACCATCATGCTTTGGGGCTGTTTTTCTTCAGCTGGAAATGGGGCCTTAGTCAAGGTGGAGGGAATTATGAACAGTTCCAAATACCAGTCAGTGTTGACACAAATTCTCCTGGCTTCTTCTAGAAAGCTAAAGATGAAGAGGAACTTCATCTTTTAGCATGACAATAACCCAAAGCACACATCCAAGTCAACGAAAGAATGGCTTCACCAGAAAAAGATTAAGGTTTTGGAATGGCACAGCCAGAGTCCAGACCTAAATCCAATTGAACATCTGTGGGGTGATCTGAAGAGGGCTGTGCACAGGAGATACCCTCGCAATCTGACAGATTTGGAGCGTTTTTGCAAAGAAGAATGGGCAAATATTGCCATATCAAGATGTGCCACACTGATAGACTCCTACCCAAAAAGACTGAGTGCTGTAATAAAAGCCAAAGGTGCTGCAACAAAGTATTAGTTTAAGGGTGTGCATATTTATGAAACCAGGTTATTGTAAGTTTTTTATTTTTTATTTTTCCTCTGAAAAGGTTTCAGTTTGTTTTTCAATTGGTTGTACCAGTTATAGGTCACATTAATGGTGGAAAAAGTTTTGAAATGATTTATCTTGGTCTCATTTTTTTACATCATAAAAACCTGGCATTTGAACAGGGGTGTGTAGACTTTATATATCCACTGTACATGTGCCCATGCGTCACACACATATGCCCTGCCTCTTGTTTGTTCCTGTTGTTTGTTGTTGCTGTGAGGTACTTGTGTACCTCATACCGCATGTGTGTGTATGCATACACAGCACTTCACTCATGTGATATTTGAATGTTTTGTTTGTAGCACCTTAACTCTTGCACTTTAGCATATCCACTTTGTACAGTTTCATTGCAGATGTTCTTCTCAAGTATGATTGTTTGTGTGTTTTTGTGACCTGCTGGGGGACAACAGATGCAAATTAGCAGTACTGCTAAATCTGGCATACTGTGGGGAGCATGGAATGGAACTCCGCTTGTAGGAACCACGACCGTGGATTGTCCTGCCAGAATTCCGGCAGCTTGACGGCTACGGCGCTCGCCAGGGCAGACTCCAGCGAGTCCGGAACGCAGAGATTCTCTCCAGGCATTCTCTACGTCGATGGGTCACCAGTGTGGGGAGCATGGAATAAAGAGACTGAATTGTGTTTTAATTCAGATTTATTCAAGCATCCATCCCCAGCCTGCTCTCTCCAATAAGCAGGAAGAAAAAGGCTGAGCTACATCCAAGCTCCACATTTTATACCATTTCCTATACAGGCTTGTCACACACAGGAGGGATCACAAATCCCCGTCAAAACCCCTTATTGACATTTCTCCCCCCCCCAGCCTTCAGTCTTCCACCTGCCTCTCGAAGGTCAGGAAGTCCTTTGTTCGTACCCCCGTCCTCTTCGTTGTCCCCCGCAGGTGGTCCAGACTTATTGTCCTCTTCGTCGTGAGGTCAATCTACATATGTTATCCCTTTTATGCTTACACCTATGCATGCACAAATACACCGCTACATACATCCCTTTAATGCTTAAACATATGTATGCACAAATCCACAGCCATACATACTTACATTTGTATTCATGTTCATTAGTATGCAATGTCCCTTTCAAATAAATATTAAACTTAAACTTAGACTCAGGCTGTAGCAGAAGTGAAATTCACCCAGTCAACGGTTGATGTACCATCAAAATGATTTTGTAAACATTCTAAGCCAAACAATCTTACAAAGTGCTTTTTAAAGCTTTATTAACAGCAATAGATGGAGTGCCCAGTCTCTGAAAATGTTTTTTTAGTGTGATAATGACCTTTTAGCCCAGCGGTTGGCCACCTCTACTATGGAAAGAGCTATTTTTAATAACTTATGTCCTAAAAAAAAGTGTACAGAGCCCCAGAACATTTTAGCCTAATAATGAAGGTAAAACTGCTGATCTCCAAATAACAGTTTGGTCTGTTAATATTTGCATTAGGCAAGTTGCAGTATTTACTAGTACAGTATGCAATGTTCTATCTATTTATTCTTTTAGATTAGCATTTTTCTTTTTGTAAATTTGCAATAATTTTTCTTATAGATTTCTGACTGTTGTCTTGTGAATTCAAAAGCTTGCCATTTGTGTAAATTCTGCCTCTTTTTTTTTTTTTTGTATATTTGTGAAGAATTTTTCAGGGGAAAACTGCCATGTGACTTTCCTCCTAAAAGCCACAGAGGGTTATTGGCTATGGTATGGCGCACATTTAGGGCGCATATGTGACAGAGATCATCCTGCGCAGTTCGCCCCACACGGGACACGAACCCGCGACCTCTCAGTCAACTACACAGTTCGAGCATGGGAGACACAGCACGATCGCGCTGAGCTAAAGGTCCGACCGATAGCTCAGCGCTACCGATACTGTATGAGGCTTTGGGAGGGAGGTTTTACTAACGTTCTACGCCGAACAGTACTAGTTGGCATCTGTTACACTCTCCCCCTTAAACCTCACTCCCATCCGGGTCACGGCACCAGTGTGACAGAGATCATCCTGCGCAGTTCGCCCCACACGGGACACGAACCCGCGACCTCTCAGTCAACTACACAGTTCGAGCATGGGAGACACAGCACGATCGCGCTGAGCTAAAGGTCCGACCGATAGCTCAGCGCTACCGATACTGTATGAGGCTTTGGGAGGGAGGTTTTACTAACGTTCTACGCCGAACAGTACTAGTTGGCATCTGTTACACATATATGGTATGCATGTATGGTATGCATTTTCCCTCACATATACTTAGTAGGCATGACGGTGCATACTCTGGAGGCTTCACGTCTAAACGGCCAAGAGGACCTGACCCGGCAGAGACCTCGGGAGGTGTGAAGTGGTTTCTTGAGAGACGGGAAGTCAGAGAGAATGTCCCAGCAGGAGCCCCCAAGGCTGAAGAGTTGAGAGACAATGGAGACGCCAAGGAGCCTCGGAGGCTATATGTTTACTGAAGGACTGTGGGTTGGGGGTGTGATATTTGATGTTGGGGGTTTTGTGTCTCTGGAGAGTATAAGAGCTGTGAAGAATGATTGTTCTGTCTCTTTGCTGAGATACTTCGCTTGATAGAGGATGTAGCCTCACAATAAACCTTTTCTGAGAAATAAACTCAGTCTCGTTTGTGAAAGTCATCCTCTACAATGGTGAAAAAAAAAGATGCAAGGCCACTGACACACTTTCAGTGTTAACCATAAAACAAACAAGAGCACTTTGAGGTGAGTGCAATATTCCATGCTCCATTTTCTTTGAAGATACAGTTGTGCTCAAAAGTTCACATACCCTAGCAGAATGTGTGATTTTTTTTAAAATACTTTTCAGAGAATATGAATGATAATACAAAAACTTTTCTTTCATGGGGATGTGAGTTACAAAGGCACAGGAAACTTCAAAAGTGATGGCAAGATGAATGCAGCACATTATCAGAAAGTATTGGAAGAAAATTTGTGCTCATCAGCCCAGAAGCTGCGCTTCGCACGCACTTGGACATTCCAACATGACAATGATCCAAAACACAAGACCAAGTCAACCTGTTGTTGGCTACAGCAAAAAACAAGTGAAGGATCTGGAGTGGCCATCTCAGTCTCCTGATCTCAATATCATTGAGCCACTTTGGGGAGATTTCATACATGCAGTTCATGAAAGTCAGCCCAAGAATTTACAGGAACTGGAGGCTTTTTGCCAAGAAGAATGGGCAGCTTTACCATCTGAGGAAATAAAGTGCCTCATCCACACGGTATTAAGAACTAGGGTATGTAAACTTTTGATCAGGGTCATTTGGGCAGTTTCTGTTGTCATTTGGATTTAAAAAGAGCAAACACAATTGGTTGATAATAAATGGCTTCACCCAACCACTAATTATGAGTGAAAGAAAAGTTTTTGTATTATCAGTCATATTGTCTAAAAAGTATTTTAAAAAAAATCACACATTCTACTAGGGTATGTGAACTTTTGAGCACAACTGTATCTTCAAAGAAAATGGAGCAGGGAATATTGCACTGACCTCAAAGTGCTCTTGTTTGTTTTATGGTTAACACTGAGAGTGTGTCAGTTTCCGTGCATCTTTTTTTCCACCATAGCCTGACATGGTTTACCGACCCAGAGAGCAGACTCAGACTCAAGAGTAGATATAATTATCTTTATTATGTTCTGTGTGTGTGTGCGTGCGTGTGTGTGATAGTGTAGCAGCCGGGGGTGAGCAGAGCACCATGCAACCTGGCAACCCTATGGACGAGCAGAGACAAGGAGAGTTAGTGTTGGATCCCTGAGGGGATGTATAGAATAGTCCAGTGCTTACTGTTTGCAGAGATGGCTTTGGATGGCTTTGGGCCGATGAAACCAAGGTTGAACTTTTTGGCCATAATTATGGTTACGCTGTTTCATTCCATCTAGCAACAATGCTCTGCACTGTGTGTGTTTATATATTTGCATATTTATTCCATCTAGCTACAATGCTCCGTACTGTGGGTGTTTATATATTTATATATCTACATATTATTCCATCTAGCTACATTGCTCCGCACTGTGTGTGTTTATATACTTGCATATTTATTCCACCTAGCTGCAATGCTCCGTACTGTGGGTGTTTATATATTTACATATTTATTCCATCTAGCTACAATGCTCTGCACTGTGTGTTCATATATTCATATATTTATTCCATCCAGCTACAATGCTCTGCACTGTGTGTCTGTGTGTGTGTGTATATATATATATTTTATAGTAATACGTACATATGTTTATTAGCTGCTCTTGCTTGCTTGTTTTTTTTCTTGCCTTCTGATTGTTGCTCTGAGTGTTGCTATCCCTGTGCTGTTGCAATCCTGGAATTTCCCCGTTGTGGGACTAATAAAGGCTTATCTTATCTTATAATTCCAAAATGTATATTTGGCGCAAACACTGCTCATCACCAAAAGAACACCATACCTATGTTACGTATGGCTCTCGCGAGCCATACAATGAGAGCCGAGGGCGGACCAGTGAGTTTGCGATGTTTATTATAATGAGGGAAAGGGAACAAAGGAACAGGGCCTCGTGGGGCCAAAACACAAATAATAATACGAGGATACACTTACACACAATGCAGAATGTTGAGCAGGTGGCTGGCGCCAGACGAAGGGGTTCCAGCCTTACCCACGCCGGAGAAAAACGTGGATAATGGTGTGAGATCACAGCCCCGAATGATCGTAGCTGCTCCCTTTAATACTGGTTGGCAGCGCCTCAGCTGATGAGGGGTAATTGGGCTCCAGCCGTCTCGTAGGACTTGACAGCTGGGAGCCCGCTGAGACGCTGTCACAATAAGAGCCGGGCTGAGGAGGAATATGGGCTGAGCGCCGGATAACACAGCGTCTCACCCCATATGACACAGCCCCCCCCCTCAAGGCCGGACTACGAACGGCAAGTAACACCCAAGCCCCCACCACCACCACCACCACCTAGGGTGGGCGGACGGGGCGCAGGTCAGGAGGGAGAGAATCAGAAAAAGGAAAATCAACACTCAACAATAAATCAATACAGAGTATGAGGGGGAAAAAAACCCAAACACAATACTCCATAGACCACATGAGAGAAAAAAAAAACATTTAGGCGGAGGATAACTGTGGCAATAACAGCCTGAGACACAGGGAAAAAAAACCCCACAATACTCCATAGACCACAACATGAGGAAGGAAAAAAAAAACCCATTTAGGCGGAGGATAACTGTGGCAAAAACAGCCTGAGACACAGGAAAAAAAAAAAAAAAACCCACAATACTCCATAGTCAACAATGTACAGGCAAATTCAAAGAAAACCAACCCCGGAGACCGCAAAATGAGAGGGAAAGCTCCAAAGGGCGAAAACTAACAATTACAGGCACCCCTCAAACAGGAAGGGAGGAGAAAAAGAAAACCACGCTAAACACGGAGCAGTAACAAGGACTTAGCTGTACCCACCCAAAAACATAAGCACAGCAAAGGAAATTCAGTTCGGGGGGTCTCCCCACACCCAGCGTCCATACCGCCAACAGGGGTGAAGGGAAAAGTTACGGTGGCCTACCCGAACCCCAGGCCAGAAGACACAGTCCCTCGGGAGGCCGAACCAGATCGCCGAACAGGAAGTCCAATGAGTCGGGCGGCCGCACTAACGAGCCGCAAGGGCACGGCAGACCCTCTGGCGGCCGACCCGCATCGCTCAACCACCAGGCCCGTAGGGGAGAGAGAGGCAACGGCTTCCCAGTAGAGGAAGATAACGAGGGAGAGCCGGGCCTAAAGTGAGAGGTCCAAATGGGCCCTAGTGGAAGAAGCTTGGGGAGGGAGATGATGACGAGGTGGTCCGATGTCTGATGGCAGGGGATCTGCAGCTCCCTCACCGGACCTGGACATCACTGGTGCCGAACCCACGTTGGACCCCGATTGGGTCTCTGTAGAACCCACGTCGGACCTCGATTGGGTCGGCGCCGCACCAAAACCAACCTCCGATCTCGAACCAGGAACCTCTGGCACCGCGGGCGATGGCAGCTCCTCGCCGGCGACCCTGGGAGAAGGTTCAGGAGAGAGAACAGAACCGGGATCAGGATCGCCGGCAGCGCCAGAACCTGGCGAGATAAGCTCGGACGCAGCGGACGGCTGCACCCGGCTCATCTCCCCTAGAGACAGGCTAAAGTGCTCTAAAATGAGAAGGAGAAAGGTAAGGTAGAGCACTTGCCTGATCTCGGGTTCTGACGCCGTCCAGGACTGCGAAAATCTGGGTTCAAGCGTCAGGAGGTCGTCGTCAGGCTCCCACTCAGCTGCGTCGGGCTCCGCAGCTGGCATGATGGAATGTGCAGCTTGTGAGTCCTCCGGCACCGGTGCCCACGCCGATGGCCCACACGGCGTGGTGGCAGGAGAACCTTGTCCCGCTGGACCGGACCGCTCCTCCGTGGAGACCCGGGGACGCTTAGTCGTCGGCGTAGGCTCCACGCAGCAGTCCGCCCTCCTCCTCCACCCACGGCGTAGCTGCGGAACCGGAACCAGGCTCTCCAGAACCGCAGGCCCCCTCCTCATCCCTTGACATTGGCCTGGCGTTGACGACCGCTCAGCGGAGGGAGACACAGAGGATGCAGGATTAATAATTACAGCTACAGCAGGTGGTGGGAGCTCGGGGAGCTGCGAACCCTGAACTCCACCTCCAGGAGTCTGACAGAGCAAATCACAAGGTGAGTGTGAATGGACTGGGACTTGCCTGTCTCCTGGAGGCTGGATGGTGCCTGCTGTCGCGGACGTTGCTCCTCCCTTTCCCCGCCGGGCGGTAACGGAGGCCCCCTGGGAGGACGTCGGGGAGCCGCTCGTGATGATTCCGGGATGGAGCTCGCCAGGTCAGGATTCTGGATGCACACAGCAGCCAGGGAGCGCGTCGAGGAGGAGGAGGCGACAGCCGAGATGAGCCGGGCCCGGAGCGCTGGTGTAACAGCAGGGGGAGGTGGCTCGGGAGACGAGGCTGCGGGATTTCCCCTCAGAAGAGGCGCAGGAGTGACAGCTGCATGGGGGAAAGAGACCTTGCGGCGGCCCGGAACTGGATCCGGATGGGATTCATGCTGAGGTGGATTGGCAGTGTGACGACAGCTACTCGCAGGGGGCGAAGCGAAGGTGAGACCCGGAAATCACCGCTCCTGTGCAGAGACAGAGGCAAGGAGGGCGTCAAACTCGGGGAAGTCACGCAGCCCTGGATTCCTCTCCACCAGTCTAACAGCCGCCGCCACATGCTTCATAATTAAGGACGGGTGCACAGCGGAGCGAGCAGCAGCCACTCGGTCCCGGACCTTGATTGCAGTCAGCTGCAGATCCTCCGGGGGAATCCCGAGTGACGTTGTGCTGGACGGGGAAAGCCCTTTGGATGGCGCGAACTCCCAGGCCGGAGTGGAGGCAGGAGCGGGATCCCGAAGCAAAGGGTGACGTCTCCTCCTCTTCGGCTTCCTGCCGGGATTTCCCTCCAACCCACGGAGCGTTTCTCGCTGTGCGGCAATGGCGTCCCTCCTGGCACAGACCTCAGGGTGGTTGGAGTAGCGAGGGAGTCTGTCCAGGAGATTCTCAGCATAATCTAGGTGCCAGCATCTATCGTTGGGATCGTCGTACAGGGAGGCGGTGAAGAGCGTCCCGTCGACATACTCCAAGGCGGTCGTAAGCTCATCGCCCAGGCGCCGAGCGTGGCTCCTGGGAGACGGCATGCTCTCAGAGCAGACACCCAGACAGGGAAGAACAAGTCCAAAACGGCAAACTCACGGCCACTAGAAACTCGCTTGGCTGTGACCTACTGTTACGTATGGCTCTCGCGAGCCATACAATGAGAGCCGAGGGCGGACCAGTGAGTTTGCAATGTTTATTATAATGAGGGAAAGGGAACAAAGGAACAGGGCCTCGTGGGGCCAAAACACAAATAATAATACGAGGATACACTTACACACAATGCAGAATGTTGAGCAGGTGGCTGGCGCCAGATGAAGGGGTTCCAGCCTTACCCACGCCGGAGAAAAACATGGATAATGGTGTGAGGTCACAGCCCCGAATGATCGGAGCTGCTCCCTTTAATACTGGTTGGCAGCGCCTCAGCTGATGAGGGGTAATTGGGCTCCAGCCGTCTCGTAGGACTTGACAGCTGGGAGCCCGCTGAGACGCTGTCACAATAAGAGCCGGGCTGAGGAGGAATATGGGCTGAGCACCGGATAACACGGCATCTCATCCCATATGACAACCTAGAGTGATGCATGGTGGTGGCACCATCATGCTTTGGGGCTGTTTTTCTTCAGCTGGAAATGGGGCCTTAATCAAGGTGGAGGGAATTATGAACAGTTCCAAATACCAGTCAGTGTTGACACAAATCCTTCTGGCTCCTTCTAGAAAGCTAAAGATGAAGAGGAACTTCATCTTTTAGCATGACAATGACCCAAAGCACACATCCAAGTCAACAAAAGAATGGCTTCACCAGAAAAAGATTAAGGTTTTGGAATGGCACAGCCAGAGTCCAGACCTAAATCCAATTGAACATCTGTGGGGTGATCTGAAGAGTTGCTGTGCACAGGAGATGCCTTCGCAATCTGACAGATTTGGAGCGTTTTTGCAAAGAAGAATGGGCAAATATTGCCACATCATGATGTGCCACACTGATAGACTCCTACCCAAAAAGACTGAGTGCTGTAATAAAAGCCAAAAGTGCTGCAACAAAGTATTAGTTTAAGGGTGTGCATATTTATGAAACCAGGTTATTGTAAGTTTTTTATTTTTTATTTTTCCCCTGAAAAGGTTTCAGTTTGTTTTTCAATTGGTTGTACCGGTTATAGGTCACATTAATGGTGGAAAAAGTTTTGAAATGATTTATCTTGGTCCCATTTTTTTACATCATAAAAACCTGGCATTTGAACAGGGGTGTGTAGACTTTATATATCCACTGTACATGTGCCCATGCGTCACACACATATGCCCTGCCTCTTGTTTGTTGTTGCTGTGAGGTACTTGTGTACCTCATACCGCATGTGTGTGTGTATGCATACACAGCACTTCACTCATGTGATATTTGAATGTTTTGTTTGCAGCACCTTAACTCTTGCACTTTAGCATATCCACTTTGTACAGTTTCATTGCAGATGTTCTTCTCAAGTATGATTGTTTGTGTGTTTTTGTGACCCGCTGGGGGACAACAGATGCAAATTAGCAGTACTGCTAAATCTGGCATACTTACATTTGTATTCATGTTCATTAGTATGTAATGTCCCTTTCAAATAAATATGAAACTTAAACTTAGACTCAGGCTGTAGCAGAAGTGAAATTCACCCAGTCAACGGTTGATGTACCATCAAAATGATTTTGTAAACATTCTAAGCCGAACAATCTCACAAAGTGCTTTTTAAAGCTTTAATTAACAGCAATAGATGGAGTTCCCAGTCTCTGAAAATGTTTTTTTTTTCCACAATATTTTTATTGAACCATTTTTTTCAAACATAACACAAACAATCAAACACTAAAACTAAAGTAATATAAAAAAAAAGGTACTAAAAACACCAACAACCGCTAAAAGACAGGTCTTCAACAATGCTCCTCTGTTTAGTCTAGGCAATCCATTACATAAGTATACATATTATACATTCACCAGTTTGGAATTTACAAGGTCCACACACATCATTCACCTTCTTCTTCAAAAGTTATGTTTAAATTCTTTACATAATCAATGAAAGGTCTCCATATATTCTCAAACACAATTTCCTTTGATTTCAATATGTATGTTATTCTTTTTAGTGGAAGGTTTGTTAACATCTGTTTTAACCACTGAGTCACATCTGGTCTATGAGTCTTTTTCCACAATAGTGCAATACATTTTTTGGCGTTAAGCAAACTGAGGTCTATGAATGCTCTTTCACTTTTATTAAAGTTATGCTTTTCTGGGTACAGACCCAACAAAAACAATATAGGATTCAATATGATTTGTTTTGAAATTATTTTTTCAATTGTTACCCTCACCTCTTCCCAAAACATTCTAATTTTTCTACATTCCCATACACAATGAAATAGGGATCCTTTACTTTCCATGCATTTTGTGCAAGTATCTGGTATGTTTTTGTTATATCTATTTAATTCCACCGGTGTAACATACATCCACATTAACCATTTAAAATGTATCAATTTAAGACGTACATTTATTGATTTGGTTTGAGCTTCTGTACAAGCCAATTCCCATTGTTCCTCTGAAATTTCAGTTTGCAGGTCTTCTTTCCAATAATTCAATCTTTTCTGTGAGTTTTTACTTGAAGATAGTGTCAATGAGTTATAAAACTCTGAAATAATACCCTTTCTCTTACTATCTTTCGTCAAAATTTTTTTCAAGGATGAATAAATAGGTCAAGTGAGAGCATTATTTTGATTTGATCGAATAAAGTTCCTAAGCTGAAGGTATTTAAAAAAATGTGTTCTATTAAGATTAAATTTGATCCTCAGCTCTTCAAAAGACATTATGTTATCTGAACATGACATAATGCACGGCTCAGGAGACACACACACAGGCTCAGGGTAGATCTAATAGCTTTATTAACAACAAGTGTGTATGAGTGTGTGTATGCGAGATGTAAATGTGTTGGTGGTGGCGTCTGCGTCAGGCACGGAGGCAGGAGGCCGTACAGCCGGACAACCCTATGGGAGAAGCAAAGGGAGAAGGGTAACGGGCACCACACCAACACGGGAGATATGATAATGACAACAGGCTTACTTGGTAATGGCAGGTGGCTGGCACAGCAAGGGTGAAGCCCAGTAGACAGCGACCTGGAGCGCCCGATGCAGCAGCGAGGGAACGGTGGCAGAGGGGAGTAGTCCGCCGCCGGGAAATCCACCTGTGCACAGGGGAGCAGACTGGAAGAAGAAGGTAAGTGATTCTTATGTGAATGCTTGCTTGGCGATAGGGATTCCTTGCAGCAAGGGAAGCCAATGAAGACAGACGGCTTCAGGCCGAAGCCCAGGGCGAGGTGGCTTAAATCCCTCGCCGCTGACGAGGAGCAGGTGTGCGTGCAGCTGGCGCCGCTGATGGGCGGCGAGGCGTGACAGTACTCCCCCCTCTAGCAGCGCCTCCTGGCGATGGTTTCTCCGGGTGCGCTCGGTGGAACTCAGTAATGAGGGACGGGTCCAACACAAACGACGAGGGTACCCATTGCCGATGTTCAGGCCCATAGCCCTCCCAGTCCACCAAGTACTGCAACCCGCGACCCCGGCGCCGGGAGTCCAGGATGGAAGAGACAGGCCAGGCCGGATGACCATCAATCATCCGGGGCGCGGGCTGCGCAGCAGGAGGAGGGCAAAGGGGGTCGGAGACTGCCAGCTTCACCTTGGAAACGTGGAAGGTGGGATGGATGCGGAGGGAGGGGGGAATAGCCACACGCACAGCCACCGGGTTGATAATCCTGGTGATGGGGTATGGGCCCATGAAACGCTGTGCCAGCTTCCTCCTCTCACCCTTTAAAATGACGTCCTGGGTTGACACGTAGACACGCTGGCCCACCTGGTAAGCTGGGGCAGGTCTTCTGTGCCGGTCCGCTGTGGATTTGTTGCGCTCCGCTGTGCGTAAAAGCGCATTGCGCGCCGACGCCCAGATGGAGCGGCACCGCCTGAGGTGCGCCCGAACTGAGGGGACAGTTACCTCACTCTCCTGGGCTGGGAACAGAGGGGGGTCGTAGCCCAGGGACGCCTTAAAGGGAGACATCCCAGTGGCAGAGAAGCGGGCGGTGTTATGGGCGTACTCAACCCAGGCGAGATGGTTGCTCCAGGACGCAGGCTTGGACGTAGTGACGCAGCGGAGCGCAGCCTCCAGCTCCTGATTGGTCCGCTCACACTGCCCGTTGGTTTGGGGGTGATGGCTGGAGGAGAGGCTTACTTTGGCTCCCAGGGCGTTACAAAAGGACCTCCAAACCTCTGAGGAAAATTGGGGACCCCGGTCCGAGACCACGTCCACCGGAATCCCGTGCAGCCTGACCACGTGTTGGATTAGGAGGTCCGCCGTCTCCAGGGCAGATGGGAGCCCTCGCAATGGGATGAAGTGCACCGCCTTGGAGAAACGGTCAACGATGGTCAGGACAGTGTCGAAGGTGTTAGAGGCTGGGAGTCCGGTGACGAAATCCAGGGTGATATGCGACCAGGGCCTGCCAGGGACGGGCAGAGGTTGGAGCAAACCCGCTGGAGGGGCATTACCTGATTTACTGGTGGCACAGACAGGGCAGGCCTGGGCGTAGCGGGCAGCGTCCTTCCGCAGGCCCGGCCACCAGAAGGACCGTTGAAGTAGGTCGATCATCCGGGAGAAACCAGGGTGGCAGGTGAGCTTAGATGTGTGCAGCCAGTGGATGACCTCCCCCCCGGACCGTGGATGGCACAAAAAGCCTCCCCTCCGGTCCGCCGCCAGGGTCAGGTTCCGATTCCTGCGCCTTCCGGATCTTACTTTCAATGTCCCAAGTGACGGCTCCCACGATGCACGACCTGGGCAAGATGGTGTGGACCGCGTCCTCAGACGCCTCAGGGGCAAATTGCCTAGAGAGGGCGTCAGGCAGGCCGTTCTTGGAGCCAGGCCTGAAGGTGATGTTAAAGCGGAACCTGGCGAAGAACAAGGACCAACGCGCCTGGCGGGCGTTCAGACGCTTGGCAGATCTTAAGTACTCCAAGTTCTTGTGGTCAGTTAGGACCACGAACTGCAAGTCCGCCCCCTCTAGCCAGTGACGCCACTCCTGCAGCGCGAGCTTGATGGCGAGGAGCTCTCTGTCCCCCACGTTGTAGTTACGTTCCGCCGGGGACAAGCGCCGGGAGAAGGCGGCGCAGGGCTGTTTGACTCCGTCATCAGGAGACCGCTGAGATAGAACCGCCCCCACCCCCGTGTCCGAAGCGTCCACCTCCACGATGCATTGCAGCGAGGGATTGACTTGGCTGAGGACCCGGGAGGAGGAGAACTCCGCCTTCAGCGCCTGGAAAGCAGCTGCGGCCTCTTCAGTCCACCGGAACGGGACCTTAGGGGACGTGAGGTGGGTCAGAGGGCCGACGACGGTACCAAAATTCGGGACGAAGCGGTGGTAGAAGTTGGCAAACCCAATAAACTGTTGCACCTGTTTCCTTGATGTAGGTGTGGGCCATTCCACCACCGCTTTCACCTTCACTGGATCCGGAAGCACCTGGTCATGGGAGATGACGAACCCGAGGAAGGACGTGGTTTTAGCGTAAAATTCACACTTTTCAGCCTTGACATATAACCGGTTCTCCAGCAGCCTTTGGAGGACCCGCCTCACATGGACCCGGTGCTCGTCCCTGGATCTGGAGAAGATGAGGATGTCGTCCAGGTAGACGAACACAAACAGGCCGATGAAATCCCAGAGGACGTCATTTAAGGCGCTGAAAGACGGCTGGAGCATTGGTCAACCCGAACGGCATCACCAGGTACTCGAAATGGCCATTCGGGGTACGGAAGGCTGTCTTCCACTCGTCTCCCTCCCGGATCCGGACGAGGTGGTATGCGCTGCGAAGATCCAGCTTGGTGAACCAAGTCACCCCCTGGAGGGAGTGGAAGGCGGTGTCCATTAGTGGCAGGGTGTAGCGATCCTTCTCCGTGATGTCATTCAGGGCGCGGTAGTCAATACAAGGACGGAGGGAACCGTCCTTCTTGCCCACGAAGAAGAATCCAGCACCTAATGGTGATGACGAGGGACAGATAATTCCAGCACTCAGCGATTCCTTGAGATAGGAGTTCATGGCCTCCTTCTCCGGCGCAGACAGGCTGTAGAGTTGCCCAGAGGGTAAGGGTGCCCCCTGGCGGATGTTTATCGCACAGTCGTAAGGCCTATGCGGAGGAAGAGACATCGCCTTGGACTTGCTGAATACCATACCCAGGTCGTGAAACTCCGATGGCACCAGGGAGAGATCCGGAGGCGCGGCGTCCTTGGGAGTAGGAGGAGAGGACGGGGAGCAGGCAGCGGATTGAAGGCAGGTGCTCATACAAAAGGAACTCCACGCCGACACCCTGGCGGACTTCCAGTCCAGGACAGGGTTGTGAAGGCGGAGCCAGGGGTACCCCAGGATGACGGGTGACACAGAGTTGGGTAGGACGAAGAAGGAGTTTTCCTCCCGGTGGTTCCCAGAGATGATCACAGGGACAGGGACGGTCTGGTGTGTAACTCTCCCCAGGGAGACATGGGAGAGGTTGACCAGGGCGAGAGGAGATTTGAGGGCTTGGCAACGGATGCCCAGTCGGGTTGCTAGGCTTTGTGAAATAAAGCTGCCCTCCGCGCCCGAATCCACCAGTGCATGGGTGAGATGCCCAGTGGAGTTGTGACAAAACCGGATAGGCAGCTTCAATTGAGAGAGGGGATTTAACCGATTGACGTCCGCGAGGCCCCCTACAGTGACTCGCGGACCTCCCCGTTTGGCTTCTGTGGACAAAGCTCCACCGTGTGTTGGCTGTCTCCGCAATACATGCAGAGACCCAACTCACGGCGGCGTTGTCTCTCCACAGGAGGGAGCTTTGTCCGGCCTGTCACGATCGGCTCCGACTCCTCGGAGCATGATGGTGACGGCAACGCCAGGGGGCGAGCTTGGGACAGGCGCGGCAAGGCACCTCGAGGGCGAGAAGAAGACGACTTCCGCTCCGAGGCACGCTCGCGCAACCTGTTATCCAGGCTGATGGCTAGGGACGTTAGCTCCGCTAAAATCTCTGGGATGTCCCGTCCAGCCAATTCGTCCCTCAGACCAGTACTGAGACTGCGAAGGAAGATGCCGCAGAGAGAACATTCTCCCCAGCCAACCTCCTCCTCCGCCACCCGGAAGTCGATCGCGTAGTCAGCTGCCGACCAGCTTCCCTGCTGAAGGCTGAGAAGCCGATCGACCTGAACGCTCTCTGTTCGAGAATGATCAAAGACCTCCAAGAACAGTCTCACGAATTGGCCATAGGTGAGGGTGGCGTAACTGGGCTTCGCCATAACGGCGTAAGCCCAGGTAAGCGCTCGCCCCTCCAGGAGGTTCCCTATGTAGCCAATTCGGCTATGGTCTGAGGGAAAATCTCCGGGCACACGGTGGAACACGGACTCACATTGCATAATAAACCCCCGCGCTCCGCCGAGCTTACCGCTAAAGCGGGCGGGGGTCGGAATGGGTGTGAGCCGAGCTGGTGCTGCCGGAGCAGGCTGGACGGCCGCTGGAGCAGCAGGAGCCGCGCCGCCCTGACGAGCCGGGGGGAACGGCTGTTGGGGGTCCAAGTGGTCCAATCGGTTAGTGATGATGGATAATTGATTTAAAATCACCTGTTGCTGGTGGGCTATTAGGTCCACCCGAGCCTCGAGAGTGGAAAGTCGGCGTGTGAGCCCGCCGTCTGCCGAGCCGCTCTGCTGAAGCTGTACTGACATAATGCACGGCTCAGGAGACACACACGCAGGCTCAGGGTAGATCTAATAGCTTTATTAACAACAAGTGTGTATGAGTGTGTGTATGCGAGATGTAAATGTGTTGGTGGTGGCGTCTGCGTCAGGCACGGAGGCAGGAGGCCGTACAGCCGGACAACCCTATGGGAGAAGCAAAGGGAGAAGGGTAACGGGCACCACACCAACACGGGAGATATGATAATGATAACAGGCTTACTTGGTAATGGCAGGTGGCTCGCACAGCAAGGGTGAAGCCCAGTAGACAGCGACCTGGAGCGCCCGATGCAGCAGCGAGGGAACGGTGGCAGAGGGGAGTAGTCCGCCGCCGGGAAATCCACCTGTGCACAGGGGAGCAGACTGGAAGAAGAAGGTAAGTGATTCTTACGTGAATGCTTGCTTGGCGATAGGGATTCCTTGCAGCAAGGGAAGCCAATGAAGACAGACGGCTTCAGGCCAAAGCCCAGGGCGAGGCGGCTTAAATCCCTCGCCGCTGATGAGGAGCAGGTATGCGTGCAGCTGGCACCGCTGATGGGCGGCGAGGCGTGACAGAACATGACAGATATAAATCTTGAATCTTTTGAATCCCTTTTAAATTCCATATTTTAAATACAGCATCTGCTCTCCCTGGTTTAAAATATTGATTACCCCATATTGGGCTAAATTGTGACAATAAGTGTGGTTCTTTTAAATATTTTTTAGTTTCACACCATATTTTGATCATATGCTTTACAAATGGATTTTTAACTTGTTTCTGTAATTTTTTTGCCGAATCTGAGTATATGAATATGGGAAGAGGTAAAGGTAAATTGTATGATTCCATTTCAGTCCAGTGAGGGAGATCATTTGATGAAAAATAATGTCATAGACCTCAGTTGTGCCGACCAGTAATACAACATAAAGTCTGGATATTTCAGACCTCCACGATCAAATGGTAAATATAGTAAGGACAGATGTAATCTAGCCTTCCTGTTGTTCCATATAAATTCCACTAACTTTTTTTTAATTCTTGAGAATAGATCTGAAGGTGGTGGTAAAGGAATGTATTGAAATAAATAAAGTATTTTAGGTAAGATATTACTTTTAAGTATATTGATTCTCCCTATCATCAACATTGGTAGTGACATCCATCTCTGAATTAACTCATTAATGTCTGTCATTAAGGCTTCATAGTTGGCACTGGCGACTGATTCTAGCTTAGGCACAATTTGAATTCCTAAATATTTAAACTGATTTACAACATTGAATTGATTTACCTCAGGAGCTGGGTGATTTCTCTGGGTCTCATTTAGCATTAATATTGAAGATTTAGTTTTATTTATTTTATATCCTGATATTTCCCCAAAATTCTTTATTAAATTCAACAAGGTCGGAATTGATTTTTTAAGATTTGACATAAACAAAATTATGTCATCGGCATACAGGGAGATTTTATGTTCTGTTGGTCCAACTTTAATTCCATATATTTGTGAATGTAAACGTATCGCCATCGCTAAAGGTTCAATTGCCATAGTAAACAGTAAAGGTGAAAGTGGACAGCCTTGTCAACATCCTCTATTGATTTTTATTGATTTTGAGATATTGCTATTTGTTAGGATTTCTGCTGTAGCATTATTATATATTATCTGAACCCATTTTATGAAATTATTTCCAAGTCCAAACCTTTGTAAGACTTCAAAAAGAAAGGGCCATTCGACCCTATCAAAGGCCTTTTCGGCATCCAATGATAGGAGAGCTGTATCCGGTGCTTCTTTATTGGAATAAATAATATTAAATAGTCTTCTTACATTATGGAAGCCTTGTCTTCCCTTTATAAAGACATTCTGATCTCGGTTAATAATATTTGGTAAAATTTCTTGTATTCGTCTTGCTAAAATTTTACAGATTATCTTAAGGTCAGCATTTAATAGGCTTATTGGTCTCATATTTTCACATTTATTAGAGGGTTTACCTGGTTTTGGCAACAGTATAATTAAGACATTATTCATGTATGGTGGTAAATTACTATTTTGAAATGCTTCTAAAACCATTTCCAAAAAAGGTTTTATTAATTTATTCTTAAATTTTTTATAAAGGTCAACTGGAAGACCATCTGGTCCTGCACTTTTTCCTGATTTCATATGATCAATGGCTAGCCCAACTTCTTCTTGACTAATTTTAGACTCCAGTATCTCCCTGTTTTCATTTGGAATACACGGTATAGATAGTCCATCCAAAAACCCATTTAGTTTTGTTAAGTCAGTTTCATTTTTTGTATCATATAATTTTTCATAGTAATCTCTAAAGGCTCTATTAATTTCTAAAGGATCTACAACTACCTGTCCATTACTTATAATACTGGTAATTGGTGTTTTAAATTCTAATTGTTTAATCTGCCATGCCAATAATTTTCCTGATTTTTCACCTTGTTCATAAAAAGATTGCTTCAATCTTAGAAGACTCGAGGCAGCTCTATTCGCTGATTTTTTTGTCATATTCAGCTCTCAGAATCAGTAATTCGTTCTCTAACTTTGGGTCACTTCCTGGATACACTTTTTCTTGAAGAATTTTTAGTTTATGTTCCAATTGGACTCTCTCCTCTCGAGTCTTCTTAGATTTTGAACCTGTATAACTAATAATATGTCCCCTAATAAAAGCTTTGAAAGCCTCCCACTTTATACATGCTGATGTTTGTGTAGTATTGATATCAAAGAACTCATCTGTTTTTCTATGTACTTAACAAATTCCTCATCCTGAAGCCATTTATGCTGAAATTGCCACCTACCTGGTTCCTTTGTCTATTTCTTATCTACATATATGAGATAACAGGGTGCATGATCAGAGATCACAATATTATCATAAAAGCAGTTTTGAATCTTGGACCTTAATTCTGTGGAGATCAAAAAATAGTCAATACGTGAGAATGCCTTGTAGGTATTAGAATAACAAGAGTAGGCTTTAACTTGTGGTTTCATTTCTCTCCATATATCTAGCAATCTCAATTCTTTCATAAAATGATTAATGATCATCCTGCATCCATTGTGCGTACAGTCCAGTCCTGTTGATCTAACTATACTGGGATTCAATGTACAATTAAAATCCCCTGCTATTATATGTTGCCCTGTAAGTGATGATAAGATAAGAAATAAATTAGCAAAGAACTTTTGATCATCTATATTGGGACCGTATAAGTTCACCAGATTTATATTTTCTAATAGCAAAGATCCTTGAATGATTAGATATCTTCCAAATTTGTCTCCAATTACATTTTTCACTTGAAATGGGACTGATTTATGTATGAGAGTCATAACTCCCCTGGCTCGGGATGAAAATGATGAGGTGAATACACTTCCTTGCCATCATTTACTAGATCCCAGCTTGCTGTTGTCTGCCTGCGTCTAACTGCGACCGCCGAAAAGAAATTATGGAGTTAATAAGCTGGGCTTTGAACACAATTGACACTATTTTTTCAACAAGGAAAAGTGCTCCGGGGGAAGCTGTCTGCCCCGCTGGAACGGCTCCAGTGGGCTATCTATGTGACACGGGTAAATGGAAAATGCTGTGTCTCTCTAATCTTTCTATCGAAGATATTGAAGATCTGTTTATCTTCGTAATCTTGGTGATTGGGATAATTCTGATTGGGACAGGAATTGTCTTGGTTTACCGCAAATTGCTGAAGATGGATTCAACCTATCAAAATGCTGGCCAGGCGAGGTGCATCCAACAAATTGAGAAACTGGAGAAGACCATGATAGCGACTACTGGAGAACTGTCTCGTAAGGTGGATTACATCATGGGTTCGCTCAGGTCTTTCCACGACGAATTCAAAGCTGCGCAATGAAGGATTAATGTACTGAATCTACAGAAGAAATACAAGTCTTCTCTGTGATCAGTCCTATTTGGCACTATTATTCCCCATGAAAATTCCTCCTGGCTGTCTGCAGTCTGTGTTTTTTTCAAAATCATGAGCACAAGGCCTTGGACAGCCAGCTGCAGCGCCAGATAAGACTGGGCGCCAGACAGACAAAACATCTTCTGCCAAGGGTCCTTGGGTCTCTCTTATTATCATCAACACTGCTCAACACCGCACACACATTGATTCATGAACTGATTAAAGATACTGTACACTGCTCTCTTGTGTCTTGTGAATTCTATTGTATGCTAATGCATGAGGGTTTTTTTCTGTGTAGTCAAAATTTGGCTCACATATGAGCGTTTATTCTGATTACTATGTTTTTTCTCTCTCCTATTGTGTTTTCCTCCCCCTCCTCCCCCCTCTTTACCTCCACTGTTGACAGGCGCCTTGTATGGCGACGCGTCATTGGATGCGCCTAACGTGCGCGTCTTATGTCAAGTCAAATTCCTTGTGTGTTTACTTGTAAATATACTTGGCAATAAAGCTGATTCTGATTCTGATTCTGATCTACTCCTAATTCTTTTTACATCCTCCTCTATTAGATGAGTTTCTTGTAAAAACACAATTTTTGAACCTATGTCTTTTATTTTATTCATAACTTGTTTAAGTTTTTTTAAATTTTGTAGACCTCTGCAATTCCATGATGTTAAATTAAGATTAACGCTTTGGTCTATGATCAATAGGGAGTTTGGGATTAGCTCGCAGTGTAAACATGCTCATACAGAGAAGCAAAAACATGAGTGGTTGAACATTCATCCTACAAACTACACACAAACAAATTCCCCCTTCCCACATTCGTGGTAATCCCCCCAAAATCAAAAGAAAAATTCAGTCTCCCGATATAGCCATCGACCGCTCCACACCCACGAGGAACAGCCAAAGCCACTCCTTCTTCATCCTCCCAATCACCCTAACTCTACTGCTTTTAATGATGTAACATTAACTCTCTTCTGTAGTTTTCCAACTTAACTCCAAAATTTTATAGCAACTTTGTACATCATAGGTTTTTTTTTTAATATGTAATACAATCCATATTTTGTAAACTTGCTATATGCTTCAGATCAGTTAGATGCCTGTGCAAATGCTTAAATATTCTACCTTATATTTTGCTCATGCTTAGCTCCCACCAGTCTCTTCTTGGATCTTCTTGATGAACTCCTGCGCCTCCTCAGGGGTCTTGAAGATGTGTGTTCTGCCCTTATACATGGCCAACAGTCTTGCAGGGTGAATCACTCCATGACGAATCCCAAGGTTGCGCAGCTCTTTACGGACGGGGTCAAACTGTTTCCTTAATTGTTGGATTCCTGTGGCCAAATCTGGGTAGAACCGCACCTGCTGATCCTGGTATTTAATTTCTCCTTTGGCTCGCGCCGCGTTGGAGATCGTCATCCTGTCTCTGTAGCTGAGGAACTTCATAATTAACGTCCTCGGTGGTCCCTTATTATCTCTCAGTGGGCCAATTCGGTGGGCGCTTTCTAAAACGACTGATGATTGCAGCTCCGCGTTGTTCAGCGCTTCTGGAATCCACTTTTCCAAAAAGGAACATGGGTCCCGACCCTCGGTTCCCTCCGGTAGACCCACCAGCCTCAGGTTGTTCCGTCTCGACCGGGACTCCAAGTCCAGGACATTATCTTCCAGACATTTATTTTTTTTTTCCAAAGTGCGCACCTTTAATTGAAGGCTGGTGACATCATTCTCAGCACTGGAGATTCGAAGCTCCACCTGCGCCACTCGTTCCACACAATCACCCAATTCCTTTCTCATTCCCTCTATCGCTGCTATAATCCCATCAAATTTAGCGGAAAAGTCTGCTCTCATTGAGCTTAATGGCAGCAAGCACCGCACCTGTGCCGTCGCCAGCAGTCACTGCACTACCGCTAGCTTCCTCCGCCATATCTGGAGCTTTTTCTGCTGCGCCACAGACGTGAAAGTCCGTTAATTTGGACTGTTTCGGCGGTTCAATTTTTCCTCCACCTGATTTCCCAGCCTTAGGCTTCACCGGCATATCCTCGCCCAAACGCTGGGATAGGTTCTGTTCCAAATAAGAGAGTTATTTGCCGACTTTTTATCTCTAGGAGCAGAGCAGAGTGAGACGTGTCCTCCTACGTAGCCGCCATAACCGGAAGTTCTGAAAATGTTTTTTTAGTGTGATAATGACCTTTTAGCCCAGCGGTTGGCCACCTCTACTATGGAAAGAGCTATTTTTAATAACTTATGTCCTAAAAATGTGTATGGAGCCCCAGAACATTTTAGCCTAATAATGAAGGTAAAACTGCTGATCTCCAAATAACAGTTTGGTCTGTTAATATTTGCATTAGGCAAGTTGCAGTATTTACTAGTACAGTATGCAATTTTCTATCTATTTATTCTTTTAGATTAGCTTTTTTCTTTTTGTAAATTTGCAATATTTTTCTTATAGATTTCTGACTGTTGTCTTGTGAATTCAAAAGCTTGCCATTTGTGTAAATTTTGCCTCTCTTTTGTTTTGTTTTTTTTGTGTATTTGTGAAGAATTTTTCAGGGGAAAACTGCCATGTGACTTTCCTCCTAAAAACCACAGAGGGTTATTGGCTATGGTGAAAAAAAAAGATGCAAGGCCACTGACACACTTTCAGTGTTAACCACAAAACAAACAAGAGCATTTTGAGGTGAGTGCAATATTCCATGCTCCATTTTCTTTGAAGATACAGTTGTGCTCAAAAGTTCATATACCCTAGCAGAATGTGTGATTTTTTTTCCCCAACATTCTTTTTATTATTTTCACAACATAAAGAAATATAATAACACAAATTAAACAAACATATCAAACATATCAACCCCACCCCACCCTCCCAAATGTTCCAATTATTAGATGGGGATCCAAGTAGTTATAGTCCATTAAATAGTAAAAAAGGATACAAAACAAAACATTCCTACAAAGTTACGTATTACAGAGGGCCATTGTTCTCGCGTCACCACACTCTTCCATCACATGTGACAAGTCCGTTCCTAATAAATAGGAAATGAAGGGGTCCCAAATATGGTGAAAATTATGTTCTTGATGTTTTAATGTATAGGTAATTTTCTCCAAAGGGAGAGTGGTAGATAACTCAGACAACCACTTATTGATTCTTGGTCTTTTAGTGTTTTTCCAGGATAGGGCTATTACTCTCTTTGCAATTAATATGCTTAAGTCTATAAATAATCGTTGATTTTTTTTAATTTTCAAATTCTCTGGGTACAAATCTAATATAAACAGCTGTGGGATTAAGGGTACTTGAATATGTAATATATCCTGAATGTATTGTTTCACTTCTTGCCAGAACCTTTGTATTTCTGTACATTGCCAAATGCAATGGAAAAATGTACCCTTCTCTCTCACACATTTGATACAAATATCAGGAATAACACTATGACATTTGTTTAACTTTTCTGGAGTTACATACGATCGCATTAACCAATTATATTGCACTAATTTCAGGCGGGTGTTAGTGGTTCTTGATTGTGCTTTAGTGCATGCTTCTTCCCACTCTACCATTGAGATGTCCTCCTGTAGATCCTCTCTCCATGCCCCCAGCCCTTCTACAGATGTTTCTGTACATTCATCCACCAGGCATTTATACATTTTGGAAATTAAACCCCTCCCTAAACAATTTGTGTTCATTAATTTCTCTATAACAGACATTTCAAGGATGTCTGTTTGATTTTGACATGATCTAATGAAATTTCTCAGCTGCAAATATTTAAAGAAATGATTACGAGGTATATTAAATTTATCAACTATTTCTTCGAATGTCATTAACACCTTTTGCTCATAATATAGATCTCCTATTTTCCCCAACCCCTTCATAACCCAAGATTTAAATCCCCCGTCTGCTTTTCCCGGTAAGAAGGAATCATTCCTCCATATTGGGCTGAAGACAGAGAGAGAGGACATTTCTCTAAGATATTTTTTAACTTGATGCCACACTACAATCATATTTTTCACAATAGGATTTTTTGTGTTCTTTTTAAGAATTTTAGTGTTTGCTGAATACAGGTAAATAGGGAGGGGTAAACTGAGCTGGAGTTCCTCCATTTCTTTCTAAAGAGGAGCATCTCTTTCTGTGAAATAGAACAACAATGTTCTCAGTTGTGCTGCCCAATAGTACCAGAGTGGGTTACGACATTTGAGCCCCCCTCTATCAAAAGGTAAGTTCAGTAATGACAGTAAGACAGTAAGTAGAGTAATGACAGTCGTGTCCGGGGACATTTATTATTCCACAAAAATCTGATAAACAATTTTTTTAGTTGAATGAACAGGTTACTTGTAGGAGGAAGTGGAAGAAAGTGAAATAAGTGGAAGGTTTTGAAATAGATACAATAGTTTAGGCAGTATATTCATTTTAAGGACATTTATTTTACCTATTAGTGATATTGATATATGTGTCCACCTGTAGAAGCATGCTCAAATAACGAGGCTGAGTTTCAGTCATAAAACCAGCTTTATTTGACAGAACACAGCTTCTAGCATTCTCAAAGCAGGAAAGAGACAGAATCATATCTCAACACCCTTTTATACATTTCCAGCATCAGAATTCAAGTCACATGGTGTCTTCAGTCAACATACAGTTACAAAGCATCCCTTTGAAGCTTCACCATTGTCTCTCATTTCCTGATGAACCGGAATACCCTCCGGGGCGTCTTCTGTGGGACAAAGAGACAAATCTCACACTTCCTTGTTATCTCCTGTAGATCCGAGTCCTCAGTCCTTGCAGACATGACACCCCACAATACACACGCAGTCCTGTCTCTGTGGCAGCGTGGGTCCACAATGTGTGTCGGCCACACTACCCCCCCCAAACGTCTAGTAAGGCAAAATCTGCATGGTATAACAAAAAGAAAAACACAAAGCACTCCATACATCGCTAATCAATCCACCAACTGCCTAGGTTTTAATCTTCTGCCGAATCTGCTGCAACCTGGCTTGGCTGCACCTGCAACGTCTCTCTGCACCTGTGGATTAAAGCTGTTAGCACCTTTCTGTGAAGACTTTGGATAATGTCCCCTCGGCGGCCTGCCCCGGCGGGGGGGCCTCGCGAGCTGCACCTCCTTGTCAGCCAGAACAAAAGCGGGTTTGAGCCTGTTAATGCCAATCAGCTCCCTTCTGCCCCCTAAATCTAGCAGAAAATGCTTCTGCCCGGTCTCCAGCACTCGAAACGGTCCGTCGTAAAACGGCCGCAAACTTGGACGCTGGGCGTCATGTTTAACAAAAACAAACTCTGCATTTTTTAAAGCCTTTGGCACAAAAACGTGTGGGAAACTGTGATGGACTGGGCCAGGGAGCGTGTTTGCTCCTGAGCCGCTCTGCCACAGCTGAGCGGGGGGGCCATTAGGTGCGGGATTATCAGGAAGAAATTCCCCGGGCAAACGGAGCGGTTGTGCGAAAACTAATTCAGCCGGGGAAGCATGCAAATCTTCCTTAGGTGCAGAACGCAACCCTAATAAAACCCATGGAAGTTTGTCTACCCAATTTGTATCCGTTAGCGACGCTCTGAGGGCTGCTTTCAATGACCTGTGAAAGCGTTAGCATAAACCATTAGCCTGGGGGTTATACGCGGTGGTGCGATGAATCCTCACCCCCAAGCTGCGGGCCATCGATGACCATAGCTCGGAAATAAATTGGGGACCCCTGTCAGACGTTATATCCGACGGTACACCAAAACGCGCAACCCACGCTGCTAAAAATGCTCGCGCAACTTCTTCCGCTGTGGTTGATGTCAGAGGAATCGCCTCTGGCCAGCGCGTGGTGCGGTCTACCATCGTCAAAAGATGTGTGTGCCCGTGTGATAACGGAAGCGGGCCGACCAGGTCAATATGCACATGATCAAAACGCTTAGCGGGGATGTGGAAAGGTTCTAACGGGGCCTTAGTGTGTCTGTGTATTTTGGCTCGCTGGCATGCTACGCAGGCTGCTGCCCATTCCTTGACCTGTTTGCGCAACCCGGGCCAAACAAATTTCTCCCCCACCAATCTGATCGATGCACGCACCCCCGGGTGCGCGAGAGAATGGACCAAGTCAAAAACACGGCGACGCCACGCGGTTGGCACCACAGGGCGGGGCCGTCCCGTGGAGACATCGCAGATTAGCGGGGGCATACCGTTTTGTTGCACCCTGTGCTCCAGCCTTAACCCTGTTGGTCCAGACTGGAGCGCGCGCACGTCTGCGTCGCTTGCTTGCTCCGCAGCCATGGCTGCATAATCTAACCCAACACAGACCGGGGCTGCGCGCGCTCCCGCGTCACTGCCCGGGCCCGCGGCCATGGCTACAGAGTCTGCCCCTATGGGGCTTGGCGGTGCTACCGCACGCGAGAGGCAGTCTGCCACCACATTGTGTTTACCCGCGACATGCTGAATATCAGTAGTGAACTCCGATATTGCGGCTAGTTGCCTTTGTTGCCGGCCTGACCAGGGTTCTGAAATTTTGGCCATCGCAAACGTTAGCGGTTTATGATCCACAAAAGCGGTGAAACGTCGCCCCTCTAACCAGAACTGAAAATGACGAATGGCCAAGTGTAGGGCCAAAAGCTCCCTGTCAAACGCGCTGTATTTCCGTTCATTATCGCGCAAAGTCCTGCTGAAAAACGCGAGGGGTTGCCAGGTACCTGCCACAAACTGTTCAACTACCGCCCCCACCGCTACATCGGAAGCGTCAGTGGTGAGCGCCATGCGGGCCGTTGGAACTGGGTGCGCTAACAAAACTGCGTTTGCCAGGGCTGATTTGACCTGGGCAAAAGCGCGCTCCCGCTCCGGAGACCATTCAACTTTATTTGCGGGCTTTTGTTTTTTTAACGCGGTGTACAATGGCTGCATGAGTCGTGCTGCGCTTGGGAGGAATCGGTTGTAAAAATTAACCATCCCTAGAAACTCCTGAAGCGCCTTGACCGTTTGAGGTTGCGGAAAATCCGTTATGGCACGCACTTTATTTGGAAGGGGAACTGCTCCCTCTGCCGAAACGCGATGTCCCAAAAAATCAATCTGCGCCACCCCAAACTGGCACTTCGCTGGGTTAACTATTAACCCGTGCTCTGCCAACCTCTGGAAAACTGCTGTGAGGTGTTTTTCATGTTCGCCTTCGGACGTGCTGGCTACCAAAATATCGTCCAAATAAACGAACACGAAAGGCAGGTCGCGTAAAACTGCATCCATCATGCGTTGGAAAGTCTGCGCGGCCCCCTTGAGGCCAAAAGGCATGCGCAAGAACTCAAAAAGGCCAAAAGGCGTTATGACCGCTGTTTTGGGTACATCCTGCACGCGCACTGGAACCTGGTGATAGCCGCGCACCAAGTCTATTTTAGAAAAAATGCGCGCCCCCGCCAAATGAACAGAAAAATCCTGAATGTGCGGAATCGGGTAGCGGTCATGAGCTGAAACGTTGTTCAACCTGCGGAAATCGCCGCAAGGTCGCCACGAGCCGTCAGCCTTTGGGACCATGTGTAACGGCGAAGCCCAAGCGCTCTTGGAGCGTCTAACAATGCCTAGTTTTTCCAGATTAGTGAACTCCTCGCACGCGATGGCTAGTTTAGCTGGGTCCAAGCGCCGAGCCTTTGCAAAAACGGGAGGGCCTGTGGTTGTTATGAAATGTTCTACCCCATGTTTGGCCACCGTTGCTGAAAACGTGGGGACTGTGAGTGCTGGAAACTGAGCAAGCAGAGTGTGAAACTTACCACCCGCAGCTGAGACGCTGGCATGTGCAGTTGGCGGGGCCACCCGAGCTGTGCAGGGAATAGAATGAAAGGACAGTGCATTAATCAGACGTCTATTAGCAAGGTCAACCAATAAACCATGTGAGCACAAAAAATCAGCCCCTAACATGTTGAAACTGACTGCTGCTACAATAAATGTCCACTCAAATGAACGGCCTTGTTAGGACAGAAGCATGGTCCTCTCACCAAATGTTTTAATCGTGGAGCCGTTCGCTGCTGACACTGACACCCAGGGGGCTTTAGAAGGCGACAGCCGTTCCGCGTAGGTGGGTGTGACGAAGCTCAGCTGAGAGCCCGTGTCCACGAGGAACTGTTTCCCCGAGCATGCATCCGTCAGGTAAAGCAGCCTGTTCTCGTTGCCGAGGGTCGCGGCTGCTACCGGCCCTCGGTCTTGGCGTTTCCCTGGCGCTTAAAATTGCACGGTGGGACGCACCTGTGCGCTCTCTCTGCAAAACGGCGGTGGTAGAAGCACAAGCCGTTCTCCGCTCCGCGTCGTCTGGCTCCTGTCGCCGCCGTTGTTGTTGCGTCTGGTGCCGCGGCCGCTGGACCCGCGCTGTCTCTGGACGCCGTTCCCGGACTGGCCGCCGCGGCCGAAACCGCGTTCCGCTTGTGGGCGTCGACCAACTTCTGCGCCTCCTTGCTCAACCCATGGTATTCTCGCTTGGCCAATCGGGGTGACTCTGCCAGGGCCACTCTCACTGCTGGTGGTAGGGTTCGAAGGAAAAGGTGGGCGAAAATGAATTCGCCATCCTCAGAGGCTTTGAGCTGCAGCATCTTCACCATCAGGTCCGCAGGTCTATCGTTTTCTGCCTCCGTCAGTGCCAGGAGCCCCTCTGCTCGTTGTTGGACTGAGGGGGTGAAATGGCTGATCAGCGCGTCCTTCAATGCGCTGTACTTGTCGCTGTCTGGTGGATGATTAACCAGATCCTCCACTCTCTGGACCGTGTCGCTGTCCAGCTTCGCTACCACGTGGTAGAATCTTGTGTCGTCGTTGAAGATTCTCCGGAGGTTGAACTGCTCCTCGATTGCGCTAAACCATGAGCGCGGGCTGTGCTGCCAGAAATCGGGCAGCCGGATCGTGGAGGCGGCCATCAGGCTGGCTTCCACCGAGCCCCGCTCGGGAGAATTCTGTCTGCTCATTTTCCGTCGTAGGTCACCAGTGTAGAAGCATGCTCAAATAACGAGGCTGAGTTTCAGTCATAAAACCAGCTTTATTTGACAGAACACAGCTTCTAGCATTCTCAAAGCAGGAAAGAGACAGAATCATATCTCAACACCCTTTTATACATTTCCAGCATCAGAATTCAAGTCACATGGTGTCTTCAGTCAACATACAGTTACAAAGCATCCCTTTGAAGCTTCACCATTGTCTCTCATTTCCTGATGAACCGGAATACCCTCCGGGGCGTCTTCTGTGGGACAAAGAGACAAATCTCACACTTCCTTGTTATCTCCTGTAGATCCGAGTCCTCAGTCCTTGCAGACGTGACACCCCACAATACACACGCAGTCCTGTCTCTGTGGCAGCGTGGGTCCACAATGTGTGTCGGCCACACACCTATCTAATGATTTTGAGATTTCTTCCATTAATGGTTCATAATTACATGCTATAATATGTTTAAGTTGTGGGGCAATACCCAGGTATGTGAAACAATCCACAATTTTAAATTGAGTGGCTAATTTAGGAGGATTTTTACTTTCTAGTTGATTTAGGAACATAATTGATGATTTTGATTTGTTTATCCTGAAATTTTTCCAAATATACTGGTGAGATCTAATAATTCAGGAATGGATATTTCCATCATTTTCAGAATGATTATTATATCATCCGCAAATAAAGCTAGACGGTGATCCTGTTGCCCAATTAATATGCCTGTTATATTTTGGTGCATTCTTACAGCTATTGCCAAAGGTTCTATAGCCATAATAAAGGGGATAAGGGATCTCCTTGTCTACATCATCTTTGTATTTTAAAAGATTTAGATATGTTACGATTAGTCATGATTTCAGCATATGGTTCTGTGTAAAGTAGTTTTATCCATTTATTAAAGTTATCTCCAAAACCAAAACGTGTAAGGATCTCAAATAAATACAGCCATTCCACTCTATCAAATGCTTTTTCGGCATCTAATGACAGTAATGCTGTATCTGCTGCCCCTTTTTCCTCAATCAATATAGTTAGGATTTTTCTAACATTATGGAAGCCTTGCCTACAGTGGGGCAAAAAAGTATTTAGTCAGCCACCAATTGTGCAAGTTCTCCCACTTAAAAGATGAGAGAGGTCTCCAATTTTCATCATAGGTATACCTCAACTATGAGAGACAAAATGAGAAAAAAAAATCCAGAAAATCACATTGAAGGATTTTTAATGAATTAATTGGTAAATTCCTCAGTAAAATAAGTATTTGGTCACCCACAAACAAGCAAGATTTCTGCCTCTCACAGACCTGTAACTTCTTCTTTAAGAGGCTCCTCTGTCCTCCACTTGTTACCTGTATTAATGGCACCTGTTTGAACTCGTTATCAGTATAAAAGACACCTGTCCACAACCTCAAACAGTCAGACTTGAAACTCCACTATGGCCAAGACCAAAGAGCTGTCAAAGGACACCAGAAACAAAATTGTAGACCTGCACCAGGCTGGGAAGACTGAATCTACAATAGGTAAGCAGCTTGGTGTGAAGAAATCAACTGTGGGAGCAATTATTAGAAAATGGAAGACATACAAGACCACTGATAATCTCCCTCGATCTGGGGCTCCACGCAAGATCTCACCCCGTGGGGTCAAAATTATCACGAGAACGGTGAGCAAAAATCCCAGAACCACATGGGGGGACCTAGTGAATGACCTGCAGAGAGCTGGGACCAAAGTAACAAAGGCTACATCAGAAACACACTACGCTGCCAGGGACTCAAATCCTGCAATGCCAGACGTGTCCCCCTGCTTAAGCCAGTACATGTGCAGGCCCATCTGAAGTTTGCTAGAGAGCATTTGGATGATCCAGAAGAGGATTGGGAGAATGTCATATGGTCAGATGAAACCAAAATAGAACTTTTTGGTAAAAACTCAACTTGTCGTGTTTGGAGGAGAAAGAACACCATACCTACTGTGAAGCATGGGGGTGGAAACATCATACTTTGGGGCTGTTTTTCTGCAAAGGGACCAGGACGACTGATCCATGTAAAGGAAAGAATGAATGGGGCCATGTATCGTGAGATTTTGAGTGAAAAACTCCTTCCATCAGCAAGGGCATTGAAGATGAAACGTGGCTGGGTCTTTCAGCATGACAATGATCCCAAACACACCGCCCGGGCAACGAAGGAGTGGCTTCGTAAGAAGCATTTCAAGGTCCTGGAGTGGCCTAGCTAGTCTCCAGATCTCAACCCCATAGAAAATCTTTGGAGGGAGTTGAAAGTCCGTGTTGCCCAGCAACAGCCCCAAAACATCACTGCTCTAGAGGAGATCTGCATGGAGGAAAGGGCCAAAATACCAGCAACAGTGTGTGAAAACTTACAGAAAACGTTTGACCTCTGTCATTGCCAACAAAGGATATATAACAAAATATTGAGATGATATTTTACAGAGGAATTTACCAATTAATTCATTAAAAATCCTTCAATGTGATTTTCTGGATTTTTTTTTTTCTTATTTTGTCTCTCATTGTTGAGGTATACTGATGATGAAAATTGGAGACCTCTCTCATCTTTTAAGTGGGAGAACTTGCACAATTGGTGGCTGACTAAATACTTTTTTACCCCACTGTACCTTGTATAAAGCCATTTTGATCTTTGTCAATAATACTTGGAATAATTTTCTCAAGTCGCCTGGCAATAATCTTACTCAGAATTTTTAAATCCACATTTAAAAGACTTATTGGCCTAAAATTTTCACAGTTATTTGGTTTATGATTTTTTTTAAAAATACTTTTCAGAGACTATGAATGATAATACAAAAACTTTTCTTTCATGGGGATGTGTGAGTTACAAAGGCACAGGAAACTTCAAAAGTGATGGCAAGAAGAATGCAGCACGTTATCAGAAAGTATTGGAAGAAAATTTGTACTCATCAGCCCAGAAGCTGCGCATCGCACGCACTTGGACATTCCAACATGACAATGATCCAAAACACAAGACCAAGTCAACCTGTTGTTGGCTACAGCAGAAAACAAGTGAAGGTTCTGGAGTGGCCATCTCAGTCTCCTGATCTCAATATCATTGAGCCACTTTGGGGAGATTTCATACGTGCAGTTCATGAAAGTCAGCCCAAGAATTTACAGGAACTGGAGGCTTTTTGCCAAGAAGAATGGGCAGCTTTACCATCTGAGGAAATAAAGTGCCTCATCCACACGGTATTAAGAACTAGGGTATGTAAACTTTTGATCAGGGTCATTTGGGCAGTTTCTGTTGTCATTTGGATTTAAAAAGAGCAAACACAATTGGCTGATAATAAATGGCTTCACCCAACCACTAATTATGAGTGAAAGAAAAGTTTTTGTATTATCAGTCATATTCTCTGAAAAGTATTTTTTTTAAAAAATCACACATTCTACTAGGGTATGTGAACTTTTGAGCACAACTGTATCTTCAAAGAAAATGGAGCAGGGAATATTGCACTCACCTCAAAGTGTTCTTGTTTGTTTTATTGTTAACACTGAGAATGTGTCAGTTTCCGTGCATCTTTTTTCCACCATAGCCTGACATGGTTTACTGACCCAGAGAGCAGACTCAGACTCAAGAGTAGATATAATTATCTTTATTATGTTCTGTGTGTGTGTGCGTGCGTGTGTGTGTGATAGTGTAGCAGCCGGGGGTGAGCAGAGCACCGTGCAACCTGGCAACCCTATGGACGAGCAGAGACAAGGAGAGTTAGTGTTGGATCCCTGAGGGGATGTATAGAATAGTCCAGTGCTTACTGTTTGCAGAGATGGCTTTGGATGGCTTTGGGCCGATGAAACCAAGGTTGAACTTTTTGGCCATAATTCCAAAATGTATATTTGGCGCAAACACTGCTCATCACCAAAAGAACACCATACCTATGTTACGTATGGCTCTCGCAAGCCATACAATGAGAGCCGAGGGTGGACCAGTGAGTTTGCGATGTTTATTTTAATGAGGGAAAGGGAACAAAGGAACAGGGCCTCGTGGGGCCAAAACACAAATGATAACACGAGGATACACTTACACACAATGCAGAATGTTGAGTAGGTGGCTGGCGCCAAACGAAGGGGTTCCAGCCTTACCCACGCCGGAGAAAAACGTGGATAATGGTGTGAGGTCACAGCCCCGAATGATCGGAGCTGCTCCCTTTAATACTGGTTGGCAGCGCCTCAGCTGATGAGGGGTAATTGGGCTCCAGCCGTCTCGTAGGACTTGACAGCTGGGAGCCCGCTGAGATGCTGTCACAATAAGAGCTGGGCTGAGGAGGAATATGGGCTGAGCGCTGGATAACACGGCGTCTCACCCCATATGACACAGCCCCCCCCATCCTCAAGGCCGGACTACGAACGGCAAGTAACACCCAAGCCCCACCACCACCACCACCACCTAGGGTGGGCGGACGGGGCGCAGGTCAGGAGGGAGAGAATCAGAAAAAGGAAAATCAACACTCAACAATAAATCAATACAGAGTATGAGGGGAAAAAAACCCAAACACAATACTCCATAGACCACAACATGAGAGAAAAAAAAAACATTTAGGCAGAGGATAACTGTGGCAATAACAGCCTGAGACACAGGGGAAAAAACCCCCCACAATACTCCATAGACCACAACATGAGGAAGGAAAAAAAAACCCCATTTAGGCGGAGGATAACTGTGGCAAAAACAGCCTGAGACACAGGAAAAAAAAAAAAAAACAAAAAAAAACCCCACAATACTCCATAGTCAACAATGTACAGGCAAATTCAAAGAAAACCAACCCCGGAGACCGCAAAATGAGAGGGAAAACTCCAAAGGGCGAAAACTAACAATTACAGGCACCCCTCAAACAGGAAGGGAGGAGAAAAAGAAAACCACGCTAAACACGGAGCAGTAACAAGGACTTAGCTGTACCCACCCAAAAACATAAGCACAGCAAAGGAAATTCAGTTCGGGGGGTCTCCCCGCACCCAGCGTCCATACCGCCAACAGGGGTGAAGGGAAAAGTTCCGGTGGCCTACCCGAACCCCAGGCCAGAAGACACAGTCCCTCGGAAGGCCGAACCAGATCGCCGAACAGGAAGTCCAATGAGTCGGGCGGCCGCACTAACGAGCCGCAAGGGCACGGCAGACCCTCTGGCGGCCGACCCGCATCGCTCAACCACCAGGCCCGTAGGGGAGAGAGAGGCAACGGCTTCCCAGTAGAGGAAGATAACGAGGGAGAGCTGGGCCTAAAGTGAGAGGTCCAAATGGGCCCTAGTGGAAGAAGCTTGGGGGGGAGATGATGACGAGGTGGTCCAATGTCTGATGGCAGGGGATCTGCAGCTCCCTCACCGGACCTGGACATCACTGGTGCTGAACCCACGTTGGACCCCGATTGGGTCTCTGAAGAACCCACGTCGGACCCCGATTGGGTCGGCGCCGCACCAGAACCGACCTCCGATCTCGAACCAGGAACCTCTGGCACCGCCGGCGATGGAAGCTCCTCGCCGGCGACCCTGGAAGAAGGCTCAGGAGAGAGAACAGAACCGGGATCAGGATCGCCAGCAGCGCCAGAACCCGGCGAGATAAGCTCGGATGCAGCGGACGGCTGTACCCGGCTCATCTCCCCTAGAAACAGGCTAAAGTGCTCTAAAATGAGAAGGAGAAAGGTAAGGTAGAGCACTTGCCTGATCTCGGGTTCTGACGCCGTCCAGGACTGCGAAGATCCGGGTTCAAGCGTCAGGAGGTCGTCGTCAGGCTCCCACTCAGCTGCGTCGGGCTCCGCAGCTGGCATGATGGAATGCGCAGCTTGTGAGTCCTCCGGCACCGGTGCCCACGCCGATGGCCCACACGGCGTGGTGGCAGGAGAACCTCGTCCCGCTGGACCGGACCGCTCCTCCGTGGAGACCCGGGGACGCTTAGTCGTCGGCGTAGGTTCCATGCAGCAGTCCGCTCTCCTCCTCCACCCACGGCGTAGCTGCGGAACCGGAACCAGGCTCTCCAGAACCGCAGGCCCCCTCCTCATCCCTCGACGTTGGCCTGGCGTTGGGGACCGCTCAGCGGAGGGAGACACAGAGGATGCAGGATTAATAATTACAGCTACAGCAGGTGGTGGGAGCTCGGGGAGCTGCGAACCCCGAACTCCACCTCCAGGAGTCTGACAGAGCAAATCACAAGGTGAGTGTGAATGGACTGGGACTTGCCTGTCTCCTGGATGCTGGATGGTGCCTGCTGTCGCGGACGTTGCTCCTCCCTTTCCCCACCGGGCGGTAACGGAGGACCCCCTGGGAGGACGTCGGGGAGCCGCTCGTGATGATTCCGGGATGGAGCTCGCCAGGTCAGGATTCTGGATGAACACAGCAGCCAGGGAGCGCGTCGAGGAGGAGGGGGCGACAGCCGAGATGAGCCGGGCCCGGAGCGCTGGCATAACAGCGGGGGGAGGTGGCTCGGGAGACGAGGCTGCGAGATTTCCCCTCAGAAGAGGCGCAGGAGTGACAGCTGCGTGGGGGAAAGAGACCTTGCGGCGGCCCGGAACTGAATCCGGATGGGATTTATGCTGAGGTGGATTGGCAGGGGGCTACTCGCAGGGGGCGAAGCGAAGGTGAGACCCGGAAATCGCCGCTCCTGTGCAGAGACAGAGGCGAGAAGGGCGTCGAACTCGGGGAAGTCACGCAGCCCTGGATTCCTCTCCACCAGTCTAACAGCCGCTGCCACATGCTTCATAATTAAGGACGGGTGCACAGCGGAGCGAGCAGCAGCCACTCGGTCCCGGACCTTGATTGCAGTCAGCTGCAGATCCTCCGGGGGAATCCCGGGTGACGTTGTGCTGGACGGGGAAAGCCCTTTGGATGGCGCGAACTCCCGGGCCGGAGTGGAGGCAGGAGCGGGATCCCGAAGCGAAGGGTGATGTCTCCTCCTCTTCGGCTTCCTGCCGTGATTTCCCTCCAACCCACGGAGCGTTTCTCGCTGGAAAGTTAGTGTTGGACCCCTGAGGGGATGTATAGAATAGTCCAGTGCTTGGCGAGTGCTTGTGCTTGGCGGGAGTCTAGAAGAGTGGGCCCAATGGATCACCTCGCCCAAAACGGCAGATGGGACAAACAGCTTCCCTGCTGGCCCCCCGCCCGGGTCTGCCTCGGCCTTCTACGCTCTCAGGACCTTTTCTTTGATGCCCCACGAGAGGGCACCCACGATGCATGATGGGGGAAGGATAGGATGCTCCCACACTTCCGCAGCATCTAAGGCAAACTGCCTGGACAGGGTGTCCGGCTTGGTATTCTTGGACCCGGGGCGGTAGGTGATGCTGAAATCGAAGCATCCGAAAAACAGGGACCAGTGGGCCTGGCGCGGGTTCAGGTGCATGGCCATCCTGAGGTACTTCAGATTTTTTTGATCCGTCCAGACAACGAACGGCTGGGAGGTCCCCTCCAGCCAATGGCGCCACTCCTCCAGCGCGAGCTTGACTGCCAGGAGTTCCCTGTCACTGATGTCATAATTTCTCTCCACCGGGGATAGACGACGGGAGAAGAACGGACAGGGGCAGATCTTGCCATCACCCAGGGAGCGCTGGGACAGCACGGCTCCAACTCCCGAGTCCGAGGCGTCCACCTCAACCAGGCATTGAAGGGCGGGGTCCACCTGTGCCAAAATGGGAGAGGAGGGAAATTTAGATTTGAACTCGGTAAAGGCCGCGTCAGCCTCCTCCGTCCACCGAAAGGGCACCTTGGAGGATGTGAGGCAGGTCAGGTGAAGAGCAATAATACTATAATTCTTGATGAAGCGGCAGTAAAAATTGGCGAACCCCAGAAACTGCTGGAGCTGCTTCCTGGAGGAAGGAGTGGGCCAATCTACCACCGCTTTTACCTTGTCGGGGTCCGGGATGATTTCATTGTGGGAGATGATGAATCCAAGGAATGATGTCTTGGAGGCATGGAACTCGCATTTCTCGGCCTTAACGAAGAGCTTGTTCTCCAGGAGCCATTGCAAGACTCGCCTCACGTGCACCTGATGCTCATCCAAGGACTGAGAAAAAAACAGGATGTCATCCAAATAGACAAAGATGAATGAGCCCAAAAAGTCCCTCAGCACGTCATTAATGAAGCGCTGGAAAATGGCGAGGGCGTTGGTCAGCCCAAACAGCATCACCAGGTACTCGAAATGCCCGCTAGGGGTCCGGAAGCCCGTCTTCCATTCATCGCCCTCCCGGATCCACACCAGATGGTAAGCATTGCGGAGGTCCAGCTTGGTGAACCAGGAGGCCCGCTGGAGGGAATCGAACGCCATATTAATTAAGGGGAGTGTGTATTTGTCCTTGATGGTGATATTATTCAATTCTCGAAAGTCAATACATGGCCTCAGCGAGCCGTCTTTCTTGCCCACAAAAAAAAAAACCTGCCCCCACCACCGAGGACGAAGGCTGGATTATGCCAGAGTTTAACGACGCCTTAATATAGGTTTCCATAGCCTCCCGCTATGGTGCTGACAGGCTGTAAAGTCAACTCGACGGCAGCGGGGCTCCAGCACGGAGATTGATCGCACAGTCGTATGGGCGGTGAGGGGAGAGAGATAGAGCCTGGGTCTTACTGAAGGCGGCCCCGAAGTCGTGATACTCCGGAGGGACTTTGGACAAGTTGGGAGGGGGGGTGACGGGGGCACCCAGGGGCACAGACACCGAGCAAGCAGCAGACTGCAGGCAGGCACTGAGGCAGATTGAGCTCCACGAAACCACGCTCCCAGAGCGCCAGTTGATTGATGGGTTATGTAGCCGGAGCCAGGGATAGCCGAGGATAACCAGGGATGAGGAAACCGGCAGCACAAATAACCTTAGCTCCTCCCGATGATTACCAGACACAATGACTGAAACCGGGGCAGTCTGCTGGGACACTATGGCAAGAGGGGCCATAGACAGGGCAATGAATCGAAGTGGGGTCTTCAACAGTTGACAGGGGAGCCCCAGCCGGGTTCCCAGTTCCCCCGAAATGAAGCTCTGCTCAGCCCCCGAATCAATCAAGGCATGTGTGGCTATCTCAGTTTGATTGTGAATGAAGCGGATCGGTAGGAGAAATCTAGAGAGGGGATTTGATTGAGGTGAGTCTGTGAGTCCCCCTACTGCGATGCACAGACTCCCTCTTTTGGCCGTATAGGACAAGACGCTACCTCATGCTCCACGCTACCACAGTAGAGGTACAACCCCAGCTCGCAGCGGCGCTGTTTCTCAGCTAACTGCAGTTTCGACTGCCCCACTACCATTGGCTCCGGGGCATCAGAGGGAGGTAGGGCCAATAGGGGAGACTGTAGGGAGCGGCAAAACTGGGCGCCCGAGCGACCGGAAGCTTTATGCTCGGTTGCCCACTCCCTTAGCCTGTTATCTAGGCTAATGGCTAGGGAAATTAGCTCTGTTAACCTGCTTGGCTTTTCAAAGTGGGCTAACTCATCCCGCAGGCTAGGGCTAAGGCTCCTGATGAATATGCTGCAGAGCGAGGTGTCCTCCCACCCCACCTCCGTGGCCACCACCCGGAAATCGACGGCATAGTCCACTACGGACTTGCTTCCCTGACTTAGGTTTAACAGCCTGGAGGTAAGCACACTGTCTCAGTCGGAGTGGTCGAACACCTCGTTGAACTCGCTGACGAGCTGGTTATACTGTATGTCAAGCTAGCATAGTTCACCCTAGCCATCACTGCATAAGCCCAAGCTAACGCTCGCCCTTCCAGAAGATTGCTATGTAGCCGATACGGCTGTGATCTGTGGGGAGGTGCCCGGGCACCCACTGGAAAACTATCTCACACTGGAGAATGAACCCCCAAGCCTCCCCTAGCTTACCGTTAAAGCGGGTGGGAGTGGGGATCGGCGTTAGCCGGGATGTGGAAGGCTGAATGGGTTGGCCGGGTTGGGAGCTAGCAGGAGCAGAGGCGCTACTTGGAGCTGGAGGGAAAGCCTTCGGGCCTGCCAGGCGATCCAACTGATCATTAATTCGGGCCAGCTGAGTGAGGATGATCCGCTGCTGGTAAGCTAATTGATCCACTCGAGCCTCTAGATTGTTAACTTTGCACGCTAGCATGCTGTCTGCCGGGTCGCTTTGGCGGAGTCGTACTGACATGGTTTACCGACCCAGAAAGCAGACTCACACTCAAGAGTAGATATAATTATCTTTATTATGTTCTGTGTGTGTGTGTGTGTGATAGTGTAGCAGCCAGGGGTGAGCAGAGCACTGTGCAACCAGGCAACCCTATGGACAAGTAGAGACAAGGAGAGTTAGTGTTGGACCCCTGAGGGGATGTATTGAATAGTCCAGTGCTTACTGTTTGCAGAGACGGCTTTGGACTCAGGTTCAGCTCGGAGGCTCCGGCCAGGAAGACAGCACCCGCTGTCCCGGTTGCAGCTGGAGGTGATAGGAGAGTTCGGGGAATGTGCAGTGCAGCTCGGTCCGCCGCCAGGAGAGAGAGAGGTGCGCCGCCACGGATCTCCACCTGTGCACAGGGGACGAGCGTAGACAATGATGAGTAAAATGATGGCTTACTTGGTGTAGAGGTGATGATCCTTCCTGATGACGGGTGACAGGAGGCGAGGTTCACCGGCGAGAGTAGGCTGTGACGAGATGGTACTACAAAGAGGACGAAGGCAGGTCTCATCTGAGTATGGAGACAGACGATTCCGCGCTGATCCGAGGGCAGCGTGGTCTAAATAGACCCGGCAGTGATGGAGAGCAGGTGTGCGCGCAGCTGAGGATAATGAGCAGACAGAGCGAGCCATCACATAGCCTATAACCCTCTGTGGCTTTTAGGAGGAAAGTCACATGGCAGTTTTCCCCTGAAAAATTCTTCACAAATACACAAAAAAGAGAGGCAGAATTTACCACAAATGACAAGCTTTTGAATTCACAAGAAAACAGTCAGAAATCTACAAGAAAAATGTTGCATATTTACAAAAAGAAAAATGCTAATTTAAAAGAATAAACAGAAAATTGCATACTGTACTAGTAAATACTGCAACTTGCCTAATGCAAATATTAACAGACCAGATTATTATTTGTAGATCAGCAGTTTAAAAAAAAAAATCATTTTGATGGTACATCAACCGTTGACTGGGTGAATGTCACTTCCGCTACAGCCTGAGTTTAAGTTTAAATTTAATGTTTATTTGAAAGGGACACCCCCCGACCAACAGTGATCTGTGTGGAGTTTGCATGTTCTCCCCGTGTCTGCGTGGGTTTACTCCGGGATTTCTCCGGTTTCCTCCCACATGCCAAAAACATGCAAGTTAGGTTAATGGGCATCAAACTGGGGATTCTAAATTGTCCTTAGGTATGACTGTGAGAGTGAATGGTTGTCTGTCTCTCTGTGTTGGCCCTGCAATGGACTGGCGATCTGTCCAGGGTGTACCCTGCCTCTCGCCCAAAGACGCTGGGATAGGCTCCAGCCCCCCTGCAACCCGAAAAGGATTAAGCGGAAGAAGATGAATTACATACTAATGAACATTAATACAAATGTAAGTATGCCAGTCTGGTTTCAGACAGTGCGGTTTCAGTCAAGCTACCGGATTTCTGGCAGCACAACCTGCGCTCTTGGTTCCACCACACTGAGGCCCAGTTCGCCCTCCGGGGAGTAACGGCAGACGACACCAGATTCTACCATGTGGTCGCAGCGCTGGACGCCCGCACAGCTCAGCAGGTAGCGAGCCTGCTCGATCAGCCTCCAGCCAGCAGCAAATACGAGGCGCTCAAGGCTGCGCTCACCCGGCACTACACGCTCTTGGGCTGTGAGAGAGCGGAGAGGCTCCTGACGCGGGCCGAGTTAGGAGATGGTTCGGCCGTAGGCCTGATTGAGAAGATGCTGGCGTTAATGGGCATGGACGACGGGCACTTTCTGTTTGCCCACCTCTTCCTCCGGAACCTTCCAACAGCGGCGAGAGCGGTTCTGGCCAATTCACCGTTGCTGGCCGCACGCGACTACCGTGCGCTAGCCCAGGAGGCAGACCGGATCATCATCACCACCAGGGCGATCACAGTCAACGTGGCAGCAGTGGAGCCCAGCGAGACGACCAGAGGAGGCGAGGAGCCACCGACGGTAGCAGCAGTGGGGGCCAAGGAGCGCCAGAGAGACACACTCTGCTTCTACCACCGCCACTTCGGAGAGAATGCACGCAGATGTGCGCCACCGTGCCAATTCAAGCGCTCGGGAAAACGCCGAGGCTGGCTGTCAGTAGCAGCTGTGACCCTCGGTGAAGAGAACAAGCTGCTCTACTTGACGGATGCACGCTCGGGGAGGCATTTCCTCGTGGACACTGGAGCCCAGAAGAGTTTCATCCTGCCGACCTATGCTGACCAGCTGGCAGGACCTAGCGGCCCCGAGATGTTAGCAGCAAACGGCTCGGAAATTAAGACCTTTGGTGAGAGGACACTGATCTTATCTCTGCACGGCCGTACATATGAGTGGACTTTTGTCGTAGCAGCACTGAATTATCATATCCCGGGGGCTGATTTTCTGTGTGCACATGGTTTACTGGTTGATGTTGCTAACAGGCGCCTGGTTAATGCACTGTCCTTTGACTCTCTCCCCTGTATAGCTCGAGGGACCCAGCCAACAGCACAGGCCGACGTCACAGCTACAGGCGGTAAGTTCCAAGCACTGCTCACTCAGTTCCCAGCACTCACGGTCCCGACGTTTTCAGCGGCCATCGCTAAACACGGGGTGGAGCACATTATCACCACCACCGGGCCGCCCATTTTTGCAAGACCTCGGCGCTTGGACGCAGCTAAACTGGCTTGGAGTTCACCAACCTGGAGAGGTTGGGCATCATCAGGCGTTCGAACAGCCCATGGGCATCCCCGCTACACATGGTCACTAAGGCTGAGGGATCGTGGCGACCGTGCGGTGATTTCCGCAGGTTGAACAACGCCACAGCGCACGACCGCTACCCAATTCCCCATATACAGGATTTTTCCGTTCACTTCGCCGGAGCACGCATTTTTTCTAAAATAGACCTGGTCTGCGGTTACCACCAAGTCCCAGTGCGCGCGGAGGAAGTACCCAAAACAGCGGTAATAACTCCGTTTGGTCTATTCGAGTTCATGCCATTCGGGTTAAAAGGAGCGGCACAGACATTCCAGTGCATGATGGATGCAGTGCTGCGAGATCTCCCGTTCATGTTCATCTACCTGGACAATATCCTGGTAGCCAGTGCGTCTGAAGAAGAACACAAAACCCACCTCAGGACGGTTTTTAGGAGGTTGGAGAAGCACAGGTTAATAATCAACCCGGCGAAATGCCAGTTCGGTGTGACGGAGATTGATTTTTAGGGGCACCGCGTCTCTCCGAAAGGAGCGATCCCGCTGCCCGACAAAGTGCGCGCCATGGCGGATTTTCCCCAGCCTCAGACGGTCAGGGCACTGCAGGAATTTTGGGGGATGGTGAACTTTTATAACCGTTTCCTTCCCCGCGCGGCGCAACTCATGCAACCATTGTACGCCGCGCTCAAGAAACAGAAACCCGCGGATAGGGTCGAATGGACCCCGGAGCGAGAGCGGGCGTTCTCGGAAGTTAAAGTAGCTCTGGCAAACGCCGCACTGCTGGCGCATCCGGACCCGGCGGCCCGGATAGCGCTCACCACCGACGCTTCAGACGTGGCCATAGGGGCTGTCGTGGAGCAGCGCGTCGCCGAGGCTTGGCAGCCACTCGCCTTTTTCAGCAGAACTTTGCGCGACAGCGAACGTAAATACAGCACGTTTGACAGGGAGTTGCTGGCCCTCCACCTAGCCATACGCCACTTCCAGTTCTGGCTGGAAGGGCGCAGCTTCACCGCGTTCGTGGACCACAAGCCGCTAACATTCGCGATGGCCGGGCCGGCAGCAGAGACAGCTGGCCGCGATCTCAGAGTTTACTACCGATAATCAGCATGTGTCGGGTAAACTGAATGTGGTGGCGGACTGCCTCTCGCGCGCCGTGATGGCCCCGGTCTGCGTGGGGATAGATTACGCAGCCATGGCCGCGGAGCAGATTAGCGATGCAGACGTGCGCGCGCTCCAGTCTGAACCAACAGGGTTAAGGCTGGAGAGCAGGGTGCTACAAGATGGCGGCCCCCCCCAATCTGCGATGTCTCCACGGGACGCCCGCGTCTGGTGGTCCCGGTCGCATGGCACCGCCGCGTGTTTGAGTCGGTTCACACTCTGGCGCACCCAGGAGTGCCCGCGTCGGTCAAAATGGTGAGAGAGAAGTTTGTGTGGCCGAGCCTACGCAAACAAGTAAAAGAGTGGGCTGCAGCCTGCGTGGCGTGCCAACGAGCCAAGGTACACAGACACACGAAGGCTCCCTTGGAGCCATTTCGTATCCCGGCTAAGAGGTTCGACCATGTTCACATGGACCTCGTGGGCCCCCTCCTGCCATCACAAGGGTGCACGCACCTCCTGACAGTAGTGGACCGCACCACGCGCTGGCCAGAAGCAGTCCCGCTGGTGGCAACCACGTCCACGGACATAGCACGCGCTTTTTTGACGACATGGGTGGCGCGTTTTGGAGTCCCGTCAGACATTACATCCGACAGGGGCCCTCAATTTGTTTCCGAACTCAGGTCCGCGATGGCCCGCAGCCTGAGTGTTACAATTCACCGCACAACCGCATACAACCCACAGGCCAATGGTTTATGCGAGCGTTTTCATAGATCACTGAAAGCAGCGCTCAGGGCTTCACTGACGGATGCAAATTGGGTAGACAGGCTGCCGTGGGTTTTATTGGGGCTGCGCTCCACGCCAAAAGAGGATCTGAAAGCTTCCCCGGCAGAGCTTGTTTTTGCGCAGCCCCTACAGCTGCCCGGGGAATTTCTGCCAGATAATCCCGCGCCGGACAGCTCCCCGTCTCAGCTTTTGCAGGGTAGCGCAAACACAGGCATGCTGCCGGGCCCTGCCCACCACAGTTTTCAACATGTTTTCGTGCCTAAAACTTTGAAGAGCGCGGAGTTCGTGTTCGTCAGACTGTGGGGAGATTGTGGGGAGATAGCAGGAAGAAGAGGTTGGGGCGGGGGGGAGAAAGGATGAAGATACTGTGATGTTAAATGTCATGCAATGTGATGTGAAGTGTCATGCAAATGTGAGATGAGCGGTTGGGATAAAAGGGGAAACCATGGTGTATTGTGACATGCTTTTTCTGTGTATGACTGATACACAGAATCAGTCATACATGATTGACTGGAATAAAGTCGTCTGTTCATAAATCTGCCTCCGTTATTCACACTCTCCACACTGGTGACCCTTTAACGGATTATGGAATACGAGGCAAGCATCCCAGAGACGGCCCGGACAGGAACCCCCAGCAACGCGTGCGCTGTTTCGGTCAAACTACCGGACTTTTGGCTGCACAACCCGCGCTCTTGGTTCCACCACACCAAGGCTCAGTTCGCCCTCTGGGGAATAACGGCAGACGACACCAACTATTACTACGTGGTCGCAGCACTGGACGCTCGCACGTCTCAGCAAGTAGCGAGCCTGCTCGATCAGCCCCCAGCCCACGACAAATATGAGACTCTCAAGGCTGCGCTGACCCAGCGCTACACGCTCTTGGACTGTGAGAGAGCAGAGAGGCTCCTGAGGCACTCCGAGTTAGGAGATGGTTTGACAGTTGAACTGATGGAGAAGATGTTGGCGTTAATGGGCACGGACGACGGGCATTTTCTGTTTGCCCACCTTTTCCTCCGGAACCTCCCAACAGAGGCAAGAGCGGTTCTTGCCAATTCGCCGTTGTTGGCCACGCGCGACTACCGTGCGCTAGCCCAGGAAGCAGATCGGATCATCCTCACCACCAGAGCCCTCACAGTGAACGTGGCGGTGTCGGAACCCAGCGGGCGGGACAACCAGCGGGGGCGAGGAGCCACTGACGGTAGCGGCAACGGGGGCCAGGGAGCGCCAGACAGACACGCTCTGCTTCTACCACCGCCGCTTCAGAGAGAACGCACGCAGATGTGCGCCACCATGCCAATTCAAGCACTCGGGAAACGCCAAGGCTGGCAGTCGGTAGTAGCTGCAACCGCCGGTGAAGAGAACAAGCTGCTCTATGTGACGGACTCGTGCTCGGGGAGGCGCTTCCTCGTCAACACTGGAGCCCAGAAGAGCATCATCCTGCTGTCCTATGCCGACCGGCTGGCAGGACCTAGCGACGTCGGGCTGGTAGCAGTAAACGGCTCGGACATTAAAACTTTTGGTGAGAGGACACTGACTCTATCCCTACACAGCCGTATGTATGAGTGGACTTTTGTCATAGCGGCACTGAGTTTCCCAATCCTGGGAGCTGATTTTCTGTGTGCACATGGGTTACTAGTTGATGTGGCTAACAGGTGCCTGGTTAATGCACTGTCTTTTGATTCTCTCCCCTGTACAGCTCGAGGGGCCGGGCCAATAACACAAGCCAACGTCACAGCTCCAGGCGGTAAGTTCCACACACTGCTCACTCAGTTCCCAGCACTCACGGTCCTGACGTTTTTGGCGGCCATCGCTAAACATGGGGTGGAACACTTTATCACCACCCCCGGGCCGCCCGTTTTCGCACAGCCTCGGCGCTTGGACGCAGCTAAACTGGCCATAGCGCGCGAGGAGTTTGCAAACCTGGAAAGGTTGGGCATCATCAGGCGATCAAACAGCCCATGGGCATCCCCGCTACACATGGTCCCTAAGGCCGAGGGTTCATGGCGACAGTGCGGTGATTTCCGCAGATTGAATAACGCCACAGCGCATCACCGCTACCCGATTCCTCATATTCAGGATTTTTCCGTTCATCTCACCGGAGCACGCATTTTTTCTAAAATAGACCTGGTCCGCGGTTACCACCAGGTCCCAGTGCGCGCGGAGGACATACCCAAAACAGCGGTAATAACTCCGTTTGGCTTGTTTAAGTTTTTACGCATGCCCTTCAGATTAAAAGGAGCAGCACAGACATTCCAACGCATGATGGATGCGGTGTTGCGCGATCTGCCATTTGTGTTCGTCTACTTGGATGACATCCTGGTGGCCAGTCCGTCCGAGGACGAACACGTAACCCACCTCACGACGGTTTTCCGGAGGTTGGAGGAGCACGGGTTAATAATCAACCCGGCGAAATGCCAGTTCGGCGCGACGGAGATTGATTTTTTGGGGCACCGCTTCTCACCGGAGGGAGCGTGGCGAATTTTCCCCGGCCTCAGACTGTCAGGGTGCTGCAAAAAGTTTTGGGGATGGTTAACTTTTATAACCGGTTCCTCCCCCGCGCAGCTCAACTCATGCAATCGCTGTACGCTGCGCTCAAGAGACGGAAACCCGCGGATAGAGTCGAACGGACTCCGGAGCGAGAGCAGGCGTTCTCTGAGGTTAAAACAGCCCTGGCAAATGCCGCACTGTTGGCGCACCCAGACCCGGCGGCCCGGATAGCGCTCACTACCAACGCCTCGGACGTGGCCATAGGGGCCGTCGTGGAGCAACGTGTTGCCGATTCTTGGCAGCCGCTCGCTTTTTTCAGCAGGGCTTTGCACGACAGTGAGCGTAAATACAGCGCGTTCGACAGAGAGTTGCTGACTCTCCACCTGGCCATACGCCACTTCCAGTTCTGGCTGGAAGGGCGCAGCTTCACCGCGTTCGTGGACCACAAGCTGCTGATGTTCGCGATGGCCAAGGTTTCGGAACCATGGTTGGGCCGGCAGCAGAGACAGCTGGCCGCGATATCGGAGTTTACGACCGATATTCAGCATGTGTCGGGTACACTGAATGTGGTGGCGGACTGCCTCTTGTGCGCAGTAGTGGGCCCGGTCTGCGTGGGGATAGATTATACAGCCATGGCCGCAGAGCAGATTAGCGATACAGACGTGTGCGCGCTCCAGTCTGGACCAACAGGGTTAAGGCTGGAGAGCAGAGTACTGCAGCCCCGCCAATCTGCGACATCTCCACGGGACGCCCACGCCCGGTGGTCCCAGTCGCGTGGTGCCGCCGCCTGTTTGAGTCAGTTCACGCTCTGGCGCACCCAGGAGTGCGTGCGTCAGTCAAAATGGTGGGAGCGAAGTTCGTGTGGGCAGGCCTGCGCAAACAAGTGAAAGAGTGGGCTGCAGCCTGCGTAGCGTGCCAACGGGCCAAAGTACACAGACACACGAAGGCTCCTTTGGAACCGTTTCGTATACTGGAGGTATACCAAGAGGTTCGATCATGTTCACGTGAACCTCGTGGGTCCCCTCCCCCCATCGCAGGGGTGCACGCACCTCCTGACAGTGGTGGACCGCACCACATGCTGGCCAGAAGCAGTCCCGCTGGCGGCAACCACGTCCGCGGATGTGGCGTGCACTTTTTTGACGACATGGGTGGCGCGTTTTGGAATCCTGTCGGACATCACGTTCAATAGGGGCCTTCAGTTTGTTTCCGACCTCTGGTCTGCGATGGCCCGTAGCCTGGGTGTTGCAATTCATCGCACAACCGCGTACAACCCACAGGCCAATGGGTTATGCAAGCGTTTTCATAGGTCACTGAAAGCAGCACTCAGGGCTTCGATGATGGATGCAAATTGGATAGACCGGTTGCTGTGGGTTTTATTGGGGTTGCGTTCCGCACCACAAGAGGATTTGGAGGCTTCCCCGGCAGAGCTTGTTTTTTCTCAGCCACTGCGGCTGCCCGGGGAATTTTTGCCAGACAATTCTGCGCCAGACAGCTGCCCGTCTCAGCGTTTGCAGCATAGTGCAGACAGGCACGCTGCAGGGCCCGGCCCACCACTGTTTTCCATGCGCTTTTGTGCCAAAAACTTTGAAGAACACGGCATTCGTGTTCGTCAGGCATGATGCCCACCGCCCTCCATTGCGCCCACCCTACGATGGCCCGTTCAGAGTGCTGGAAACGGGGGACAAACTTTTTTTGTTAGACTTGGGGGGTTGTCGGGAGAAAATATGCATAGACAGACTTAAGCCCGCCTTTGTAGTGGCGGACGAGTAAGTGCTGTTGGCTCGGGCCCCTCGGCGTGGAAGACCCCCAATGAGAACTTCCCAGGTAAACGATTCATCAGGACAGCCACACGGGCAAATTGAAGTTTCCTCCCCCCTCGACATGGCCCATCCGCAGTCAGACACACTCCCAGCAGCCCCCCGCCGGCACAGCAGCGCTGCAGAGGTGGTAAACCCCCGTTACAGCAGATATGGGAGGAGACTGAAGCCAAAAGGATGTGAGGACTGAGACTTGGTCTGAGATTCGGGGGGGGGGGGGGTGCAGAGACTGGGTGAATCATCTCAGACTGGATGCAGAGGGTAAAGAGAGGAGAACAATAGCTAGGGAGATCATGGGGAGATAGCAGGAAGAAGAGGTTGGGGGGAGAAAGGGTGAAGGTATTGTGATGTTAAATGTCATGCAAATGTGAGATGAGTGGTTGGGATAAAAGGGGAAACCATGGTGTATTGTGACATGCTTTTTCTGTGTATGACTGCTGAGAGAGTGGAATAAAGTCGTCTGTCCATAAATCTGCCTCCGCTATTCACACTCTCCACAACATCATCATTGTTCAACATTCAGAGAATTTCAAGACATAAAAAAGAATTTTGCATCATATAAAGCAAAAATACCCGTACATGTAAACAAAAACGTATTAAACAACATGTGGCCATAATTCAAAATGTTGACCTGACTGAGCAAAACCAATGTGATTTTTGGATTCAGCACATCAAAATTGTCCTAAATCAGCTAAAAAAAACTTAAATTTGGTGTTGACCAACGTAATCTCCAGGGGGGAGATGGTGCATAGCCATTTAATATTTTATAAATTGAACAGGCAAATTTTAGAGTTTTATAATTTTCAAAAGACAGAAATTTGTATTTCTTGTAAACTGACAACAATGATATGTGGGATCTTTCTTATTAAGGATTTTTATGGCTTTTTTGTATGGTTTTTTTGGGGGTTTGATTATGGTTATACCAGTGAGTGACCAGTTGGTAAAGCAGTCATCGATGTGTGAGATCATTGCATGCAGAAACATTTTGGCCGCACTGTTAGCAATGGTCTAATTTGTTTAAAATTTCTTAGATTAAATTTGATTATGTTTGAAATTTTTTTGATGTGTTTTTTAAAGGTTAATGAGGACTCTAAAATCAAGCTGAGATACTTAAATTCCTTAACTAGTTGCAGTTGTAGTTGAGTGGGCCTGCATTGCCGGCAACAGCTCTGTTCTTGGTAGGAACATTGAAAAAACTACAACTATAGTGACTATGACCCAAGTCCCTACAGCTAATCACAGGGCACTTTAACCATCAACAATAAAGCACTTTGTAATTTGCAGTTGTGACTGATGTAAGTCACCATAGTTGTAGTCCTTTCAGTATTCCTACCGAGAACAAGAAACTTGCATAACGCTGCTTAAAATGTAATCATTCTTTCTATTCTTGATTTTTTTTTTAGATACAATATCTGAAGTAGCTTTTGGATGCTTTATTGAAGCTTTCTATTTTTTTTTTAAAGTATGTGTATATTAAATAACATTGATCTCAACTTTAAAATGCATTTAGTTATCTTCAATTGATTAAAAACAGCAGGAAGAGGATGAAACTTATGAGAACAACTGTATATGTCACTGAAGGAGAGCAGTTTTGAACTTTTTCCATGTAATTATTGGGGTAGAACCAAATTATGCTAAGCCTGTCATCCATGAATATACAACAGAAGTTGTTGTATACAACCCGCAGTTGTAGGTCAGGATCCCATGGTGAGCCTGCGTAGCAAGAGTGGTGACTAGAAAACTTTAATGGTAAGAGGGCATAGGAAATGCTGACCTTTTTAAACCTTTTATTTTAAACCGGGTAGTTTCATTGACAACCTCTCTTTTTCAAGGACACCCTGTTCACTCACACAGTTACACATTCACACCAGGAAGCTGCCCAGTACAACCACAGACTGCTTTACTCGTTCTATAGTAACAGTGCAATTGGAATGTTAACTTTGACCTTTTGGCCCCAGACCCAGAGTCAGGTCAGGGTGTAAGCCATCCAAGATTTGTATTATATGCAACTATGGTATGGATTTGAAAAGCCTACGTTATTTCTTTCAGTACTTATTGTGTTTACGAGATTTAGGGAAAAACTGACCTCTGACCTTGACCTCAAGGTCATCTGATCAGAAAACTTGCCTTGCCTCAAATAGCAATAATCAGTGTATATCAAACTCCGATATTACGCTTCAAAACATCTGGAACAAAACTGTAGGAGGAGTTAATTTCAGAAGACAGTTACTGTCTATTAACTGAGGTGAAATAAGAGAGCATAAGTCAGGGGCCACAACTCCTGCAAAAATCATCTGATCAGAGCCAAATTACAACATGAAAAAAATCCACTGAACTGCCACTGGAGCCACAAAGATATGAACTCATTACAAGTTATGTCCCGATCAAAAAGTACTGCATCTGCTATTAATTTACATAGCAAACTCTAAACAAAAATGCTGGGCTGACTTATGCAAAACAGATAAAATGCAAATACTGGTGTGTGAACATTAACTCATGAAGATCTGCTGCAAACAGGAAAACATCAACAAAGCAAAAACACTATTATCAAAATAGATTTTATTCTAGACCTTGAGATCTGAGTGATATTACAACAGTCTGATCCGAAGGCTGCAGACTGCAACCACGAGTGAGTGAGAAAGAGTACAAGGGAAAAATAAACAAAAAAGATATTTACATGTTGTGTTATAATACACCAACAAATAAATCTGGATTCTATAATTTTTTGTTCCTTTTGCGTACATGGCTATAAACAAATCAAAATTACAAAAGTTTTGATAAGTACAAAACCTTCAAGGGCTCTCCAACATAGCAAAGATAGAATTGACATTAGTACTTTCAGTAGGAACAGAGAAGAGCAAAAACACACTTAAAAGGCTTATCTAAAAACAAACCATTATAAAATACCATTCCTCTGTCATAGACATCATTTGAAATAATAGTCCGATCACTGCTCACTCCATTCAAAAAAACTCTGAAACAGTCCGACGGCATGTGTGTGCATCTAACCGTCACGTCAGTTATGGCTGCGAGATGAGACCAGGAATTCTGTGATCCTCCTTTATTGTGTACTTTGTTGACTCAGATGCCACTCACTTTTATTTAGCTACTTAAAAACCTTTCACCTGTTCAGTATCGCCTCATTCTCCAGAGCATTTCAGACATCAGATGCATTTATGATGGCTTGTCAAACATCTCACTGCTTCCTCATACAAGTGTAAAGTGCGGAAAGGTAACACCTTCAACAGTGCTGCTCTGTTCCCATTCATCTATGACCGTTCAATGGTATTTTATAACTCATGACCACTCCTAATGGTCACAACCCTCAGTGATGTAACAGCATCACATACTGTATTTCAAGTGTCTTCAAAAAGTTATCCACCCTTAGCAAAGGAGTGACGTACAAAAGAAGCCCCTGTAATAGCATAGCTATATTCATATATATTATACGCAGATACCATGTTACATCAAGTCATTTGCCGAAAGCCTGCATTTAGAAACAAGCACGGATGTGCCTTAAAACTTGCCAACTTGGAACACTACAAACAAAAGCGGCATCTTTATGTGCATTGGCCTGAGCGTAGCCAGTCTCTGGAGAAAGTGTGGCTGTGTGGTCATCGATGCTTGGCGACAACTGTATTTAATTAAAAAAAAAAAAAAGAAGAAGAAGCAGGGACTGTAGTGTGTGTTCCTGGGTGTTTTCAAACGACGGCTCCACATGACAAACTGAAACTCCAACCTTGTGATGATCACTGACACTTGAACATCTTTTAAAAAGGCGCAATCAGAAATTGTGTAGCTGCACAGGAAGCTGCACAATAGATGGTCTCCTGATTTATTGTGTACTGAAACCAAACATAATTAGAGCAACTTAGGCTGATTATCATTTACCAGTGGGAAATAACAGGGCTGTAATGGAGGAAATGAAGACAATTAAAATGAGACTGATCAGAGCTGTTATTGGTTCTGTTTTTCCACATCCGACAATAAGCAAGCCATTACTGTGCCACACTTGACTACCAACACAAAGCCACATCCATCTATTCCTAAGCTAAAGATACAGATCAGGGGTGAGTTTGAATTTAGAGCAGAAAATGAATGTGACAAATCATCATTCAGCCCAGAGTTTATAAAGCTTTTAGGGCTTTTTTTTTAAACTAAGGTTCGAGCTCATACGAAAACCATTTGTGTAAAAAAAAATAAGTTGTCAATAAATGTCAGCTCACCCTCTGATTAACAGTTCTTAACTTTGCTAAAAATGGAATAAAGTCATTAAATAAAACTAGATGTGGAAATAATTTCATCTTTTCAGCAGTACTTGTAAATTTTTTGAACTTTAATGATCAGACAAATAAATGGATTTCCCAATGAACATCTCAACTACCTCTTCTCCCCCATCTCACATGTAAAATGACACCAGCAGAGATTAAGAAAATCCAAATTCAACACAACAATGTCCACAGGACACCAAATGCTGACATATGCAATATGCACACACCAGAAAACAAAGAAAAAGATCATTTCATTTCTGATACAAAGGTTAAAAAGAGGAAAGCAAGAACCATTCTGGTGTTTTGGTTTGCTGTGATGTGTCCAACAGGTTTGCGCTATGTGGAAAAACCCACAAAAGTTTCTTCCTGCAGGTCTATGGAGCAAAGCTAATGTCCATACAGATCTGTCGTACGGCTGATGCGTGTGTAAAAACGGGATGCAGCCTTGGCGTGGTTGTACACACCCGTGCTGTATTGGCAGGCCATGGCGTTTGATTGGACTACAGCAGTGTGGTGGACAGGCAGGGACAGTCATTTTGGCTATGTACACATTCGTAGTCGGTCCATGGCTCCCCCGATGAGCGTCATTTCCTCAGGTCTAGGACACAAACCTGCAAAAGAGAAAACCACAGAAACTTAAAAACAATGATGCCGTCACCCCTCATGGCAGCAAAAAAAAAAAAGTTCCTCCCACACCAGAATCTTACTGATGGAACCCTTTCAAACAAAACCTCTAACCGTATTTCAGTTACAAACCCACGTTTTAACTACAAACAAAATCAGTGTTTCTCCAAGGTTTACCACTTTTTTGGAGGGGGAGACAACAACAAAAATGGTCAAAAATGTAAAAAAATTACAAGAAAAAGTTTCAAAATTAAAATGCAAAAAGTAGTCAAAGAACAAAGTCGTAAGCTTACAAATTAAAGTAGTAAATTAATGACAAAAAGTTACAAATTTATGAGAAAAGCTGCAAAATTTAAAGAAAAGAAACTGTATTTCTAGTTAGCACTGGTGATTCAAATGCATTTTGTTCAATTGTGTACCGAGATATGGAGGGAATTGGGATTTGAGGGGGACAGTTCTCTCTTTCTTTCCAGGTTTGTGGACATAAAACAGTGCTGCTATGGAAAAAATACAGAGGACAAGAGCAGCAACCACTGACCTATACAGTGCATCCATAAAGTATTCACAGTGAATTAAACACTGAAAGATCTCCTATGGTCCCATGCAGACCAATTTGATGCAGTGTGCGGCATATGGTCTGAGCACTGACAGGCTCACCCCCCCACCCCTTCAACCTCTGCAGCAATGCTCCAGCATGCCTTGGTAGTCTGGAGACTTCATTGTGTCCTACACTGATTCAAGATGACAAGTAGTGGTGAGAAGCAGGAGAACACACCATCTACCAGACAACAACGCTAGCTGGAGGCACCCACTTGGACCGAGGGAGCTTCGGCTTCACTGCCGGATGCCTGCTATCAGGCTGCAACACCAGCTGGTGGTCTCCATTAGCCACCAGGAGAGCTTTGACTTCACCATTAGATACCCGCTACCAGGCTACGACCCAAGCTATTGTCTCCATTAGCCAACGAGAGAGCTTCGGATTCACCGCCAGATAGGACGATGCTAACTAGAGGCCTCCACTAGCTACCGAGGGAGCCTTGGCTTCACCGGCAGATCCAGCTACCAGATGACAATGCCAGTTAGCGGCCTTCACTAGCCATTGGGAGAGCTTCGGCCTCACCGCCAGATAACAGCTATAATTGGACGACAGTGCTTCACCTTTTCCACATTTTGTCATGCTACAGCCTTATTCCAAAATTGAATAATTCATTTTTTCCTCTAAATTCTACACACAATACCCCATAATGACAACATGAAAAAAGTTTTTTTTTTTGAGATTTTTGCAAATTTATTAAAAATAAAAAACTAAGAAATCACATGTACATAAGTATTCACAGCCTTTGCTCAATAATTTGTTGATGCACCTTTGGCAGCAATTACAGCCTCAAGTCGGGCGGCTGTGGCTCAGGAGGTAGAGCAGGTTGTCCAATAACCGGATGGTTGGTGGTTCGAATCCCACTCTCCCCTGATATCCTACCATTGTGTCCCTGGGCAAGACACTTTACCCACCTTGCCTCCAGTGTCCATAGCACTGGGTATGAATGTCTATAAATGTTCGGTAGTGGCCGGAGAGGCCATTGGCACGGATTGGCAGCCACGTTTCCGTCAGCCTGCCCCAGGACAGCTGTGGCTACAGTATTAGCTTGCTGCTACCATTGTCTGTCTGTCTGGAGTGAATGAATAATGTAAAGCGTCTGAGTGTCTATGATAAAGCGCTATATAAATCTGATGCATTATTATTATTATTGAGTCTTTTTGAATATGATGCCACAAGCTGGCACACCTGTCTTTGGGCAGTTTCGCACATTCCTCTTTGCAGCACCTCTCAAGCTCCATCAGGTTGGGTGGGAAGCGTCGGTGCACAGCCATTTTCAAATCTCTCCACAGATGTTCAGTTGGATTCAGTTGAAGTCTGGGCTCTGGCTGGGCCACTCAAGGACATTCACAGAGTTGTCCCGAAGCCACTCCTTTGATATCTTGGCTGTGTGCTTAGGGCCATTGTCCTGCTGAAAGATGAACCGTCGCCCCAGTCTGAGATCAAGAGCGCTCTGGAACAGGTTTTCATCCAGGATGTTGGTACATTTCTGCATTCATCTTTCTCTCTATCCTGACTAGTCTCCCAGTTCCTGCCACTGAAAAACATCCCCATAGCATGATGCTGCCACCACTATGCTTCACTGCTTCTTCCCCTCTGCCATCAGACTGCTGAACACTAAGTGACTTATTGACTCTTGTGCACCATGTACAGCAGCTCAACCAGACTCATGTCAATCATCACTGTTTTCTTCCTGCATTACCGACTGCACTATATAGTTCTCCACAGTATCTGCTGCTCGCTAATATATTTTAACTGTTGACCAGTATCACTTAATCTTATTCTACACTTTATTACATATATAGTTTATTTCTTTTATCTTATCATGTTTAATGTTGCAGCATTGTACCGAGACAAATTCCTAGTTTGTGTACTACATGAACAATGGCAATAAACCTGATTCTGATTCTGATTCACTGTAGGGATGGTATTGGCCTGGTGATGAGCGGTGCCTGGTTTCCTCCAAACATGATGCATGGCATTCACGCCAAAGAGTTCAATCTTGGTCTCATCAGCAAGTTTTGTTTCTCATTAGACTTAGACTTAACTTTATTAATCCCTTTGGGATGACTCCCTCTGGGAAATTTAAAATTTCCAGCAGCACATAAAAAGAGCATACAGATCAGAAAAGCAAAAAAGAAAAAAATAAACACTTAATATACACAATATAAATGCAAGGCTAAATATGGCTTGTACAAGTGTGGTTAAGTTAAGGTTATTGCACTATGAATGCCCTACTGTCCTCTGTACTCTATGCCCCCCCCCCCCCAAGCGAGGAGTTATAGAGTGTGATGGCATGGTGGACAAAAGAGTTCTTGAGCCTGTTGGTCCGACACTTGGGAAGGAGCAGTCTTTCACTGAACAGGCTCCTCTGGTCACTGATGACGGTGTGCAGAGGGTGGCTGACGTTGTCCATTATATCCAACAGTTTATCCAGAGTCCTCATCTCTGCCACTGTCACCAGGGTGTCCAGCTTCGCGTCGACCACAGAGCCAGCCTGCCTGATCAGTTTATCCAGTCTGGACGCATCCTTCTTGGATATACTGCCCCCCCAGCACACCACAGAGTAAAAGAGGACGCTGGCAACCACAGACTGGTGAAACATCCGCAGAAGTTTGCTGCAGATGTTGAAGGACCGCAATCTCCTTAGGAAGTACATCCTACTTTGTGTCTTCCCATACAAGTGGCTAATGTATGTTGTCCAATCCAATTTATTATCCAACCACAACCCGAGATATTTGTATGAATCCATAACCTCCACCTCAGCTCCCTCTAACAGGATTGGTTGAGGTCTTGGTCTAGACCTCCCAAAATCAATAACCAGCTCCTTCGTCTTAGAGGTGTTGAGCTGTAGGTGGTTAGTGTGGCACCATGCAGCAAAGTCCCCTACCAGTCTCCGATACTCCTCCTCTCTGTCATCCCTGATACACCCAACAATGGCTGTGTCATCGGCATACTTCTGAATATGACACAGCTCCGAGTTGTAGCAGAAGTCCGAGGTGTACAGGGTGAAGAGAAGAGGGGCCAATACTGTGCCCTGGGGGGGCTCCATTGCTGCAGATAATGGTGTCAGACGTAATATCCTTCAGCCCGACATATGTCAGCCCGACATTTTCTCACAGCCGCTACGCATCCTCGCAGGCCTGAGCCGCAAGAGGAGTCAGAGACAATTTTTTTCTTCTCACTGCCGCTGTGGATCTCCGCCACGTTTAACGGGAAAGCCCCTCAGCATCGCGGATCCACATGCAATTTTTGCGCGGCCCGGACAACTTCGCTGTCCCGGGCCGGCACTTGCTACCCCCACCCCCCTCCACCTTCTCCTGCACAGAGCTTTTCCCGCAGCTCGTTTCCAAAGCTGGCTGATCGACGCTTCGGGCCCCTGCTGAGCCCTCTGGGGGTGAGCAGTATGGTGACCCACCATAACCTACGGGACAGGCAGAGCGCTCAGCTTGAGCAATTAACAGAACAATGAGATGTATGGACTGATATCAATATGTAGATGTGCCTTGCAGCCTCCTTTGTCCTACAGCTCCAGAGCAGAGAGGAATTCCGGCGCCAGTAATCCTGCTATTGATATGTGTGACTCTCATGTAAATGTCCCATGCATTCATGCTGTACTGTGATGCTAATATGCCATGCATGCATTGTCTGTGGCTGAGTATATAAGCTGTCTGTATGCGTCGTGCGCACTGCTGAGAAGGTGATCAGCTGCAAGCTCCCTTCTCTCCAGGACCTGTACATCTCCAGGACCCGGAGGCGTGCTGGCCGGATCATAGCCGATCCTTCACACCCTGGTCACGTACTGTTTGCCCCCCTCCCCTCAGGTAGAAGACTTCGGTCCATTCAGACTAAAACCTCCCGGCACATGAATAGCTTTTTCCCCTCTGCCATCAGACTGCTGAACATTAAGTGACTTATTGACTCTCGTGCACTATGTACAGCAGCTCAACCAGACTCATGTCATTCATCACTGTTTTTCTGTTGCATTATCAACTGCACTGTGGTACCCCATATTATCTGCTACTTGCTAATTTATTTAAAACTGCCTTGACTAGTATTACTCATTATTACTATTATTATTACTTATTTTTCTACACTTATTGCATGTTTTTAGTCCTTTAGTTTTTTAGTTTATCTCTTTATCTCATCATGTTTTTAATGTTGCAGCATGGCACCGAGACAAATTCCTAGTTTGTGTACTACATGAACAATGGCAATAAATCTGATTCTGATTCTGTCTGTATATGCCTCACTAGAGCTCTCTCACTTGCTTGTTGCTGACTTAAGAGACGCAGGGCTCACTCCAGCGTGCTGCCACAGCACTGAGTGAGCCTCGTGATGGAGGATGAATAAAGCACCCTTTTAACCTTCAGTTCGCCGTGTCCGCCTGGACTTAATTGAGCCTTGCCTCCACACTGGTAACCCTTATTTGTATCCTCCACACTGGGTCTCATGGTCTGTGAGTCCTTCAGGTGCCTTTTGGCAAACTTCAGGCAGGTTGCCATGTGCCTTTTACTAAGGAGTGGCTTCCGTCTGGCCACTCTACCATACAGGCCTGATTGGTGGATTGCTGCAGAGATGGTTGTCCTGCTGCAAGGTTCTCCTCTCTCCACAGAGGAACGCTGGAGCTCTAACAGAGTGACCATCAGGTTCTTGGTCACCTCCCTGACTAAGGCCCCTCTCCGCCCATTGCTCAGTTTAGACAGCCAGCGAGCTCTAGGAAGAGTCTGGTGGTTCCGAACTTCTTCCATTTATGGATGATAGAGGCCACTGTGCTCACTGGGACCTGGCTGGGCCAGCAGAAATTTTTCTGTACTCTTCCCCAGATTTGTGCCTCGAGACAATCCTGTCTCGGAGGTCTACAGACAATTCCTTTGACTTCATGCTTGGATTGTGCTCTGACATGGACTGTCACATGTGGGACCTTACATAGACAGGTGTGTGCCTTTCCAAATCATGTCCAATCAACTGAATTTACCACTGGTGGACTCCAATTAAGGTGCAGAAACATCTCAAGGATGATCAGTGGAAACCGGATGCACCTGAGCTCAATTTTGAGCTTCATGGCAAAGGCTGTGAATACTTATGTACATATGATTTCTTAGTTTTTTATTTTTAAGCTGGGTTCACACTATAACGTTTGGACCGACTTTTACTGACATTTTGAAAAGTCAGAGAAACAGTCCAAACGTTGACAAAATTACTTTTACAAACTTTTGCCAGCATTTCCCAGTGTTGCATTCAGCGTTGTCAATCTTTTGCCAACTTAGGTTAGCATATGTGTAGCAGTTGCCACCTTAGGTTAAGTGAAGCTAAGAATACTCAGCGCAGTTCAGCTGACATCAACGTCAGGCAACGATCATGTAAAGATCAGCATTTGTGGAGGCTTCCTGCCATCCTGGACCTGCCTTTTTGGGTGGATTCACACTACAACATTTGGACCAACTTTTACTGACGTTTTGGCAAATGTCTGGCTCTGCTGGCAAAAGTTGATAAAAGTTAATGATGGTTGGTGTTTGCCAACAAAGTTGTATGAAGTTGTATTCATTGAGAATTTTCAGGATGCTGAAATTTGCTGACATTTGTAAATAAACATTGGTGTAAGTTGTGCTCAGTTTGTAAAAGTTTTGTAAAAGTTATGCAGAGTTCGCCTAAGTCAGCCTAAGTTAAGCTCCTTTGGCAAACGTTGACTGAAATGCTGGTAAAAACAAATGACATGCACAAAGGAAAGAGAAACAGAGAGAAGGGGCAATTAAAAAAAGAAAATGTATATATGTAAGAGGACAATGTAGAGTATTTGTTTAGTGATAAAATGTATATGACATGTTTTTAAATTTTTTTAATCTACAGGATAATATATATATTACGGGCATTTGATTAGTTTTGAGTTGTTTGTGGGTTTGTTTGCTCCAGGTGATGGGTGGTCCTGTGAGTGGTTTGGGAGTTCGTGTCTTTGCAGCATTATTTTTCTACCACTAGGCTGTGCTGTTGCACAAACATGTCTTTTGCCAGTACGGATTACTGGTTGCCTTGGAAACAACAGTTGTTGGAGACGATTATCTTTTTTTTTTTTTTTTTTTTTTTTAAATTGCTGTCTGAAAAAACATTTTCTTGGTACGTGGAATAAAGTTTTGTGTTTTTTTTTTTGTGAAATTTTTGGTCAGAGTCTGTCTGCTCTCTGCCTGCAACATATATATATATACAGTGGGGTAAAAAAGTATTTAGTCAGCCACCAATTGTGCAAGTTCTCCCACTTAAAAGATGAGAGAGGTCTCTAATTTTCATCATGGGTATACCTCAACTATGAGAGACAAAATGAGAAAAAAAAAATCCAGAAAATCACATTGAAGGATTTTTAATGAATTAATTGGTAAATTCCTCGGTAAAAAAAGTATTTGGTCAATAACAAAAGTTCATCTCAATACTTTGTTATATACCCTTTGTTGGCAATGACAGAGGTCAAATGTTTTCTGTAAGTTTTCACAAGGTTTTCACACACTGTTGCTGGTATTTTGGCCCTTTCCTCCATGCAGATCTCCTCTAGAGCAGTGATGTTTTGGGGCTGTCGCTGGGCAACACAGACTTTCAACTCCCTCCAAAGATTTTCTATGGGGTTGAGATCTGGAGACTGGCTAGGCCACTCCAGGACCTTGAAATGCTTCTTACGAAGTCACTCCTTCGTTGCCCGGGCGGTGTGTTTGGGATCATTGTCATGCTGAAAGACCCAGCCATGTTTCATCTTCAATGCCCTTGCTGATGGAAGGAGGTTTTCACTCAAAATCTCACGATACATGGCCCTATTCATTCTTTCCTTTACACGGATCAGTCATCCAGGTCCCTTTGCAGAAAAATAGCCCCAAAGTATGATGTTTCCACCCCCATGCTTCACACAGTATGTATGGTGTTCTTTCTCCTCCAAACACGACAAGCTGAGTTTTTACCAAAAAGTTCTATTTTGGTTTCATCTGGCCATATAACATTCTCCCAATCCTCTTCTGGATCATCCAAATGCTCGCTAGCAAACTTCAGACGGGCCTGGACATGTACTGGCTTAAGCAGGGGGACACGTCTGGCACTGCAGGATTTGAGTCCCTGGCGGCGTAGTGTGTTTCTAATGTAGCCTTTGTTACTTTGGTCCCAGCTCTCTGCAGGTCATTCACTAGGTCCCCCCATGTGGTTCTGGGATTTTTGCTCACCGTTCTCATGATCATTTTGACCCCACGGGGTGAGATCTTGCGTGGAGCCCCAGATCGAGGGAGATTATCAGTGGTCTTGTATGTCTTCCATTTTCTAATAATTGCTCCCACAGTTGATTTCTTCATACCAAGCTGCTTACCTATTGCAGATTCAGTCTTCCCAGCCTGGTGCAGGTCTACAGTTTTGTTTCTGGTGTCCTTTGACAGCTCTTTGGTCTTGGCCATAGTGGAGTTTGGAGTCTGACTGTTTGAGGTTGTGGACAGGTGTCTTATACTGATAACGAGTTTAAACAGGTGCCATTAATACAGTTAACGAGTGGAGAACAGAGGAGCCTCTTAAAGAAAAAGTTACAGGTCTGTGAGAGCCAGAAATCTTGCTTGTTTGTAGGTGACCAAATACTTATTTTACTGAGGAATTTACCAGTTAATTCATTAAAAATCCTTCAATGTGATTTTCTGGATTTTTTTTTCTCTCATTTTGTCTCTCATAGTTGAGGTACACCTATGATGAAAATTGGAGACCTGTCTCATCTTTTAAGTGGGAGAACTTGCACAATTGGTGGCTGACTAAATACTTTTTTGCCCCACTGTATATATATATAAGTACAAGTACATAGAAAAACAGATGAGTTCTTTGATATTAATACTACACAAACAACGGCATGTATAAAGTGGGAGGCTTTCAAAGCTTTTATTAGGGGACATATTATTAGTTATACAGGTTCAAAATCTAAGAAGACTCGAGAGGAGAGAGTCCAATTGGAACGTAAAATAAAAATTCTTCAAGGAAAGGTGTATGCAAGAAGTAACCCACAGAGAACGAATTACTGATTCTGAGAGCTGAATATGATAAAAAATCAGCGAATAGAGCTGCCTCGAGTCTTCTAAGATTGAAGCAAACTTTTTATGAACAAGGTGAAAAATCAGGAAAATTATTGGCATGGCAGATTAAACAATTAGAATCTAAAACACCAATTACCAGTATCATAAGTAACGGACAGGCAGTTATAGATCCTTCAGAAATTAATAGTGCCTTTAGAGATTACTATGAAAAACTATATGATACAAAAAACGAAACTGACTTAAGAAAACTAAATGGGTTTTTGGGTGGATTATCGATACCGTGTATTCCAAATGAAAACAGGGAGATACTGGAGTCTAAAATTAGTCAAGAAGAAGTTGGGCAAGCCATTGATAATATGAAATCAGGAAAAAGAGCAGGACCAGATGGTCTTCCAGTTGACCTCTATAAAAAATTTAAGAATAAATTAATAAAACCACTTTTGGAAATGGTTTTAGAAGCATTTCAAAATGGTAATTTACCACCATACATGAATAATGCCTTAATTATACTGTTGCCAAAACCAGGTAAACCCCCCAATAAATGTGAAAACATGAGACCAATAAGCCTATTACATGCTGATCTTAAGATAATCTGTAAAATTTTAGCAAAACGACTACAAGAAATATTACCAAATATTATTAACCGAGATCAGAATGGCTTTATAATGGGAAGACAAGGCTTCCATAATGTAAGAAGACTATTTAATATTATTTATTCCAATAAAGAAGCACCGGATACAGCTCTCCTATCATTGGACGCTGAAAAAGCCTTTGATAGGGTCGAATGGCCCTTTCTTTTTGAAGTCCTACAAAGGTTTGGACTTGGAAATAATTTCATAAAATGGGTCCAGATAATGTACAATAATGCTACAGCAGAAATCCTAACAAACAGCAATATCTCAAAATCAATAAAAATCAAGAGAGGATGTAGACAAGGCTGTCCACTTTCACCTTTACTGTTTACTATGGCAATTGAACCTTTAGCGATGGCAGTACGTTTACATCCACAAATATATGGAATTAAAGTAGGATCAACAGAACATAAAATCTCCCTGTATGCCGATGACATAATTTTGTTTATGTCGAATTTTAAAAAACCAATTCCGACCTTGTTAAATTTAATAAAGAACTTTGGGGAAATATCAGGATATAAAATAAATAAAACTAAATCTTCAATATTAATGCTAAATGAGACCCACAGAAATCACCCAGCTCCTGAGGTAAATCAATTCAATGTTGTAAATCAGTTTAAATATTTAGGAATTCAAATTTTGCCTGAGCTAGAATCAGTCGCCAGTGCCAGCTATGAAGCCTTAATGACAGATATTAATGAGTTACTTCAGAGATGGATGTCACTACCAATGTCGATGATCGGGAGAATTAATATACTTAAAAGTAATATCTTACCAAAAATACTTTATTTATTTCAAAACATTCCTTTACCACCACCTTCAGATCTATTCTCAAGAATTAAAAAAAAGTTAGTGGAATTTATATGGAACAATAGGAAGGCTAGATTACGTTTGTCCATACTATATTTACCATTTGATCGTGGAGGTCTGAAATGTCCAAACTTTATGTTGTATTACTGGTCAGCACAACTGAGGTCTATGACATATTATTTTTCATCAAATGATCCTCACTGGACTGAAATGGAATCATACAATTTACCTTTACCTCTTCCCTTATTCATATATTCAGACTCGGCTAAAAAATTACAGAAACAAGTTAAAAATCCAATTGTAAAGCACATGATCAAAATATGGTGTGAAACCAAAAAATATTTAAAAGAACCACACTCACTGTCACAATTTAGCCCAATATGGGGTAATCAATATTTTACACTAGGGAGAGCGGATGCTGTATTTAAAGTATGGAATTTAAAAGGGATTCAAAAGATTCAAGATTTATATTTGTCAAGTTCAGATAACATAATGTCCTTTGAAGAACTGAGGATTAAATTCAATCTTAATAGAACACATTTTTTAAAATATCTTCAGCTTAGAAATTTTATTCGATCAAATCAAAATAATGCTCTCACTCGACCTACTTATTCATCCTAGGAAAAATTTTTGACTAAAGATAAGATAAGATAAGCCTTTATTAGTCCCACAATGGGGAAATTCCAGGATTGCAACAGCACAGGGATAGCAACACTCAGAGCAACAATCAGAAGGCAAGAGAAAAAAAAAAAGAAACAAGAGCAGCAAGTATATATAGACACACAGTGCGGAGCATTGTGGCTAGATGGAATAAATATGTAGATATATAAACACACACAGTACGGAGCATTGTAGCTAGATGGAATAAATATGTAAATATATAAACGCACACAGTGCGGAGCATTGTAGCTAGATGGAATAAATATGTAGATATATAAACACACCCAGTGCGGAGCATTGTAGCTAGATGGAATAAATATGTAAATATATAAACACATGCAGTGCAGAGCATTGTTGCTAGATGGGATGAAACGGCACAACCGTCTACTTAGTTATCCTACATGGTTTGATTATGTACCCATACATATTCTCACCCTCCATAGCGACCGGTATTTTCCTAGTTGTATGCCGGAGGGGACCATTGTATAAGTCTATTGCGTCTTTTGCATTCAAAACTACTAGGTTGTCACGTCTTTTTGCCATCTCTGCGAGCAGCCCTGCTTAGGTTGTACAGTCTGACAGCCATTGGTAGGAAGGACCTGCGAAACCTCTCGGTTGTGCACCTAGGATGATGTAGTCTGCTGCTAAATGAGCTCCTCAGTGCATTCAGTATGTCCTGCATAGGGTGGAACTCGGACTCCAGCAGAGATGACAGTTTAGCCACCGTCCTTCTCTCTCCTATCTCCTCCACTGGGTCAAGGCGCTGCCCCAGGACAGAGCTAGCTTTCTTGATCAGTTTGTTCAGTCTCTTCCTATCGGCTGCCGTAATGCCACTGCCCCAGCAGACCACTCCAAAAGTGATGGCTGATGCCACCACCGTGTCATAGAATGTCTTCAGCTAGTTACTTACTCTTACTCTTACTTTCTCTTACTATCTTCAGATAGTAAGAGGAAGGGTATTATTTCAGAGTTTTATAACTCATTGACACTATTCTCAAGTGAAAACTCACAGAAAAGACTGAATTATTGGAAAGAAGACCTGCAAATTGAAATTTCAGAGGAACAATGGGAAATGGCTTGTGCAGAAGCTCAAACCAATTCAATAAATGTACGTCTTAAACTGATACATTTTAAATGGTTAATGCGGATGTATGTTACACCAGTGTAGTTAAATAGATATAACAAAAACATACCAGATACGTGCACAAAATGTATGGAAAGTAAAGGAACCCTATTTCACTGTTTATGGGAATGTAGAAAAATCAGAATGTTTTGGGAAGAGGTGAGGGTAACAATTGAAAAAATAATTTCAAAACAATTCACATTGAACCCTAAACTGTTTTTGTTGGGTCTGTATCCAGAAAAACATAACTTTAATAAGAGTGAAAGAGCATTCATAGACCTCGGTTTGCTTAATGCCAAAAAATGTATTGCACTACTGTGGAAAAAGACTCATAGACCAGATGTGACTCAGTGGTTAAGACAGATGTTAACAAACCTTCCACTAGAAAAAATAACATACATACTGAAATCAAAGGAAAATGTGTTTGAGAATATATGGAGACCTTTCATTGATTATGTAAAGAAATTAAACATAACTTCTGAAGAAGAAGGTGAATGATATGTGTGGACCTTGCAAATTCCAAACTGGTGAATGTATATTATGTATACTTATGTAATAGATTACCTAGACTAAACAGAGGAGCATTGTTGTTGATTTGCTTTTGTTAATGGTTGTTGTTTTTAGTAATTTTTTGTTGTTGTTGTTAGTGTTTTTTTTTAATTTTTAAATTACTTTAGTGTTAGTGTTTGACTGTCTGTGCTGTGTGTGTAAAAAAAAAAAGGTTCAATAAAAAATATTGTGGAAAAAAAAAACTAGAGGGGGACAGGTGGACTGCTGTCCCACCTCCACACGACTAGACGGATTATTCTGCCGTCTTTAGTAATGTATAGTCCATAAAAATAAAAACACACCATGTTCCTAGTATAATAAATAAAATAATCCCATAAACATACACTACCGTTCAAAAGTTTGGGGTCACCCAGACAATTTATTTTGTGTTTTCCATTAAAAGTCACACTTATTTACCACCATGAGTTGTAAAATTAATAGAAAATATAGTCAAGACATTCACAAGGTTAGAAATAATGATTTGTATTTGAAATAATTTTTTCCAGATACTCAACCTGTTCAAAGGAAGGTAAGTTTTATAGCTTCTCTAACCAGCTAAACTGTTTTCAGCTGTGCTAACATGATTGCACAAGGGTTTTCTAATCATCCATTACCCTTCTGACGCAATGAGCAAACACATTGTACCATTAGAACACTGGAGTGATAGTTGCTGGAAATGGGCCTCTATACACCTATGCAGATATTGCACCAAAAACCAGACATTTGCAGCTAGAATAGTCATTTACCACATCAGCAATGTATATTAGATATTAGAGTGTATTTCTGATTAGTTTAAAGTTATCCTCATTGAAAAAAACAGTGCTTTTCTTTCAAAAATAAGGAAATTTCTAAGTGACCCCCAACTTTTGAATGGTAGTGTATATACATACATACAGGATAAAACCTTAATTTAACACACCACTCAGTCCAAATTAACATGCCCAGCCAGAACCACCCCGTAATAGACGCCCCAAACCCAACGGCACCAACATTACTTTTTTTTTGACAACATGAGCAACTCGCATCAAAACAACTTGGGCAATTAATAACACATTGACCCCCTTAAATTATCAGTCACACACCATGGAGACCCCCCCCCCCCCCCAGACACATCCGGCAGGTCCCGACCAGAGTGCCGCCTCTTCTTGGTGCCCGGGGCTCACCCACACCGGCACCAGACTGCCTCTCCTTTTTCACAAACGCGCAACAGCTTGGGGTGTCTCTCTGTACCATCTGTCAGCTGCAGGTAACCATCCTCCCGGACAGTCACCACCTGTAGCCACCCCTGGTCGTCCCATCTCTTCCACTTCCTGAGGGCTCCTCTCAAACGAGCCTCCTCTCTGCTTCGAACCCAATCAGTGACCCCCAGAGGAGCCCTGCTCGGCTTCCAGTGTTCTTGTGTGGGCCATCGTTTAACCGGGCCAACCGGTCCTACCCCACTCACTTTCATTTGAGATGCCGGCGAAGCCATTGTGACCCCCTGCTTCTTGGTACCTCCCAGCCGAACTCCAGAAGCAGAATGAGTCAGCCACTCGGCTCCATTCACTGTCATGGGCATTCCACGGCGCCACCCAGTTTCCTCAGCTAGGGCAACTTGGGCTCTGGCGCAGGAACCCTCCCGCGATGGCTCTGGATGGGGTTGGTCCTGCTCACCTTCCAGAATACTAGGCCAAGGTTTGTCCCATACTGCATCATCCACCACCGCCGGCATTGGTCGGACCCACAAATCACAGCCCGACCGACCACTCCTCGTCCACGCCGCTGGTGATGGAAAACCCCAGTCCATAGAAAAGATCACAGCCCATCACATTCTCATCAGTGCCAGTCACTATGAACTTGAGGCTGGCGACCACCGACGACTTGTAGCGAACCGCAGCTCCACCAAACCCACAATGGGCAGCCTCCTTTCTCCATAGCCACATAATGGCTTCAAATGACCTCTCAGCTGATGATATGGGAAGAAATTCCTCACGGTGGGCCAACTCAACACCGACCTCACTGCGCCCGTGTCAACCAGTAATGGTACCTTTACTCCATCCGGTTCCACCATACAATACGTACGGCCATCGGTGTCCGGGAAAACGGTGTGGATAACTGTGGGAGTTAGAGCAGGGGTGTCTGCTTTATGTCGCCGTTCCCCTCTCTCAAACCTATTATAGGCCCTGGCAAAGTGATGCAGAAATTCGCACTTATCGCAGCGTCTACCTCTCACTAGACATTCTCTCGCCTTATACCGATGCTTAGTGGATCCACAACCCGAACATCTGGGTGAACCCGGGGCGGCCCTCATCTTTACAGCTGCAGCGCATTCCTCTTCTTCGCTGTCCAGATCCACAGCTTGCGTCGCTGATTGTGAGTCATGGCGGCATAGCGTAGCTCTCTCACCGAGGTCATGTGATAGTTTGTCCGCTGCTTCACACTGTTTGGCCATTTCCACAGCCGTGGCTAAAGTCAATTCACCGGAGTGTCAGCAATCTCGACCGCGCCGACAAACACAGCGTGTGCTCTGCCAGCTGGTTGCGGACCATTTCTTCCTCTAATTCACCAAATTGGCAGTCTCCCGCCAGCTGTCGCAGGTCCGCAAATAATGCTGCACTGACTTGCTGGCCCGCTGGAGGCGCTGCCGAAACTGGATCCTCCTGACGATGACGTTAGCAGGCGTGCAAAAATGTCGCGCCATTAGCTCAACCACGTCATCAAAGCTATTGCTAGCTCCTAAGGTAGAAAGGATACACTGTCCTTCCATACCTAAACTGTGGACTAAAATCGCCTGTGGTCATACCTTCTTCAGTTCGCTGATGTTTAGTACCACCAGATAGTTCTGAAAAGCGGAAAACCACCTCGTCCAAGGCACTGGAGGCTCCCTCGGAGACTCCAAGAATGGCCTAATAGACGACACGCCCGCATCCATACTCTACCCTGCCAAATGTTATGTCCATAGAACGTGGCACAATAAGGAGGCAAGTGGTGAACTGAACAGGACTTTATTACAGAACTCTCAATGAACAGACTGATGCTCTCGCTAGGCAGAGAGGTGGTCGAAACAGACCATGCCTCTGCCATATCAGCCTTTTATACCCCGGGTGGCGGTGGAACCAGAAGGGCGGAGCCACCACCCATATCATACAATAAAGCATCATATAATAAACAACATTACACCTGCTAAGAAGCATCTTCTTCTTTTAGATTTGATAGGCTGCTGGCAACCAGCTTACAGGTGTATTAGCACCACACACTCTATATATGTCTGTCTGTCTGTCTGTCTGTGCGTAGCTTAGAACCACCTCAGTATGTGATGTTGTTAAAAATTACAGCTTGTAGCTCAGGTAAGGCCAAATCTGAAAGTTACCTGCGACAGGGCATGTGTGGTGGAGCTCACTGGGAGTCCGCGGTGTGAGTCTACCGATGTTTTCAGCAAGCAAGCGCTGCTGGTTTTCAGAAGAAACCGACCGTGCGGGTTTCTGGGTGGTGCCTTTGGTCATATGATGGTCATGGTCTTGGTGTTTTTCTTTTTGTCTCTGAGTGCTGTGGAGGAGGCTACAACTAACAAGTTTTTTTTGTGTGTGTTGTCTATTCCTCGCATGTCATGGGGCAGACATGTTCATCTATGCCGCCTTATGTGAAGGCCCTGTCACACCTTGACAATTTAGGCAGTGTTTGGTGACATATCAAAATTTCTCTAAAACGCTGGCATACGGCCAAAATTTTCAATTTTGGGTGTATGCATCACGTATCCATAACGAGATGGATGTGTACATAATATATTAGTAACTTATATTGAACGTTTCGATAACTTATACCAACGAATGCTTAGCATGTTGCCGGCATTCACAACTTATGCCCAACGACAGTCTAACTCATGCATCGCTTATTCTAACTTATGCATAGTGTGGTCATGCCAAACTGCCGTCGCCTCCCGATCCATGAATCTTAGGTGTGCGAGAGCATGAAGGTTCCACCATCTCACTCACAAGAACATAAAAAAGTTAATTAAAAAGTCAGTCTCATTTCAACCGAGATGAAAGACCATCGCATGGCGGGGGGTGTGACCGACCTGGCAGAGCTGTCATATCTGTCAGGTTGGTCACGACTACGGAAGGGATAAAACAGTTGATGTGACACGTCACGAACGCCAGATGACAGTCGAAACATGTCAAGGAATGAAACGTCTCTTTACTTTGTCTGCAGGGTTTCCTCTGGTAACATTTCCGTGTGGGGGGTCACCACCCTTGAAGTTATGCTGCCACGCCTAGGAAATATAAATTTAAGAAAAATATGAAGGAATGACGCTCCGTAAGCGTGCACATGAACAACGCGCGTGACCGTCATCCGCGTGGAGTTCGGAAGGACCCCGCCCATGTGTTCCAGTCGGCAGGCAGAGTGTCTCGCTACTAACGTCGTTGTCCGAGAGAAGCATGAGATTATTAAAGAACTTTGAACGTGGGAAAAAAGCGGAAGAGGTTTGTAAGCAGTGGAGGCATTTATCATGGTTTTAACCCGCCGGTACGCGGGAGCAATAATGAATAAGAGTCACTTAGCAAACAGGTGTGGTTAGGATTCATACGTAGCCGGCTTCGTAGGCAGGGAAAGGCAAGGGGGAGGGATGAATTGCTGAGGATTTATTTCACCAGCCACGACAAAATTAACCTGTTGAACTCCGGGATTCCGTGGGCGGTCACGTCTCTGCGTCATAGTGCGTCTCAGTGCGCACTGAAAAAAAAAAAAAGCTGCATTTCCGTTCTTCCAGTACAGACACAGCCGCGAACAGAAAGCCAAAGGAGTGTTTGGTTGGTTTAGATTTGATTGACCTCTCATTTGACTAATAAGAGCCTCGAATTGGGTTTCTGAAACCTTGAAGAACCAATGACTGAAAACCTAGCAAGAAGGACCTGCCTACCAACGACCGCGAATACAACGAGCCAATTGAAGCAGAGAAGTTCAACGATTGCAACACGTGCGTCCCTGTGCGTAAAATCTTTTTTGTCTAAGCCGCTGGGTCACATTGAGACCTGTGTGTAACGGTAGTGTTAGCCACTCTCAGCCGTTAGCCAGTCTTTTTTTATTACTACTGTTCTTATTTGTTTTGAAAAATGGTTTGCAAAAACCGCAATCATGGAAGCGGAGATGGTTTGGTCGGGTGACCAGAACCACAAGTCCGTAACAACCGGACCAGCTTCATGTTCGTCTAACAATGAGGAACAGATGTTCGCCAACGACACTGCTGTTGGGACAGGTAAGTGTTATAAGCTAAATTATTCTTTATCAATGAAAACAGTAATAAAAATGACTTTTGACCGATTGGTAATTACAACGGTCCGTCATGGCCACAAGTTTTTTTGTGTGCCGAGCTCCTCTGTAGCGGGGGAAGGGGGGGAGTTGTTATCCTCTACATTGCAGATATTTTAGTATAATTTTTATTGCACTGAAGGTTTTTTTTTCTTGTAAAAAAAGGCCACACATTTTTTACGTGGCATGTTTCTTTGTGTGTGGGGGGCTTGTTTGTTCATTCATTCATTCATGAATGAACAACCCCCCACCACCACCACCACACACACACAGTCCTGAATGTCACCTTTCATTAGAGCCCAAGATGAAGCTTCTATGTTGAAGCATTCAAAAATTATAGACATTTTTCCAAACTGTGCCATTTGGCACATGTTTCCATCCATCCAGCCAGTATCTGACAGCTGTGTGTTATTTGCAAGCATTTGTATCTAAAAAAAAAACCACCCAGGCAAACTTTATTTTCTTCAAATTCAGTATGTTTAGATGACTGTTACTCAGTGGCAGGAGCACTTAGAGAGATTATGACTGTTTTGCCAAAAAATTCAAAGTGTTTTCTTTTAAATGAGACCAACCCCATGAAGATGCTGCAAAGGGTTGAAGAACAGCTTTTGATTTACTTTGGGTATGTTATTTTTAGGCGTTTTTAGGTAAATTGAACAGAGTGCAAGGGGTTAAAGATGTTCAGTTGTTGAGGTAAAAATGGAAACTCAAGATACATTTTTTCCAAAAATAATTCAAGATGCAAAATCATTTCTCACAGCTCTGTATTTCAGAGCTGTATTTCATTTAGTTTTAAATGAAAATCTATCACCTTAATTTATTGAAATATTAAAGATCATCCCTCCAATCCAGTTTAATGCTACACTGAAAATAAATAGTGACTTTCTTCATGTTATTTGAGGGCTGTTTACTACATACAGGTGTTCATCAAATGAAAAGGCGACAACAATATACAAGCAAATGTTACAACACAATAAGTATAAAACCAACTAAGCCACAGACAGTAAAGCACAAAACAAAGTTGTACAGTGGCTCATAAGAGTAAAACATCAAGTTTCATGTAATGCTTAAGAACAACCAGATGGTACAGTGTTAAATAAATTCAACCAAATGTAGCAAAAGGATTTTATCTTAATTGTATGAGTGTAATAACTTTATTTATACCAACTTAGATATTTGTCCATTATTTCTGACATGTTTGGAACTGCATGGAATTAAACCCCAGGGATTTAATTCCCCTGGGTCCCCTGGGCCAGTTTGTCTCTGTAGGCCTGCTGCCTGGTCTGGATGACATCTGGCATCACAGCATCAATCAGAGACAACGACTCTATGGGCCGACCATCGAACAAGGTCTCGTCCTCATTGATACAAGGGCGGCGCAGTGGAGGAGTGGTTAGCACTGCGGCAGCACAGCAACTCACCCTTGGCCGGGGAATCCTGGGTTCAATCCCAGCCCCCGACCAACAGTGATCTGTGTGGAGTTTGCATGTTCTCCCCGTGTCTGCGTGGATTTACTCCGGGATTTCTCCGGTTTCCTCCCACATGCCAAAAACATGTAAGTTAGGTTAATTGGCATCAAAACTGGGGATTCTAAATTGTCCTTAGGTATGACTGTGAGGGTGAAAGGTTGTTTGTCTCCTGTGTTTGCCCTGCGATGGACTGGCAATCTGTCCAGGGTGTACCCTGCCTCTCGCCCAAAGATGCTGGGATAGGCTCCAGCCCCCCCCCACGACCCGAAAAGGATTAAGTGGAAGAAGATGAATGAACAACAATATACAGTGGACATAAAAAGTCTACACACCCCGTTCAAATGCCAGGTTTTTAATTATGTAAAAAAAATGGGACCACAATAAATCATTAAAACTTTTTCCATCATTAATGTGATCTATAACCTGTACAACCCAACTGAAAAACAAACTGAAATCTTTTAACGGGAAAAATTAAAAAAAAAAATTACAAAAACCTGTTTGCATAAATATGCACACCCTTAAACTAATACTTTATTGCAGCACCTTTGGCTTTTATTACAGCACTCAGTCTTTTTGGGTAGGAGTCCATCAGCATGGCACATCTTGATGTGGCAATATTTGCCCACTCTTCTTTGCAAAAACGCTCCAAATCTGTCAGATTGCAAGGGTGTCTCCTGTGCACGGTCATGGATCGCCCCTCGGGGCAGAAAGAAACAGACCAACGTGCCAACTGCAGTTTATGGTTTTTATTAATAAAGCACACAAAGTGCCAGAGTTCAGCAAGGCAAAAATCCAAATACAGAAAATGAGGTAAACTTACAGTTTAGTACCAGAACAGGAATGGGATTCCGGTGGTGAAGCAAGAGGATTCTCATTGAGACTGCCACAGTGAAAGAACAATCAGACAGTCTTTAAATAGTTGGGGAACAAGATGAAACAATGGGGGGCAGGTGCGAGCTGCATGAGCAGGCAGGTGACCCAATTAAACAACTCACAGCTGAGACGACTAGGAAACAGGCAGTGAGACGAAGACAGGGTGGGAGAGTCTGGAAGAGGAGGTAAGGCAGTCATGTCACATAGAAACAAAATATAAATCCTCAACTACAGGAACTGACAAAATAATACAAATACTAAAGACGTAATAATACTAATTGTCATGTTTGGCTGTGTAACTCCACAGCAAACATATGAATTGGCAGTGAGCCCGAAATGCAGAGCAAGTAACGTGTTTATTTACAATGGGTGAAATGTACATAAAGTCCAAAAACAGTCACAACAAGGAAAGACACCCCGCTACAAGCTCGGTAGTTCCAAAATATACCTCACGCGCTCAAACTGGCTGGAGTGGAGGGAAAGGCACAAAGCAAAGACTTACTAGGCGTCGGAGTCGCAGGACTCTGGGAAAACAACACACTTCAAAGTCCAAGGGAAAAACCAACCCAAGCGAATCTAGATGTCCAAGTCATTGACACAACAAAGCTGCCACATCGGCTGGACTCGCTGCCCTGCTATTTATGCACAGCACTAATGACAGCAGGCAGACCAGCCATGTGGCAACAGGTGCGTGACTGATTGAACTTGTGTATGGATGCGTGTATGTCAGTATACGAATGAAAATGAATGTGTGTGGATGTGTGTGTGCGTGCATGAGTGTGTGAGCGAGAAAGCGGTGAACCTACTGCTGGTGGATGCCTGGTGAGAGGGATGCGTGGCTGTGGGACTGGCAGAGAGGCAGCTCAATCTGCCAGCTGGAAATTAACAAGTAATAATTAACCCACAGCCGACAATCACGCTCAGGGTCACGACCCTGAACGTGACAGTGCCCCCCCCCTTAAGGGGTTCATACCAGACACCCATGGAACCATCACCCCCCCCCACCCCCAACAGGAGCAACAACAAAAACAATACGAACCCGGGTGATAGGTAGGGGAAAAACAGGTTAGGAGGGACAGAACATGATAAGCAATACACCACAAAAACACCACAACACTCCCCAGCCCCAAAACAAAACAACCCACCCCTCCCAAAGAGTCCCACAGTTCAGGGGGCCGACCAGAGTCCAAGGTCCAGCAGGTTGCCATCAGTTCAGGGGGCCGACAAAAGTCCCAGGGCCAGCGGATGACCCGCAAAGCAGTGTCTGGTAGTCTGCCAGGGTGTGCGGACCACCCGGTGAGGGAGCCCTGCCTTTCGGGCGGCCTACCCACATGATTAGGCCACGAGGACCGGAGGAGCAAATGAGGCGGTGGCCTACCCACTGGAAGGCTGAGTGGTGGGTGGCCAGACAGGGAAAGAGGGACCCCTGCGGTCACTGGCGGCGAAGGGAGAAGGACTCCGATGGTGCCCGGCAGAAGGAGGAGGAACGCCCACAGGGCCTCCACAATGGAAAGGAAGACCCCAGCTTCCCCAAACTGTCCCGTGGCACCCCCGGTGGTCCCAACGTAGGGCTGGAGTGTGGCTGCACCCTCGATGGTCCCGGCATGGGACTGAAGTTCGGCTGCACCCTCGATGGTCCCGGCATGGGACTGGAAACCTGCTGCACCCTCGATGGACCCCGACCAAGCCATTGCTGCACCCACGATGGAGTCCAGCTGGACCCATGCTGCACCCGCGGTGGGACCCGGCTGGGCCACTGCTGACCCCAATGCCATCTTGGCCATGGGCCAGCCGACCCGTCTGGGCACCCGAGCAAGGAGATGGTCGATCACTGGCACCCTGGACTGGAACCGGGTGCCCCCAACAACCACCTCGTCAGGAACCTCAGCAACCTCCGGTGGCGAACCTGGATCCACAGCCTCGTCTGGCAATGGGAGACCCTCTCCGACGACTCTGGAAATGGACTCAGAGACAGAGAGGGAAGGGTCAGTGTTGCTGGCAGGGGCAGAGCCCGGCGAGGCGAGCTCAGGTGCAGCGTTTGGCTGCAGCTGGCCCTCCTCACCTAAAGCTAGGAAAAAGTGCTCAATAATGGAAAGAAGAAAGACAAAAGAGAGCACTTGCCTTAGCTCAAGCTCTACCGCCGTCCAGGACTGTGACGAGCTGGGTGATGTCTCCTCAGGTCCAGGCTCCACGAGGTTCCGCTCGGGTACCAACTCTGCTGTGGCGGCCTCCACAGCAGGCGTGATGGTTTCAGCAGTCTTCTTTTCCCCAGCTGCCATAATCCACGCTGGTGACTCCTCCCGCATGGGAGCTGGGACCTAGTTCACCAAAGCTGTGAGGGGACCCCCCTCCCAGACCTCCGGCTCCTCCTGATCCAGGCGGTTCGGCTCCAGTTCCGGCAGGACCACCAAGGAAGGAAGAGTGAGGGCTGGTGAACAGTTCTTGACAGCAGCAGGCGGGGAGAGCTCAGGGGACTGTTTACCCTGAGCCTCCCTACCGGGAATCAGACAAGACATTTCATTATCAATGTGAGAAAAAAGAAAAGAAACTTGCCCGTTCCCTTGATTGGTGGTGTTATTTGCCGTTGCTGCTGTTTGGGCATCTCCACCCATCCGGGAAAGGCAGTGTTTGGCTCCTTAGAAGATGATTTGGGAGCTGCCCCTCTCGTCTCAGGGGCGGTAGACCCCGGTGAGGAAGACAAACGCCCCACTGCTGCCGGAGAACAAGCCGGGAGAGATGACCTCACTGCAGATGTGGAAGGGAGTCCTGCAGACGGAACCGCTAGGGACTGGAGATGATTCGCTGCGGAGGTTACCGGGCTCGGTGTGGGAGCAGTTGGTGGGGCTGGATTTTTCCTCCGGGAATCCGGGTGACGCCATCTTGGAGCGGTAGCCGGAGGAGAGGAGATGGCCGCTGACGACGGAGAGCGTCTCGGCTTGGGCTTAGTCCGGAGAGCCCTCCCTGGCTCCTCCTCACGCAGCGCGAGGATAGCGTGGAGTATGTCGGCCGATTTTGGGAAAAAACAGAAGATCGGGACAATGCTCCAGGACCTCTGCTGCAATGTTCCGTGCAGCGTGAATGGCCTCAGGAGAGTACTGCCCTTGTATCCGGGAGTAGGCATCCTCCAGGCGGGCCAGTCCACGCAACTCCGCATTGCTCCAATAATCCATCCTGGACTAGCAACCAAGTAAGGCAATGCAAAAAATGAAAAACACGCTACTTACTTGATCGGGGCTCTGTTGGTGGCAGCTTTCTGTCATGTTCGGCTGCGTAACTCCACAGCGAACATATGAATTGGCAGCGAGTCCAAAATGCAGAGCAAGTAACGTGTTTATTTACAATGGGTGAAATGTACATAAAGTCCAAAAACAGTCACAACAAGGAAAGACACCCCGCTACAAGCTCGGTAGTTCCAAAATGTACCTCATGCGCTCAAACTGGCTGGAGTGGAGGGAAAGGCACAAAGCAAAGACTTACTAGGCATTGGAGTTGCAAGACTCTGGGAAAACAACACACTTCAAAGTCCAAGGGAAGAACCAACCCAAGCGAGTCTGGATGTCCAAGTCATTGACACAACAAAGCTGCCACATCGGCTGGACTCGCTGCCCTGCTATTTATGCACAGCACTAATGACAGCAGGCAGACCAGCCATGTGGCAACAGGTGCGTGACTGATTGAACTTGTGTATGGATGTGTGTATGTCAGTATACGAATGAAAATGAATGTGTGTGTGCGTGCATGAGTGTGTGAGCGAGAAAGTGGTGAACCTACTGCTGGTGGATGCCTGGTGAGAGGGATGCGTGACTGTGGGACTGGCGGAGAGGCAGCTCAATCTGCCAGCTGGAAATTAACAAGTAATAATTAACCCACAGCCACTATCATGTTCAGGGTCACGACCCTGAACATGACACTAATAACTAACAGAACGATAAACCACCAAGGAGACATCATAACTCAATACACAGGAAAACAACACAAAGCTGGAAAAATACAGAAAATAGAAATAAATTAACCAGAGTGGTGGCTCAGTTGGTAGAGCATCCGCCCCACACCCGGGAGGCAGGGGTTCAAATCCCGGCCGGGTCATGCCGAAGACCATATAAAAGTGGAACTTCCTGCCGTCCAGCTTGGTGCTCAGCAGTAATGGAATGGAGGAGGGAAATTTGTGGCGGCGCCTGGCATGGCAGCGGCCCTCTGATTCTACGCTTGGTGTGTGTGATTAACACTGTAGATAGGTAAAACACAATCTCGTTCTACTGTACATGATTGGTTGAATGACAATAAAGGGTGATTTAATTAAGATTTAATTTAATTAATTTTAATTTAAATTAAGAGCCTGAGCCCGGTGAAACACCATGCTCAGCCTCATGACATGCACAGCCCTCTTCAGATCAACCTACAGATGTTTGATCAGATTCAGGTCTGGACTCTGGCTGTGCCATTCCAAAACCTTAATCTTCTTCTGGTGAAGCCATTCTTTTGTTGATTTGGATGTGTGCTTTGGGTCATTATCGTGCTGAAAGATGAAGTTCCTCTTCATCTTTAGCTTTCTAAAAGACACCTGAAGGTTTTGTGCCAACACTGACTGGTATTTGGAACTGTTCATAATTCCCTCCACCTTGACTTAGGCCCCAGTTCCAGCTGAAGAAAAACAGCCCCAAAGCATGATGCTGCCACCACCATGCATCACTGTAAATATGGTGTTCTTTTGACGATGAGCAGTGTTGTGTTTGTGCCAAATATACATTTTGGAATTCTGGCCAAAAAGTTCAACCTTGGTTTCACTGGACCATAACACATTTTCCCACATGCGTTTGAGAGATTTCAAATGTGTCTTGCAAAATATAGCCAGGCTTGGATGGTTTTTTTTTCGTAAGATAAGGCTTCCGTCTTTGCCACCCTAGACGGGAGATTGCTGTCAAATGTACTAAACAGCCAGTACTTGCCAGAAATTCCTGCAGCTCCTTCAATGTTGCTGGTGGCCTCTTGGCAGCCTCCTTGACCAGTTTTCTTCTCGTCTTTTCATCAATTTTGGAGGGATGTCCAGCTCTTGGTAGTGTCACTCGTGCCATATTTTCTCCACTTGATGACTGTCTTCACTGTGTTCCATGGTATATTTAATGCCGTGGAAATTCTTTTGTACCCTTCTCGTCACTGATACCTTTGAACAATGAGATCCCTCTGATGCTTTGGAAGCTCTCTGGAGACCATGGCTTGTGCTGTAAGATGTGACTACAAAAATATCAGGAAAAGCCCACTAGAACAGCTGAACTTTATTTGGGGTTAATCAGAGGCACTTTAAATGGTGGCAGGTGTGTGCTGACTCCCATTTAACAGGAGTTTGAATGTGATTGGATAATTCTGAACACAGCCACATCCCCAGTTATAACAGGGTGTGCATATTTATGCAATCAGTTTAATGCAAGTTTTTTATTTTTTCCCTTAAAAGATTTCACTTTGTTTTTCAATTCGGTTGTACAGGTTATAGGTCACATTAATGGTGGAAAAAGTTTTGAAATGATTTATCTTGGTCTCATTCTTTTACATCACAAAAACCTGGCATTTGAACAGGGGTTTGTAGACTTTTTATATCCACTGTATCGACTACTAATGTGGCTTTCAACTTTGAAATATTCATTATGTGCAAACTCAAGACTGGATGAAGCGGAGAAAAGAATTGTGAGGAACGAGGAAAGGCTGCAAGACGAGGAAGGAGTGGTTGCAGGAATGCTAAAACTGCAAGAACAACTTCAGGAGAAATTAACGGATCAGGAATGCAGGTCAAGAAGAGAAAACATCAGGATTTATGGAATTCCCGAACAAAAAGAAATTGACCCAAAGACAATGATTACATTTATAGAGAAACTGCTTAGAGATAACCTCGGCATCCCTCATACTGTAAACCTGAACATAGAGAGGGGGCACCGAGCCCTCGCCCTTCAGCCCCCACCTGGAGCCAAGCAGATATCTATACTTGTCAAATTCCAGAGCTTTAGAGTGAAAGAAGAAGTAATCCGTTTGGCATGGCAGAAGAAAGGCTTTACTCTGGATGGCCATAAGATAAACTTGGATCATGATTATGCCCCGGTAATTCTACACAGACGGAAAGTACTGTATATGCCGAGGCGCGACGAGTCCTGAAAGAAAACAAAATACGATTTCAGACTCTCTATCCAGCTCGCCCAAGAGTTTACTATGAAGAAGGGCAGATAACGTATGACGCAGCAGAAGAGGCGACAGCGGACATGGTCAGCCGTGGCCTGCTGGTGAAAGTGATTGACCAACCAGCAACGTTGTGGGAGAGGATTCAGTGAGGAGCCTGGCAGCCAGCGCGGACCAAACGGACCACCACGGCCGGGAACACGTAGAGCTTCAAGCAAAAGCTGCAAGCATTTAGACGCACAGCAACGGAGGATACAGCTTGATTTGGTCTTTTTCGATTAAAGATAAGAAATAAATGAGACAGATATATAAGAAAAGAACTACGAAAAATTTGGTCGGAGGAAGGGACAACGAGGGGACACTGATCTATTTATATGGCTGACGTCATAGTGGAGGGCCCTCTGACACACTGGAGGTGTAGAGGCTATCCCTCAAACCAGCAACGGGTCAGTAAATCGACCTTAGGGTTGGAAGTTAGTTTTGGAATCTGTTCAATGTTCACAAAGTTTGTTTTTGTTATTCATTGTGTTATTCCTTTTCCAAGGGAGTGCTTACAGGGAACTGAAGTTAAATGTAAATATTTGAATGCAAGGAGAACCGGTTGAAATTGTTTCTTTCAATGTAAATGGAGTTCTGAATCCTACAAAGAGGAGTAAGATTTTGACAAAACTAAAATGAGAAAAGGCACAGACTGCCTTCCTTCAAGAAACCCATTTGAGTCAATCTGAACATGCAAAAATTAAAAAGGCAGGGCTTTAAATTTGTTTTCTCCTCTTCTTATAAAGCTGGGCACCGGCAAGGGGTTGCTATACTTATTTCAAATTTGCTAAATTATGATCATATATCAGAAGTACCAAGATGAGGAGGGAAGATTTATCAAAATTACTTGTAAAATAGAGGGGCATGAAATAACGCTTATAAACGTTTATATTCCACCTGGAAGCGATTGGACTCTCTATAGACACATATTTGAGTTAATGATGAATTCTCAGGGAGTGATAATCTGTGGAGGAGACTTCAATATTAGATTAAATCCAAAATTAGATGTATCAAGTACAACCAATGCAGAAAATGCACTAATTAAAAAGGTAAATTCATTGATGAAAGAACTGGGAATTATTGACGTTTGGAGAGATTGCAAAATTAAGACAACTGATCTCTCGGATCATAGTCCAATTTCATTGTCTGTTATTTTAGAAAAGAAGGTCAGAAGAGTGTTGTGGAAGTTCAACTCAAATATATTAAATGATTCCGAATTAAGACAAAAATTAAAGGATGACATCAAGAACTATCTTGAGTTGAATGACACAGGCGAAGTGTCAAAGATAATTTTGTGGGACGCTCTGAAAGCTGTAGTGAGAGGAAAGATCATTTCAGTGACGTCACACTTGAAAAAATTAAAGGGGCAAAAATTAGCTGATCTCCAAGGAAAATTAAAACGATGACAACGGTTAGACAGTAATAAGAGTAATTCAAAAGTAAAAGAGGAAATAAAAAAGATTAAAAGTGAAACTGATAACATCTATACGCAGGACACCCAGAAAAAAACTGTTTTTCTGAAGCAAAAATACTACGAAATTGGGAATAAATCGACTAAATTACTAGCATATAAATTACACAGACAGACAGTAGAAAACACGATTTATAGAATAAAATATCCCCAAATGAAGAGGGTTGAAAACAAACTGGAAAAATACAGGAAAGTTTTGAATTATTTTATAAAGATTTGTATTCCCAACCTCAAACTTCTAACGACACACAAATAGAAGATTTTTTAAAAGCACCGAACTTACCAACAATGACAAATACACAAAATGAAAAATTAGTCCAACCAATAACAACCAAAGAACTCCATCCATCCATCCATCCATCTTCTACCGCTTTTCCGGAGGTCCGGGTCGCGGAGGCAGCAGTTCAAGCAGAGAAGCCCACACTTCCCTCTCCCCAGCCACCTGCTCCAGCTCTTCAGAGGGGATACCAAGGCGTTCCCAGACTAGCTGGGAGACATAGTCTCTCCACCGAGTCCTGGGTCTGCCCCGGGGTCTCCTCCCAGTGGGACGTGCCTGAAACACCTCAAGTGGGAGGCGTCCAGGAGGCATCCTAATCAGATGCCCATACCACCTCAACTGACTCCTTTCAATGTGGAGGAGCAGCGGTTCTACTCTGAGCCTCTCCCGGATGACTGAGCTCCTCACCCTATCTCTGAGGGTGAGTCCAGCAATCCTACGGAGAAAGCTCATTTCAGCCGCTTGTATCCGCGATCTCGTTCTTTCGGTCATTACCCAAAGCTCGTGACCATAGGTGAGAGTAGGAACGTAGATTGACTGGTAAATCGACAGCTTTGCCTTAGAACTAAGCTCCCTCTTCACCACAACAGACCGGTACAACGTCCGCATCACTGCAGATGCTGCTCCAATCCGTCTGTCGATCTCTCGCTCCATTTTCCCCTCACTCGTGAACAAGACCCCAAGATACTTAAACTCCTCCACTTGGGGCAGGAGCCTGTCCCCAACCCGGAGAGGACAATCCACCTTTTTCCGGCTGAGGACCATGGACTCGGACTTGGAGGTGCTGATTCTCATCCCAGCCGCTTCACACTCAGCGGCAAACCGTCCCAGCAAGAGCTGTAGGTCATTGCTGGATGAAGCCAACAGGACAACATCATCTGCAAACAACAGAGATGAGATCCTGTGGTCACCAAGCATGACACCCTCCATTCCCTGGCTGCGCCTAGAAATCCTGTCCATAAAAATTATGAACAGGACCGGTGACAAAGGGCAGCCCTGGCGGAGTCCAACTCTCACTGGGAATGACTCCGACCGAGTGTTGGCAATGCGAACTAAACTCTCACAACGGTCGTACAGAGACCGAATAGCTCGTAACAACAAGCCCGATACCCCATACTCCCGAAGCACCCCCCACAAAAATCCACGAGGGACGCGGTCAAATGCCTTCTCCAAGTCCACAAAACACATGTAAACTGGTTGGGCAAACTCCCACGAACCCTCAAGAATTCTCGAGAGGGTAAAGAGCTGGTCCGATGTGCCACGGCCAGGACGAAAACCACATTGCTCCTCCTGAATCCGAGGTTCGACCAACGGCCGGACTCTCCTCTCCAGTACCTTGGCATAGACCTTCCCAGGGAGGCTGAGGAGTGTGATCCCTCTAAAGTTGGAGCACACCCTCCGGTCCCCTTTTTTGAAGAGAGGAACCACCACCCCGGTTTGCCATGCCAAAGGCACTGCCCCCGACCGCCACGCAATGTTGCAGAGGCGTGTCAACCATGACAACCCAACAACATCCAGGGCCTTGAGGTACTCGGGGCGAATCTCGTCCACCCCCGGGGCCCGGCCACCAAGGAGATTTTTAACCACCTTGGCGACCTCAGCCCCTGTGATAGGCGAGTCATCCCCCTCGTCCCCAAACCCTGCTTCCTCTGTGGAAGGCGTATCAGTGGGATTGAGGAGATCCTCGAAGTATTCCTTCCACCGCCCGACGATATCCCCAGTTGAAGTCAACAGTGTCCCATCCGCACTATACACAGTGTGGACGGGGAGCTGCTTTCCCCTCCTGAGCCGCCGAACAGTTTGCCAGAATCTCTTTGAAGCCGACCGAAAGTCTTGTTCCATGGCCTCACCGAACTCCTCCCATACCCGGGTTTTTGCTTCAGCAACCACCCGAGCTGCACTCCGCTTGGCCTGCCGGTACACCTCAGCTGCTTCGGGAGTCCCACAAGCCAACCAAGCTTGATAGGACTCCTTCTTCAGCTTAATGGCTGAAGAAGGCATTCAAAGAACTTAATGGCAACCAAAGAACTAAATCTGGCCATTTCCAAATTAAAAGTGGGGAAGTCCCCAGGCTCCGATGGTTACACTACAGAGTGGTATAAATGTTTTAAAGAAGAACTGTCCCCTATACTATTAAAAACCTTGGATTATACAAAATGGTGAAATCCCTCCATCTTGGAAAGATGCAGTCATTTCTGTCATACCCAAGGAGGGTAAGGACAGACAGGATTGCAGTAGCTACCGTCCCATTAGTGTCCTTAATTTGGATTATAAATTATTCACAGCAATAGTGGCTCGAAGACTTGAAAAATTCCTAACTGAACTGATACATTTAGACCAGTGTGGATTTATCCAGCAAAGACAGACCTTAGATAATATAAGACACTCCTTACATGTGATAGGACAAATAAATAAGGAAAAGACTAAGGCCATCATTGTAGGACAAATAAATAAGGAAAAGACTAAGGCCATCATTGTAGGATTAGATGCCGAAAAGGCGTTCGATTCAGTCAGATGGTTATTCCTCTATAAAGTATTGGCAAAATTCGGCTTTAATGAAAATTTTAATCACATTAATACAATCCTTTTATGATAAGCCAAGGGCTCGTGTAAAGATCAACAGAGATCTTTCTGACTCCTTCCTCGTGGAGTGAGGAACGAGGCAGGGATGCCTGATTTCACCCCACTTTTTGCCCTTTATATTGAGCCCCTTGGCCAATTGATAAGACAGACTGGGGAGATTAAGGGGATTACAGTAGCTGGGAATAAACAAAAAGTTGCAATGTTTGCAGATGATGTACTTGTTTTTTTGGAGGAGCCTGAAGAATCTTTTATGAAGTTGATGTCTGTATTAAACAGCTTCGGGAAGTTATCTGGTTAAAATTTAAATATATCTAAAACTCAGGTGATGACCCTGAATTATAAAGTTTCAAAATCTCTTAAGGAAAAATATAATCTTGACTGGGATGCTGTCTCCCTAAAATATTTAGGTATAATTCTCACTAAAGACATCTCTAGACTGTCTCAAGCAAATTATGACCCACTATCATTAGCAATAAAATCAGACATAAATAGATGGAATCTTGTACTCTTTCTCAATTTAAACTCAAGGATTATTGCAGTGAAAATGAATATACGTAGTTCCCCAACTGCTGTATTTGTTTAGAACATTACCTATTGAAGTGAGTGACAATCAATTCAAGGAATGGGACAAATGGATTTCACGCTTTATATGGCAGGGGAAGAAACCAAGAATACGCTATACTGTTTTACAATTAAGGAAAGAAAAGGGTGGAGCAATGCTTCCTTGTTTGAAATACTATTGTTATGCTTCTCAAGTTATTCTTCTATTATATTGGTGTAACCCAGACTTCCAAGTCAATTGGAAGATAATAAAATCCAACATATCACCTATATTCCCCTTACAAGCTGCAATTTCAGATAAAAGATTAGCTGACCAATTACAGGGTCTAAACCCTTGGATTGAACACACACTTAAGGTATGGCATAAAGTGGTGAAAACCTGTGAAATAGGAAACATGCTAAGAAATTTCAGATGGTGTGCCTATGACACAGATTTTCAACCCAACAAAAGTGATAAAATATTTCAAACTTGGACAAAAAAAGGGCTAACAACGTACCTCACCTTTACAAGCAAAGGAACACTACAGAATTTCCAGTCCCTACAAACCAAATTTGGTCTTGAGCAAGAAGACCTCTTCAGGTACCTCCAAATATGTGATTATTTTAACAAGCATAGCAAATCTCTAAACCTATCTTCAACAGTCACACTTTTTTAAAATTTTAAAGTCAGCTTATGACACTTCGAAGAAAAAGGCAATTTCTAAGTTATATAATGGGATGCTAAATGCAAGGAATGATGATACGCTACCCATTAAGAATAAGTGGGAACATGAAGCGGGAATGGGCATTTCTGATGAGAATTGGGAAAAAATTTGTATCTTTCAATGGTCCCCCACAAACTCATTGGTATGGAGAGAACACTGTTGGAAAAATGTGAAAAGATTTTATATGACTCCTCACCAAAGTAAATAAAGAAACATAAATAATGAGTGTTGAAGAAGGTCATTATTGAAAGAAGAATCATTTTCATATATTCTGGGAATGTCCGGTTTTGCATCAATATTGGTCTGGAATTCATAAAGCTTTAAATGATATCTTCAAGGTAAACATTGCAAATGACTTTTTAAATTTATATATGGGTCTTGTTCTAACTCTGGACAGAAGAGGGGACATTAAATTGCTGCAGGCGCACTTAGCAGCCACTAAGAAATCAAGGTAAACATTGCAAATGACTTTTTAAATTTATATATGGGTCTTGTTCTAACTCTGGACAGAAGAGGGGACATTAAATTGCTGCAGGCGCTCTTAGCAGCCACTAAGAAATCAATTACTAGAAAATGGTTAAACCCAGCCCCACCCACACTCAATGACTGGTTTGGAATAATTTTGGAAATCTTCAAAATGGAAAAATTGACATATTTGTTAAGAATTCAAAGGGAAAATTTTTTATTCAATTTGGAACAAGTGGATTCATTTTATATCCCCTATTCGGAATGACTTTGTATGACTCCAGATGTAAACATCCTTGTTGAATCACCTTACTAAGACTGAAATTTTGTTTATCTGTTCTTCCAGACAGGAAGAAGGAATGACTGTAAGCCCCCAGTTCAGTCTGTTTGTTTGTTTTTTTTTCCCCTCTCTTTTTTTTGGTTCTTTTAATTTTTTGTTCCTATAAAACAAATAAGAGAAGGACTATGATACAAATGTCTGAATGCTATATTTGTAAAGATGGCATCCTTTTCTAATAAAAACATAAATGAAGAAAAAAAAAAGAAATATTCATTATGTGATTCATGCCTTATGTATCTTGTGCCTTATAGTGACCTTTTGTTGTGACCAGGCTCTATACTAATAAAGCTTAATTTTGACTGAGTTTTGATATGTTGCTCTGGACCTTTGTTTAAGAAAATTCTCTCTAACTGGACCTCTGTGAATGGTAACTGAATACTCCTGCTCTCCGCCATGTCCTGGGTCTGTCCCTTGGGCCTTCTCCTGAGTTCAACTCAGAGGCATTCTGGTTTTTAATCTCCTCAAGCCTTATTTATACACACTTTAGCCCTCAAAAAGGGCGATGCAAGACAAAAATGGTGTCATAATGGCTACTGCGCAGTGCACTTTTGTGTCTTTTCAACAGGTTGTACACAACTTGATTTTGTCACTTGATGTAACCAAATTTCCAAGACCTCTTTCTGTCATTTGCTTAACACCAAAATTAGGAATATCTTAGAGTGATGCTGAGAAACTCATCCATTCACTTCTTATTTCTGGATTACTGTAATTCCTTATTATTAGACTGCGCTAAAACATCTTTAAGAGAATATTCCATTGATCCAAAATGCTGCAGCTAGAATTTACCAGGTACAAGAAAGAAAGATCATATCTTTCCCATATTTGGTCCCTCTTCATTGGCTTCCTATATAATCTAGAATTAAACTGACGATCCTTATTTTCACTCACAAAACTCTAAATGATTGGGCATCTTGTTAGCGTACCTTATCATCCCAACAAAGCACTTTTCTCCCAAAACATACTGTAGGAGTACTTGCAATATGCAAAATCTGTAATATTACCATGAGAGGCAGAGCTGCCAATCTGGATATAGGAGACAAACTATGTTTTTAAGAATAGGCTTAAAACTTTCCTTTTTTAAATTGTATAGTTACGGGTTGATCAGGTGGCCCTGAACCTCTCTTTAGTTATGCTGCTATAGGTTTAGACAGTTGGGGGACCTTCCCATGATGCACTGGGTTTTCACTTCCTTCTCATCCTCAATAAATTTTGTAAAATTTTTGCTGTTCATTAACACTGGTAATTAACTTAGATTGCAAGTCACCAACATTTTCTTGTTCTCTATAAGATAAGATAAGATAAGCCTTTATTAGTCCCACAATGGGGAAATTCCAGGATTGCAACAGCACAGGGATAGCAACACTCAGAGCAACAATCAGAAGGCAAGAGAAAAAAACAAGAGCAGCAAGTATACATACACTACCGTTCAAAAGTTTGGGGTCACCCAGACAATTATTTTGTGTTTTCCATGAAAAGTCACACTTATTTACCACCATGAGTTGTAAAATTAATAGAAAATATAGTCAAGACATTGACAAGGTTAGAAATAATGATTTGTATTTGAAATAATATTTTTTTCCAGATACTCAACCTGCTCAAAGGAAGGTCAGTTTTCTAGCTTCTCTAACCAGCTAAACTGTTTTCAGCTGTGCTAACATGATTGCACAAGGGTTTTCTAATCAACCATTAGCCTTCTGACGCAATGAGGAAACACCCTGTACCATTAGAACACTGGAGTGATAGTTGCTGGAAATGGGCCTCTATACACCTATGCAGATATTGCACCAAAAACCAGACATTTGCGGCTAGAATAGTCATTTACCACATTAGCAATGTATATTAGATATTAGAGTGTATTTCTGATTAGTTTAAAGTTATCCTCATTGAAAAAAACAGTGCTTTTCTTTCAAAAATAAGGAAATTTCTAAGTGACCCCAAACTTTTGAACGGTAGTGTATGTATATATATATAGACACACAGTGCGGAGCACTGTAGCTAGATGGGGGTAGATATATAAATATATAAACACAGTGCGGAGCATTGTAGATGGATGGAATAAATATATGAGTATATAAACACACAGTGCGGAGCATTGTAGCTAGATGGAATAAATATGTAAATACATAAACACACAGTGTGGAGCATTGTAGCTAGATGGAATAATATGTAGATATATAAACACACAGTACGAAGCATTGTAGCTAGATGGAATAGATATATGAATATATAAACACAGTGTGGAGCATTGTAGCTAGATGGAATAAATATGTAGATATATAAACACACACAGTGCGGAGCATTGTAGCTAGATGGAATAAATATGTAAATATATAAACACACACAGTGTGGAGCATTGTAGCTAGACGGAATGAAACAGCACAGCTGTCTACTTAGTTATCCTACATGGTATGATTATGTACCCATACATATTCTCACCCTCCATAGCGACCGGTATTTTCCTAGTTGTATGCCGGAGGGGACCATTGTGTAAGTCTATTGCGTCTTTTGCATTCAAAAACTATTAGGTTGTCACGTCTTTTTGCTATCTCTGCGAGCAGCCCTGCTTAGGTTGTACAGTCTGACAGCCGTAGGTAGGAAGGACCTGCGAAACCTCTCGGTTGTGCACCTAGGATGATGTAGTCTGCTGCTAAATGAGCTCCTCAGTGCATTCAGTATGTCCTGCATAGGGTGGAACTGGGACTCCAGCAGAGATGACAGTTTAGCCACCATCCTTCTCTCTCCTATCTCCTCCACTGGGTCAAGGCGCTGCCCCAGGACAGAGCTAGCTTTCTTGATCAGTTTGTTCAGTCTCTTCCTATCGGCTGCTGTAATGCCGCTGCCCCAGCAGACCACTCCAAAAGTGATGGCTGATGCCACCACCGTGTCATAGAATGTCTTCAGCAGCGCCCCTTGTACACCAAAAGACCTGAGTCTCCTCAGTAGGAACAGCCTGCGCTGTCCCTTCTTGTAGAGTGCGTCAGTATTGTGTGACCAGTCTAGTTTATTGTTCAGATGAACACCCAGGTACTTAAAGGATGTCACCATCTCGAGGTCTGTTCCCTGTATATTTACTGGTGCTGTGAGGGGTTGTCCTTGCCTGTGGCAGTCCACCACCAGCTCCTTAGTCTTCCTCGCGTTGATCTGGAGGCAGTTCCGATGGCACCAGTCCACCAAGTCCTGGATAAGCCCTCTGTACTCAGCTTCATGCCAACGATCGCAGAGTCGTCAGAGAACTTCTGTAGATGGCAGTGTGTTGTGTTGTGTGAGAAGTCCGCAGTATAAAGGGTGAACAGGAAGGGAGCCAAAACCGTTCCCTGGGGGGCCCCCATGATACCGATGATCGTGTCGGACACACAGTCCCGGGTTCTCACAAACTGAGGCCGGTTTGTGAGGTAGTCCAGAATCCATGATGACAGGTGCTGGTCCACCCCTGCGCACAGCATCTTGTCCTTCAGGATCATCGGTTGGATGGTGCTGAAAGCACTGGAGAAGTCAAAGAACATGATCCTCACCGCATTCCCAGGCTTCTCCAGGTGGGACAGAAAATGGTGAAGGAGGAAGATCACCGCATCCTCCACCCCAATGCCATGCTGGTAGGCAAACTGGAGTGGATCCATCGCTGGTCCCACCAGGGGGCGGAGGTGAGCAAGGAGCAGTCTCTCCAGGGTCTTCATCATGTGGGACGTCAAGGTCACTGGTCTGTAGCTGTTCAGATCTTTGGGGTGGGAAGTCTTTGGTACAGGTACCACACAAGATGTTTTCCACAGCTGTGGTACCCTCCCCAGCTTCAGGCTCACATTGAAGATGTACTCCACAATCCCACACATCTGGTCTGCACAGGACTTGAGGAGCTTTGCGCTGATGCCGTCCGGTCCCGACGACTTCCTCGCCTTGATCTTCCTCAGCTCCATCCTCACCTGTGTCTTAGTGAGGGTCAGGTTGGGGGGCTGTGTGTTGGGAGTGGGGGGGGGGTGTTGGTGGAGTGGGGAGTGGGCAGCAGGACTTGATGTCTTTAAAGGCAGCAGTGGTTGTTGTGCAGTCAGGGGGGAGGGCGGTTGGTCAAACCTATTGAAAAACAGATTCAGATTGTTTGCCCACTCCCTGCCCCCCGTGGCCTGGGGGGGAGGTATTCTGGAGCCCAGATATGGTTTTAAGGTTTCTCCAGACCCCGCTGATGTCGCTCTGTTGCAGCTTGTCCTCCATCTTCTTCCTGAAACTGTCCTTGCCTTCTCTGATCTTTCTCCTCAGCTCCCTCTGTACGGACTTCAGCATCTCCCTGTTCCCCGACCTGAAGATCCTCTTCTTCTCTCTCAGAAGTGTTTTTATCTCAGGGTTGATCCAGGGTTTGTTGTTCGAGCAACACCGTATGGTCTTGGTGGGAACGGTGTTGTCCACACAGAAGCTGATGTAGTCCGTGATGGTGTGAGTGAGGCCATCAATGTCCTCACCATGTGGATCGCAGAGCTGCTCCCAGGCGGTGGTTTCAAAACAGCCCTTTAGAGTGTCCATTGCCTCCTCAGACCATAACTTCACTGTGCGCATGGCCGGAGGTTGTCTGTGCACTAGGGGTTTGTACACCGGCCGGAGATGTACCAAGCTGTGATCCGATCTCCCGAGTGGGGGGAGTTGTGATGAGTTGTACGCCTCCTTAGTGTTTGCGTAGAATAAGTCCAGTGTTTTATTGTCTTTAGTGTGGCATGTGACATACTGGGTAAACGTGGGTAGAATGGGAGACAGTGAAACATGGTTGAAATCGCCTGAGATGAGGAGAAGAGCATCTGGGTGTTCTGTCTGCAGCCTGCCAGTTACTGAATGGATGACGTCACGCGCTGTCCCAGCGTTCGCCGTCGGATTTGCATAAACAACAATGCAGATCAAGTGTGAGTATTCCCTCGGGAGATATGTAGGCCGCATGCTAACAGCTAGCAACTCAATGTCTTTGCTGCAGTGTTGTTGTTTGACAGTGATATGTCCCGGTCTGCACCAGTTGTTGTTAACATACATTATCACTCCACCGCCCCTTGCTTTGCCACTGTCTGATGTTCGGTCTGCCCGTATCGCGTGGAAACCCTCCAGTTCAATGTTAGCATCTGCTGCTAATTCGGTTAGCCAAGACTCTGTGAATAGATACAGACTACACTCCTGGTATATGCTATCGTAGCGGGAGATAGCCGCTAGCTCATCTACCTTTCCCAGTAACGATCGTACATTCCCCATGACAACGGATGGAAGGGTGGGTCTGTACCTTATATTTCTTGTCTTCCGCCTTACTCCAGCCCGGCACCCACGGCGTTTTCGCCTCAGTTCTCCCGGTATGTCGAGTTTTTCCGTTAGCACCGGGTGACGGTTGAGAGCTAGCAGCTCTTCCCTGCTGTACCGTCTCCTGCTATAAACAGTGGACCAAGGTCTATATGTTTGTTCTGTTCTTCTTCTCTATCCCCCGTTCCTAAAAAACGCGCACCACTAAAAGCAGGTGACTGCCTCTCCCTGAACATGGTTCTGCCAGAGATTTCTTCCTGTTAAAAGAGAGTTTTTCCTCTCCACCGTCACAAAGTGCTTGCTCATAGCCAATCATTGATTGGCGAGGTCTCTTTCTATGATTGTAGGGTCTTTACCTTACAATTAAAAGTGCTATCAGACGACTGTTGTGAATTGGTACAATATGAATAAAGTTGAATTGAAATGAACTGAACAAATAGGTCAGCAACTAGTTATAGAGGTGACCAACTAAAAGCACCCAATCAAGAGAGAAATCCTCAGTCACTGCTCACCTAGGCAAACTGCTTCCATGACTCAGCCAAATTGGCTCTCAGACTTATCGCAGGCTCTATCCAGATCTCAAGCTGGCATGTTAAATATTTGGGTCCAGGTGCATGTGAACTACAGGCAGTCAGACTGCGGGACATGGGAAGAGGAGGCCGAGACCTTACAGAGCTTGTAATGTTAAAGCAAGGTTATCCCCCACTTTGAGGAGCCGGGCAATAAACCAACCCACTTTTAGAACAAAGCCCTTTTATCTACATACAGATATTCATGCCAGGGTCAAATTATATCCTAAATGAAGGTTATTAGAAAAGGGAGTGGACCCAAAAGGGTTTGTCAGAACCTGTTAGTGGCTGATAAATTCTTATAAGGTGACTTCAAATTACTACCACATTCAAGTTTTTATTTCAGTCACAGTAAGGTCTTGACTGTTCTGCTGTCGTTCCAACTGTCTCCAGAGTGCCACAAGGTTTGAAACTAAGATTACATCTTCTTCCGCAACTTCCCTAAGGAAATTCTTATGTTTGCATATGCTGTTTTACAGTCATGGCCAGTTCTATCTTTTTTTTTTTTTTTTTTTCATACAAAGCGTCTGTTGTCAAAAGTCGAGAACCCCTTTATCTCTTTTAGAACAAGTATGACTTCAGCAACTATACAATGCTTGTTCTTTACAGATATAGATGACTAAAATACTGGCCAGTGGTACCCCTCAGCCTGCTGGCATTTTAGTGCTAAGTCACACAAAATCGAAGTTGTCCCAGATTTGTCCTAGATGCAACTATGGGACCAATATGAAAAGCCCACATCATTTCATTCAGAAGGTATCACATTTACAAAGTTTTTAGAGAGCTGATCTCTGACCTTGACCTGAGGTCAAGATCACCAAAGTTCGAACTCATTCCAAATTCTCTTTTTTAATAAAGATACAACTATGGGCTTCCGGTTATGGCGGCCATGTAGGAAGACGTGTTTCACACTGCTCTGCTCTTGAAAATAAAAAAATAAATAAATACTAAAACTCTCTTAATTGGAACAAAAACCCATCCTAGCATTTTGGCGCAGATATGGTAAAGACTAAGGCTGGAAAATTAGGTGGAGGAAAAGGCAACTCGACAAAACAACCCAAGCTAACAGACTTCCACACTCGAGGCGAAACAGGGAAAACTCCAGAGGCAATGGCGGAGGATGGAGCCAGTGGCGGAGCGGGAACAGTTGAAGAGGGGACAAACGCAGTGCTCACTGCCATCAACTCCATGAGAACAGAGTTTTTGTCTAAATTCGACGGGGTTATAACAGCGATAGAAGATATGAGAAAAGAAATAAACGACTGCATGGAGCGAGTGTCGCAGGCGGAGCTCCGAATTTCAAGCGCTGAAGATGACGTCACCAGCCTGCAAACTAAACTGCAAACACTGGAATTAAAATGCAAACGTCTGGAAGATAACGTCCTAGACTTGGAATCCCGCTCGCGACGGAATAATTTGAGGCTGGTGGGCCTCCCAGAGGGAGCGGAGGGATGGGACCCATGTTCCTTTTTGGAAAAGCGGATTCCAGAAGCGCTGAATAACGCGGACCTGCAGTCATCGGTCGTTTTAGAGAGAGCTCACCAAATCGGCCCACCAAGAGATAATAAGACACCACCGAGGACGCTGATTATGAAGTTCCTCAACTACAGGGACAAGATGACAGTCACCAATGCGGCGCGAGCTAAAGGGGAAATTAAATACCAGGACCAACAGGTGCGGTTCTACTCAGATTTGGCCACAGGAATACAACAATTGAGAAAACAGTTCGACCCCGCCCGCAAAGAGCTGCGCAACCTAGGGATATGTCATGGAGTAATTCATCCGGCAAGACTGCTGGTCACATATAAGGGGAGAACCCACACCTTCAAGACCCCTCAAGAGGCGCAGGAGCTCATCAAGCAGATCCAAAAGGAGACTGGCGGGAGCTAATCATGAACATGACAAAGGAAGAACATTTAAGCATATGTACAGACATCTGATTGATCTGAAACATAAACATGTCTACAAAATACAGACTATTTAAAAAAAAAAGAAAAAAGTTATGATGTACAACGTTGCTATAAAACTTTGAAGTTATGTTGAAAAAAAACTACAGAAGAGAGTTAATGTCATAAGAATAGTAGTAGAGTCAGGGTGATTGAGAGGAGAAAGAGAGAGTGGTTTGACTGATCCTCGCAGGTGTGGAACAGTCACTAGCTATAACAGGAGACAGAATTTTTTTGATTTTGGGGGGATTACCACGAATGTGGGGAAAGGGAATCTGTTTTTGTTTAGTTTGTAGGATGAATGTTCTATCATCCATGTTTTGGCTTCTCTGTAAGAGTATGTTCATATTGCAAGGTAATCTCAAACTCCTTATTGACCATAGATCAAAGCGTTAATCTTAATTTAACTTCATGGAATTGCAGAGGTCTACAAAATCTTAAAAAACTTAAACAAGTCGTGAATAAAATAAAAGACATAGATTCAAAAATTGTATTTTTTTTTTTTTTACAAGAAACTCATTTATTAGAGGAGGATGTAAAAAGAATTAGGAGAAGATGGCAAGGTAACGTGTTCACCTCATCATTTTCATCCCGAGCTAGGGGAGTTATGATTCTCATACATAAAACAGTCCCATTTCAAACGAAAAATGTAATTAGAGACAAATTTGGAAGATATCTAATTATCCAAGGATCTTTGTCATTAGAAAATATAAATCTGGTGAACTTATACGGCCCCAATATTGATGATCCAAACCTCTTTGTTAATTTATTCCTCACTTTATCATCACTTACAGAGCAACATATAATAAGATAAGATAAGATAAGATAAGATAAGCCTTTATTAGTCCCACAACGGGGAAATTCCAGGATTGCAACAGCACAGGGATAGCAACACTCAGAGCAACAATCAGAAGGCAAGAAAAAAAACAAGCAAGCAAGAGCAGCTAATAAACATATGTACGTATTACTATAAAATATATATATATACACACACACACAGACACACAGTGCAGAGCATTGTAGCTGGATGGAATAAATATATGAATATATGAACACACAGTGCAGAGCATTGTAGCTAGATGGAATAAATATGTAAATATATAAACACCCACAGTACGGAGCATTGCAGCTAGGTGGAATAAATATGCAAGTATATAAACACACACAGTGCGGAGCAATGTAGCTAGATGGAATAATATGTAGATATATAAATATATAAACACCCACAGTACGGAGCATTGTAGCTAGATGGAATAAATATGCAAATATATAAACACACACAGTGCAGAGCATTGTTGCTAGATGGAATGAAACAGCATAACCGTCTACTTAGTTATCCTACATGGTATGATTATGTGCCCATACATATTCTCACCCTCCATAGCGACCGGTATGTTCCTAGTTGTATGCCGGAGAGGACCATTGTGTAAGTCTATTGCATCTTTTGCATTCAAAAAACTATTAGTTTGTTACGTCTTTTTGCTATCTCTGCGAGCAGCCCTGCTTAGGTTGTACAGTCTGACAGCCGTTGGTAGGAAGGACCTACGAAACCTCTCGGTTGTGCACCTGGGATGATGTAGTCTGCTGCTAAATGAGCTCCTCAGTGCATTCAGTATGTCCTGCATAGGGTGGAACTCGGACTCCAGCAGAGATGACAGTTTAGCCACCGTCCTTCTCTCTCCTATCTCCTCCATCGGATCAAGGCGCTGCCCCAGGACAGAGCTAGCTTTCTTAATCAGTTTGTTCAGTCTCTTCCTATCGGCTGCAGTAATGCCACTGCCCCAGCAGACCACACCAAAAGTGATGGCTGATGCCACCACCGTGTCATAGAATGACTTCAGCAGCGCCCCTTGTACACCAAAAGACCTGAGTCTCCTCAGCAGGAACAGCCTGCGCTGTCCCTTCTTGTAGAGTGCATCAGTATTGTGTGACCAGTCTAGTTTATTGTTCAGATGAATACCCAGGTACTTATAGGATGTCACCATCTCGATGTCTGTTCCCTGTATATTTACTGGTACTGTGAGGGGCTGCCCATGCCTGCGGCAGTCCACCACCAGCTCCTTAGTTTTCCTCGCGTTGATCTGGAGGCAGTTCCGATGGCACCAGTCCACGAAGTCCTGGATAAGCCCTCTGTACTCAGCTTCATCTCCATTGGAGATGAGGCCAACGATCGCAGAGTCATCAGAGAACTTCTGTAGATGGCAGTGTGTTGTGTTGTGTGAGAAGTCCGCAGTATAAAGAGTGAACAGGAACGGAGCCAGCACCGTTCCCTGGGGGGCCCCCGTGCTACTGATGATCGTGTCGGACACACAGTCCCGGGTTCTCACAAACTGAGGCCGGTTCGTGAGGTAGTCCAGGATCCATGATGACAGGTGCTGGTCCACCCCTGCGCGCAGCAGCTTGTCCTTCAGGATCATCGGTTGGATGGTGTTGAAAGCACTGGAGAAGTCAAAGAACATGATCCTCACCATATTCCCGGGCTTCTCCAGGTGGGACAGAGAACGGTGAAGGAGGAAGATCACCGCATCCTCCACCCCAATGCCATGCTGGTAGGCGAACTGGAGTGGATCCATCGCTGGTTCCACCAGGGGGCGGAGGTGAGCAAGGAGCAGTCTCTCCAGGGTCTTCATCAAGTGGGACGTCAAGGCCACCGGTCTGTAGCTGTTCAGGTCTTTGGGGTGGGAAGTTTTTGGTACAGGTACCACACAAGATGTTTTCCACAGCTGTAGTACCCTCCCCAGTTTCAGGCTCATGTTGAAGATATACGTCACAATCCCACACAGCTGGTCTGCACAGGACTTGAGGAGCTTTGCGCTGATGCCGTCCGGTCCCGGCGCCTTCCTCGCCTTGATCTTCCTCAGCTCCGTCCTCACCTGGGTCCTGGTCAGGGTCAGGATGGGGGGCTGTGTGTTGGGAGTGGGGGGGTGTTGGTAGAGTGGGGAGTGGGCAGCAGGACTTGATTTCTTTAGAGGCAGCAGTGGTTGTTGTGCAGTCAGGGGGGAGGGCGGTTGGTCAAATCTATTGAAAAACAGATTCAGGTTGTTCGCCCACTCCCTGCCCCCTGTGGCCTGGGGGGAGGTATTCTGGAGCCCCGAGATGGTTTTGAGGTTTCTCCAGACCCCGCTGATGTCGCTCTGTTGCAGCTTGTCCTCCATCTTCTTCCTGAAGCTGTCCTTGCCTTCTCTGATCTTTCTCCTCAGCTCCCTCTGTACGGACTTCAGCATCTCCCTGTTCCCCGACCTGAAGATCCTCTTCTTCTCTCTCAGAAGTGTTTTTATCTCAGGGTTGATCCAGGGTTTGTTGTTTGAGTGACGCCGTATGGTCTTGGTGGGAACGGATTTGTCCACACAGAAGCTGAGGTAGCCCGTGAAGGTGTGAATGAGGCCATCGATGTCCTCACCATGTGGATCGCAGAGCTGCTTCCAGGCGGTGGCTTCAAAACAGCCCTTTAGGGTGTCCATTGTAATAGTAGGGGATTTTAATTGTACATTGAATCCCAGTATAGACTGATCAACAGGACTGGACTGTACACACAATGGATGTAGGATGACCATTAATCATTTTATGAAAGAATTGAGATTGCTAGATATATGGAGAGAAATGAAACCACAAGTCAAAGCCTATTCTTGTTATTCTAATACCTATAAGACATTCTCACGTATAGACTACTTTTTGATCTCTACAGAATTAAGGTCCAAGATTCAAAACTGTTTCTATGATAACATTCAAAAATTCTTCAAGAAAAGGTGTATGCAGGAAGTAACCCACAGTTAGAGAACGAATTACTGATTCTGAGAGCTGAATATGACAAAAAAAAATCAGCGAATAGAGCTGCCTCGAGTCTTCTAAGATTGAAGCAAACTTTTTATGCACAAGGTAAAAAAAATCAGGAAAATTATTGGCATGGCAGATTAAACAATTAGAATCTAAAACACCAATTACCAGTATTATAAGTAACGGACAGGTAGTTATAGATCCTTTAGAAATTAATAGTGCCTTTAGAGATTATTATGAAAAACTATATGATACAAAAAATGAAACTGACTTAACAAAACTAAATGGGTTTTTGGGTGGATTATCTATACCAGGTATTCCAAATGAAAACAGGGAGATACTGGAGTCTAAAATTAGTCAAGAAGAAGTTGGGCAAGCCACTGATAATATGAAATCAGGAAAAAGAGCAGGACCAGATGGTCTTCCAGTCGACCTCTATAAAAAATTTAAGAATAAATTAATAAAACCACTTTTGGAAATGGTTTTAGAAGCATTTCAAAATGGTAATTTACCATCATACATGAATAATGCCTTAATTATACTGTTGCCAAAACCAGGTAAACCCTCTAATAAATGTGAAAACATGAGACCAATAAGCCTATTAAATGCTGATCTTAAAATAATCTGTAAAATTTTAGCAAAACGACTACAAGAAATATTACCAAATATTATTAACCGAGATCAGAATGGCTTTATAATGGGAAGACAAGGCTTCCATAATGTAAGAAGACTATTTAATATTATTTATTCCAATAAAGAAGCACCGGATACAGCTCTATCATTGGATGCCGAAAAGGCCTTTGATAGGGTCAAATGGCCCTATCTTTTTGAAGTCCTACAAAGGTGTGGACTTGGAAATGATTTCATAAAATGGGTCCAGATAATACACAATAATGCTACAGCAGAAATCCTAACAAATAGCAATATCTCAAAATCAATAAAAATGAATAGAGGATGTCGACAAGGCTGTCCACTTTCACCTTTACTGTTTACTATGGCAATTGAACCTTTAGCGATAGCAGTACGTTTACATCCACAAATATATGGAATTAAAGTAGGACCAACAGAACATAAAATCTCCCTGTATGCCGATGACATAATCTTGTTTATGTCAAATTTTAAAAAAATCAATCCCGACCTTGTTAAATTTAATAAAGAACTTTGGGGATATATCAGGATATAAAACAAACAAAACAAAATCTTCAATATTAATGTTAAATGAGACCCAGAGAAATCATCCACCTCCTGAGGTAAACCAATTCAATGTTGTAGATCAGTTTAAATATTTAGGAATTCAAATTTTGCCTAAGCTAGAATCAGTCGCCAATGCCAACTATGAAGCCTTAATGACAAATATTAATGAGTTGCTTCAGAGATGGATGTCACTACCAATGTCGATGATCGGGAGAATTAATATACTTAAAAGTAATATCTTACCAAAAATACTTTATTTATTTCAAAACATTCCTCTACCACCACCTTCAGATCTATTCTCAAGAATTAAAAAAAAGTTAGTGGAATTTATATGGAACAATAGGAAGGCTAGATTACATTTATCCTTACTATACTTACCATTTGATCGTGGAGGTCTGAAATGTCCAAACTTTATGTTGTATTACTGGTCAGCACAACTGAGGTCTATGACATATTATTTTTCATCAAATAATCCTCCTCACTGGACTGAAATGGAATCATACAATTTACCTTTACCTCTTCCCTTATTCATATACTCAGACTCGGCTAAAAAATTACAGAAACAAGTTAAAAATCAAATTGTAAAGCACATGATCAAAATATGGTGTGAAACTAAAAAATATTTAAAAGAACCACACTCACTGTCACAATTTAGCCCAATATGGGGTAATCAATATTTTACACCAGGGAGAGCGGATATTGTATTTAAAGTATGGAATTTAAAAGGGATTCAAAAGATTCAAGACTTATATTTGTCACGCTCAGATAACATAATGTCTTTTGAAGAACTGAGGATTAAATTCAATCTTAATAGAACACACTTTTTTAAATATCTTCAGATTAGAAATTTTATTCATTCAAATCAAAATAATGCTCTCACCCGACCTACTTATTCAACTTTGGAAAAAATTTTGATGAACGATAGTAAGAGAAAGGGTATTATTTCAGAGTTTTACAACTCATTGACACTATACTCAAGTGAAAACTCACAGAAAAGACTGAATGACTGGAAAGAAGACCTGCAAATTGAAATTTCAGAGGAACAATGGGAAATGGCTTGTGCAGGAGCTCAAACCAAATCAATAAATGAACGTCTTAAACTGATACATTTTAAATGGTTAATGCGGATGTATGTTACACCAGTGGAATTAAATAGATATAACAAAAACACACCAGATACATGCACAAAATGTATGGAAAGTAAAGGAGCCCTATTTCACTGTTTATGGGAATGTAGAAAAATCTGAATGTTTTGGGAAAAGGAGAGGGTAACAATTGAAAAAATAATTTCAAAACAAATCACAATGAACCCTAAACTGTTTTTGTTGGGTCTGTATCCAGAAAAACATAACTTTACTAAGAGTGAAAGAACATTCATAGACCTCAGTTTGCTTAATGCCAAAAAAATGTATTGCACTACTGTGGAAAAAGATTCATAGACCAGATGTGACTCTGTGGTTAAGACAGATGTTAACAAACCTTCCACTAGAAAGAATAACATATATACTGAAATCAAAGGAAAATGTGTTTGAGAATATATGGAGACCTTTCATTGATTATGTAAAGAAATTAAACATAACTTCTGAAGAAGAAGGTGAATGATATGTGTGGACCTTGCAAATTCCAAGCTGGTGAATGTATATTATGTATTCTTATGTAATAGATTACCTAGACTAAACAGAGGAGCATTGTTGTTGACTTGTTTTTGTTAATGGCTGTTGTTGTTTTTATTACATTTCTTTTTTGTTATTTTGTTATTGTTCTTTTTAATTTTTAAATTACTTTTGTGTTAGTGTCTGACTGTGTGTACTATGTTTGTAAAAAAAAAAGGTTCAATAAAAAATGTGGGGAAAAAAAAAGATACAACTATGGCATCAATGTGAAACACTGTTGTCATTTCCTTTGTGAGTTATCATATTTACAGTGTTATGAAATGAAAATCAAAAACCTCGACTTTTGACCTTTTGACCCCAGACCCACAGTTTGAGGCCAAGATCTCAGGGTGAACCTGTGTACCAAGTTTGGTGACCCAACCTTTACTCATTCTACAGTAATAGGGCACAGGGAATACTAACCTTGACCTTTGACCTTTTGATCCCAAACCCATAGTCAGAGGTCAGGACCTCGGGGTTAACCTGTGTACTAGGGGTGTGCCATATCGTATCATTCATGATAATACCGGTATAAATTTTGATACCAGTGTATAAATGAATATCACAATATTTTGGGTCTGTTATGTTGCTGGCGGAAGTTACGTATTACCATAGAAACATCAAAACAAACATGGTGCGGGAAGCGGTGTTCCATGCTTCTGTGTCTCGTTGTGAGGAAGTAATTCTAGTTTTAAGGCCGTTTCAGATTGCTGCCATCTTAAAAAACAAAACAAAAAAACGTGCAGCAATGCATATAATCTCCCACACTTTTTCCGCACGTCAACATCACCACTTCAGAGCCAAGTTTTACTTCGCCCTCAAGTGGTGTTGTTGACGTTTGAAGTGTCCAGAGGTTTATTTTTGCTCTGTTGTGGCTGCTTCAACGCCATTTATTCAACCACCCAAAAGGAGAAAAAAAATCCATTAACAGCCCCAGGAGTTGTATGTGCAATGGAACCTTCTAACGCCGGTAAACTGAGAGGGAGAGAGGACCAATGCAGCACTCATTTACCTGCAGAATGTCTAGTTTGGGGGAAACGGCAGACAGCTAGGCCAGCATATATTCAATATGATAAAAATGATGAAATAACAGTTTTAAATAAGGCCATTCCCTCCCTGCTTTATTTAGACTCTTCCTGACATGGTGAAATAACATACTAGACTACATTAATGTAATATGTTAAAGGGCCACAACCACCTCATGTCCCAGAGCATGCAGTGGTGTGAAAAGTATTTACCCCCTTCCTGGTTTACCCCGTTCCTGGTTTCTCATTTTTTTTGTATGTTTGTCACACTTAAGCTGCATTCACACCAGGATAGTCCAGCGGTCTCGGTTCGACTCGGCGGGGGATGGCGAGAATTTTCAAACCTTTATTTGGTTCGGTTTGCATTCACACAGCACTTCACTCAAGCGGACCAAACTGCTTGGACAACATCACGCAGTTACAACAGCTGTTCATTTGTGGTATTGTAGCCGAAGCCACCACTGACCGGGATGAAAAATTCTAGGCGAAGAGGAGAAATCCGGCTCATTGATTAGGACCGGTGTTATGCCGAGAATTGCTCGCTTGCCGAGAACTGCATCCCATGCACCAAAACTATAAAATATAACACTACAGTCAGGCTTGTAACCATTTGTGCATTTTTAGAAGTAAAAATTATTACCTCTTGTAAATTATCTTTAAATTATGTTTATTCTACGACGAGATGCAATTCTTGCTAAGCAAGCAATTCTCTGCATAACACCGTTCCCTTCAGCCGAGGTGTTTATATGCCACAAACTAATAAAAATAAAAAGCTCCGCTGTCTGTATAAATCCCCGTGCCGCCAGCATGTCAATAAATGTTTTAAAAACATTTGTATTCTTGTGTGTAGCCACAAGCAGCTGAGAAATCTGGTCCTCAGACCAAATGTCTATCAGAGCCTGCATCTCCTCCTCACTCCTCCAAGTCCAAGAGACTTTTCTTAAACTTTTCTCCGGTAGAAGTATTTCTTGAATCCGTGCGGTTGTCTGTCATTTTCTACCCAAAAGGGAGGCTGAAGAACCAGGAGTTCTTCAGCTGAATCGGGGTGTTGGATTTATTTATTTACCCACAGATTCCTGCCACGGAAACACACATGGCGTTTCCAACAGGGATAATTTTTTCAGGTCAGTGCCAACTTTGTCTGTCTGCATCTCACCCAAATGGAGAACTAATGTCTTTTCATGTATTTACATTGAGTTATAATGTAATCGTGCTGCGCGAAAAATTCACCTGTTCGCGTTTGATGTGAAGGCACCTTTACAGTAAATGCCACTTTCTCTTCTCACTGTGTGTTGCTGTGGTTACACAAATGCAGAGGGGCCCGTCCACCCTTTGGTCCGCTGGATACTCTGTTTGCATTCACACGGCAAGCAAAGTGCACTAGACTGCGTTTGTAAGCGAACCGAGACCCCCGTTTTCAGGGGGACCAGAGTTTGCTTGTTTGGTGCTGCACCAGAGTTCCAGGTGCATTCAGACGGTGCCAAACGAACCAAACTATCCACGGAATGCACACTTTGGTCCTTTAGTCCAGACCAAACAGTGGCCATGTGAATGCGCCCTTAAATGTTTCAGATCGTCAAACAAATTTAAATATTAGACAAAGGTAACACAAGTAAACACAAAATGCAGCTTTTAATTAAAGGTGTTTATTATTAAGAGTAAAAATAAAAATCCAAACCTACACGGCCCTGTGTGGAAAAACTGATTGCCCCCCGTTAAACCATAAATTAACTGTGGTATATCACATCTTTGGAAAGCTAAGTTCAATTTTCTAGCCATTTCTAAAGCTTTGGCTCTCCAGCGAACCACAGTGACAGCCATTATCCACAAATGGCGAAAATTAGAACAGTGGTGAACCTTCACAAGAGCGGCCGGCTGATCAAAATTACCCCAAGAGCGCAGCGACAACTCATCCAAGAGGTCACAAAAGACCCCACAACAACATCCAAAGCTCACTTGCCTCAGTTAAAGTAGAACTGAACTCACCTTTTTGCCAAAAAAGTAGAATAGCAGATTAATTCCTTATTACCTATTGTATTTTTCAACACATAAAAGAAATTTTTAGGCCGTGCGATGGCCAAGCTATAAGCCGATAAACTTTTGCCTCTGGCTGGCAGTGCCAAACAAACCGGAAGTAGTGCAGACGACGCTGCGTGACGTCACGAGTGTGACCCTTATCAAAACAACAATGGCAGATGATAGCAGTTCCAGCAGTCAAGAACACCAGAGTTTTCAGAGTGAAGAGGCATTCAGGATCGGTGACAAGACAGAGGAGGATGCAGGAGTGTCAAGTGAACAGGAAGAGAGCGAGGGAGTAGGGGTGGGTTCAAAAGATCAATATATCGATATGGATCGATACATGTTTGACTGAGCCGACATCGATCCACAAAATCCGCGGATCGATCTTTTAATATTAATATGTTTTAATATAATATTTTTACGTTTGTGAACGTCTGCTGAGTATAATCGGGTTGAAACCGGGTCAGTGAGCCAGTAACAATGACCGAGAAGCATAAACAGCCGACGCGCTAACGGAGCTAGCAAGCTAACGGATATGCTAGTTCTTCTTCTGTGGTGTTAAAACGGTTCTCATCCAGCAAGAGTTTCCTGCCGTGCGTGCTCTTTCGTGTTTACACGAGCGGAGATAATAACGTGCGTCTCTTAATTTAGCAACAAAAGTCACCGTAAAGATTGTCCTCAACAGCTTCTCAATATTTTTCATAAATAAAACTTCTGTGTTCCCTGCGGCGCATGCACACGTCTTTTGTGTTTACATGACGCGGAGTTAATAACGTGCGTCTCTTAATTTAGCAGCAAAAGTCACCGTCTGTTCGTCTGACTGTCCTCAACAGCTTCTGAATATTTTTCATAAAGCGGGGATAAACGGACTTTTACTCCGTGCAGCGCTGTGTTGGAACATCAAGTTGACGACTGATAAAGGGAAAATGCGCGGAGGCTGAAACCCGTGAAGCAGATACTTGGAGCTGCTGAGACTGTAAGTATAATATTTGTTTGTTTTAACATTTGTGTCGTCAATTAATAATTTATCTGGCATGATGATGGTTTCTTTTACAAACTATGGACACAGAGAGAACTGTTGGTTAAGCGCTGTGAATAAATGCAGAATTAAGGTATATTTTATGAGATTATGGACTTCTGCCACTTAAGCGATGTGAAGAGAATAAATCACAATAAAATTAATAAAGGCTGCAGTACAGCAAGCTATTTTTACTCAGTAGAACTAAATTGAAATGAACAAACCTTCTCAGGAAATGAACTGAAACCCTTTTCCAACATTGAAAGTTAATTTGTAGTTAAAATATAAAAAAAAACCCTAAATTATTAAACCCTACTGTGGTGTGGCGATCTAAAAATATGAATGTTAATTTTACTGTGAAATCTGTTCTTTTTATCTGCCTTCAGATGTGTGAAGACTGGAAGCTTCATCCTGCACTGAGACCTTCTGAAGGTCAGAGGTCGTCAGTGGAGGAGCATCCCTGCTTCATGTGGATTTCAGCACAGAAGAAGACCTTCAAGTTCAAGATTCAGGGAGGTGCTGCCATCATTTTCTCCACACTAACATGCATTCAATGCAATTTAGTTGTTGTAATGACAAATTCTTTTATTTCTTTTTTAAAGTTCTCAGCAAGAACACAATATTGGTCTTTTTTTTTTTTGTTTACAGTTTTACTGAGCATTTAATTCTAAATAAATCACTGTTTAACAAGAAATCTTTGGCAATCCTGTACTTTTCTTGTGGTGTTACATAGAATAGCATCACTGTAAACTATGGAAAAAGCAGCTGCTTTAAAATTTGTACTTCCTCACACAACTTTGAGTGCAAAAAAACTCTAAAAGTGCCATAACTTTTTGGAAAAGCTCCCACAAATCCAGGCTTTTTGGGCCACAACAATCACAAAAACAGCTGACAAAATCCTGGAGGGACTGAAATACAGTGAGATGATGTCTGCATGGTTCATGCATTGAATTTGTTTACTTACTCTGGGTGCTGAACTTGACACGACACACCCTTTGCACTAAAGAAAGCACCTGTGAGCACTTTATGAAATGATAAGTTAAATAATAAAAAGTGCATTATTGTAACTGATTTTGGGTCAGTTCTATATGTGATAATTTATGTATTAACAAAGTTAGAAGATTCTTGGTACAATTTGCAGCATTAGGTCTCGAAGATTTTTGTTTCATGGGAAGTAAAATGGCTATTAAAATGGTAATTCCCCAGATCGAATCGGGATTGAATCGGAATCTAATCGATTCAGAATCTCAAGAATCGGAATCGAATCGATTCTGGAAATTAGGGATCGTTCCCAGCCCTACGAGGGAGGCATCGAACCGTACAGATTAGAGCCAGAATTTTCAGGGGATTCCAGCACCGACTCAGACCGCAGCAGTGATGGGGAGGAGAGTCGCTTATTGAATACAGAATGGTGAGTCTTTACTTTGGCATGTTTCGGGTGTCAGGATAAGGAAAATTAACAATAAAAAAGAAAGGGAAAAAAAACCATCAGCATTTTTCCAACTTATTACAGTTATCCCTCACTTATCGCGTTTAATGCGGTCTTCCTTCGCTGGGTATCGGCGCTCGGCAGGGAGCGAAGCTGGGTAAAACGTCTCCGCCAATCAGCTTGCGAGATAAAACGTCTCGGCCAATCAGCTTGTGAGGTAAAATGTCTCGGCCAATCAGCTTGCGAGATTCCCGAGCGGGCTGGGGAGCCGGGGAGAGCGGGCTCTCCGTGTTGATACCTGATGTTCTAATGTAGTCTCCCTGCCTTCTCATTAGAACATCAGGTATCAACACGGAGAGCCCGCACAGCTCAAAATCTACCTCTCTGACCACCGCTCCACTCCTCTCCGCCCACCTCTTCACCGCTCGGGAATCTCGCAAGCTGATTGGCCGAGACGTTTCACCTCGCAAGCTGATTGGCCGAGACGTTTTACCCAGCTTCTCTCCCTGCAGAGCGCCTTCTTTATCGCTCGTGTTGCTTAGTGGCACTTTTCGCTGTTCTCTTGTGCCTTTTTGTGCAAAATAGTGCTTGTGACGCCCTTGGGGGTGGGGGGGTGACGCTACTTCGCGGTTTTTCGCTTTTCGCGGTCGGTTCTGGTCCCCATTAAATGCGATAAGTGATAGATCACTGTATATCTAGAAACACATCGCTTCCCGGTCGCTTTTCCTCCCCCTTTCTTTTCTTTCGTCGCCATGACAACTTTCCTTGGCCACTGAACAGATCTTCCCAGGTGTTGGAAGTGTTTTGTAGTCGACTATCACGACAAAATGCACCAAAAACAACCAGTGTCGACGTGCTCGCAATGGTAAACATGAGGACTGGGTCACACTCATGACGTCACGCGGAACTCCGGCTGTGCTTCGGCGGATTTGTCTGATTTTTCAGGGTGGGAAATTCAAAATCGTGATTTTCTCCAAGATTCCGGGATTTGTGGAGGGGGTGCCAATGATAAATTATCTTTATAATTGTATGTACTATCACCCAGTGCCGTTCAATGCCATTCAGTTCAGTTCTACTTTAAGGTCAGTGTTCATGACTCCACCATAAGAAAGAGACTGGGCAAAATTGGCCTGCATGGCAGAGTTCCAAGACGAAAACCACTCCTGAGCAAAAGGAACATAAAGGCTTGTCTCAGTTTTGCCAGAAACATCTTGATGATCTCCAAGACTTTTGGGAAAATACTCTGTGGGCTGACGAGACAAAAGCTGAACTTTTCAGAAGGGGTGTGTCCCATTACACCCAGCGTAAAAGTAACACAGCATTGCAGAAAAGGAAGATCATACCAACAGTAAAATATAGTGGTGGTAGTGTGATGGTCTGGAGCCGTTTTGCTGCTTCAGGACCTGGAAGACTTGCTGTGGTAAATGGAACCATGAATTCTGCTGTCTACCAAAAAAATTCTGAAGGAGAATGTCCGGCCATCTGTTCGTGACCTCAAGCTGAAGCGCACTTGGGTTCTGCAGCAGGACAATGATCCAAAACACACCAGCAAGTCCACCTCTGAATGGCTTAAGAAAAACAAAATGAAGACTTGGGAGTGGCCTTTTCAAAATCCTGACCTGAATCTGATTGAAATGCTGTGGCATGACCTTAAAAAGGCAGTTCATGCTTGAAAACCCTCCAATGTGGCTGAATTACAACAATTCTGCAAAGATGAGTGGGCTAAAATTCCTCCACAGTGCTGTGAAAGACTCACTGCCAGTTATCACAAATGCTTGATTGCAGTTGTTGCTGCTAAGGGTGGCCCAACCAATTATTAGGTTTCAGGGGCAATCACTTTTCACACAGGGCCATGTAGGTCTGGATTTTTTTCCCCCTTAATCATAAACACCTTCATTTAAATACTGCATTTTGTGTTTACTTGTGTTATCTTTGTCTAATATTTAAATTAGTTTGATGATCTGGAACATTATTAGTGACAAACATACAAAAAATGAGAAATCAGGAAGGGGGCAAACACTTTTTCACGCCACTGTAGAAATGAGAAAAAGACAATGTGGTGATTGAGTATTCGTGGTTATATTATACAGGTGCATTTCACTAAATTAGAATATCATCAAAAAGTTGATTTATTTCAGTAATTTAATTCATAAAATGAAACTCATATTTTATATAGATTCATTACAGAGTGATATATTTCAATGTTTATTTCTTTTAAATTTTGATGGTTACGGCTTGCAGCTCATGAAAACCTGAAAATCAGTTTCTCAAAAATTTAGAAATTTACATAAGATCAATTTTAAAAAAAAATGATTTTTTTTCATAGAAATGTTGGCCGACAAAGTATTTCCATGTACACATTCAATACTTGGTCAGGGCTCTTTTTGCATGAATTAATACTGCATCACTGTGGCATGGCATGAAGGTGATCAGCCTGTGTTACTGCTGAGGTGTTATGAAGGCCCAGGTTGCTTTGATAGCAGCCTTCAGCTAATCTGCATTGTTGGGTCTGGTGTCTCTCATCTCCCTGTTGACGATACTTCAGAGATTCTGTATGGGGTTTATGTCAGGAGAGTTTGCTGGCCAGTAAAATATGGTGATACCATGGTCATTAAACCAGGCTTTGGTACTTTTGGCAGCAGTGTGGGCAGGTGCCAAGTCCTGCCGGAAAATGAAATCAGCATCTCCATAAACCTTGTCAGCAGAGGGAAGCATGAAGTGCTCTAAAATGTCCTGGTAGATGGCTGCATTGACTCTGGACTTGATAAAACACAGTGGACTAACACCAGCAGATGACATGGCTCCCCAAATCAGGTGTCAAGTCCTGTCAGTTGGAAATCAAGGTCCCAGAGTCTGGAGGAAGAGTGAACAGGCACGGAATCCAAGTTGCTTGAGGTCCAGTGTGAAGTTTCAACAGTCAATGATGATATGTGGAGCCATGTCATCTGCTGGTGTTGTCCACTGTGTTTAATCAAGTCCAATGTCAGTGCAGCCATCCAACAGGAAATTTTAGAGCATTTCATGCTTCCCTCTGCTGACAAGCTTGATGGAGATGCTGATTTCATTTTCCAGCAGGACTTGGTACCTACCCACACCGCCAAAAGTACAAATACCTGGTTTAATGACCATGGTATCACTGTGCTTGATTAGACAGCAAACTCTCCTGACCTAAATCCCACAGAGAATCTATGGTGTATTGTCAAGAGGAAGATGAAATACACCAGACCGAATAATGCAGAGAAGCTGAAGGCCACCATCAAAGCAACCTGGGCTTCCATAACACCTCAGTAGTAACACAAGCTGATCGCCGTCATGCCATGCTGCATTGATGCAGTAATTATGCGAAAGGAGCCCCGACCAAGTATTGAGTGTGTACATGGACATACTTTTCAGTCGACCAACATTTATATTAAAAATCAATTTTTTTTTTAAATCAATTTGATGCGGTATTCTGATTTTTTTGAGAAAATGAATTTGGGATTTTCATGAGCTATAAGCCATAACCTGTCATGATTTACCCCTTGGGGCAGATAGGAAGACCCACGCGCTGGACTGTGAAGTTGTGAGGTTTATTGGAAAACATAAGGTGCATAAAACAACTCAAAAACATGAGGGGATAAACACAGCAAGGAGACGAGAACAGAGCACGTTTTAACTTACGTTTAGAAAGAATCATAGAAGTCACAAGAGTCACCAGAGTCAAGACCGCGGCAAGGACAGCAAAGCACAACGGTCTTAAATAAGGCATAGCATAATATGCCGCAGGTGTGGATACCAGAACGGGCAGGAGAAAACACTGATTGATAATCTGGGTCAGCTGGGAGAGATGAGAGAGGAGCGACTGGACTTGACAGCTGACAGGGTGATGCCCACACAGAGCACAAAACCGGAAACGTCACCTGACAGCTGTCAACCCCTAGAAAGAACACCACGTTAAGAATATAAAGAATAAACATCACCAAATGCAGACTTATAAATAATTACAAATTGATACAGAACATGAGCGTAACAAAACTGAAACAAACAGAAAAATAGAAAACAGTACGAGTACCGAAACTCAAAAAGCACAAAATACAACAAATATATAAATACAGAGAAAAAGCCATGAGACTGAGCATGGCAGAACCTCCAGTGCTCAGCTCGTGACATAACCATCAAAATTAAAAGAAATAAACACTTGAAATATATCATTCTGTGTGTAATGAATCTATATAATATATGAGTTTCACTTTTTCAATTGAATTATTGAAATAAATCAACTTTTCAATGACATTCTAGTTTATTGAGATGCACCTGTACTGCTATAGCTGCTTATAGTTTGGGGTTTGCGTTTTTAAATGGAACAAATAGGTTGCATTAACCATAGCTAAATTACCTCTTACATTCATAAGGCAATGTTTTCAGAACTATTCAGATGTTTTAAGAAAAATCTGCATAATTTTTCAAAACTATAGGCTATATGTAGTCTGCAGTACCTATTTCACTCTCATCTGCTTACTGTTCTCTCCTAAATTTGTTTTCTTTGCTCATTTTTTTTTTAAACATCTTTTCATAAATGTACACATTTTTTAAGATAAATTTTTGGTAACAAAAAGTTTGATAAAACTTTTTGAAAAAAAGTTTGATAAAACTTTTTGGTGACAAATTTGTGACCTTTATCATGCAAAAAGGATGCCGTGCCACCCAGCTCGCAGACTTTGTAAGGTGCTGGACAATTAACCAAGTATAAATACAAATAAAGACATATGCACACTTAGTGCAAGTTTCACTTTACTGCTAAAACTTTTTGAAAAAAAAAGTTTGATAGAACTTTTTGGTGACAAATTTGTGACCTTTATCATGCAAAATTGTAACTTTTTTTTACCTAAAGCCTCTTACCTTGTGTATTCTGAAAAGGTGAAGAAAACAGAAGAAGCATCAGATTTAAATTAAGTCAATCAGTTGTTTTAATAATCAATAGATCAGTTGACTTAAAATCCAAATTTATAATTTTCCTCCAGGCTGAAGGTTATAATTACATTTAAAACTAGTTTGATACCTGTTATTTTAAAATGTTAACCTACTATGTCGAAAATGTAGAAAAAGGCTGCCGTGCCACCCCGCTCGCAGACTTTGTAAGGTGCTGGACAATTAACCAAGTATAAATACAAATAAAGACATATGCACACTTAATGCAATTTTCACTTTACTGCTAAGCTTTCGGTTCTGTCAAACCTTCATCATGAAACTTAGCATCCATCCATCCATCCATCTTCTACCGCTTTTCCGGAGGTCCGGGTCGCGGAGGCAGCAGTTCAAGCAGAGAAGCCCAGACTTCCCTCTCCCCAGCCACCTGCTCCAGCTCTTCAGAGAGGATACCAAGGCGTTCCCAGACCAGCTGGGAGACATAGTCTCTCCACCGAGTCCTGGGTCTGCCCCGGGGTCTCCTCCCAGTGGGACATGCCCAAAACACCTCAAGTGGGAGGCGTCTAGGAGGCGTCCTGATCAGATGCCCAGACCACCTCAACTGGCTCCTTTCAATGTGGAGGAGCAGCAGTTCTACTCTGAGCCTCTCCCGGATGACTAAGCTCCTCACCCTATCTCTGAGGGTGAGTCCAGCAATCCTACGAAGAAAGCTCATTTCAGCCGCTTGTATCCATGATCTCGTTCTTTCAGTCATTACCCAAAGCTCATGACCATAGGTGAGAGTAGGAACATAGATTGACTGGTGAATCAACAGGTTTGCCTTAGAGCTTAGCTCCCTCTTCACCACAACAGACCGGTACAATGTCCGCATCACTGCAGATGCTGCTTCGATCCATCTGTCAATCTCTCACTCCATTCTCCCCCCACTCGTGAATAAGACCCCAAGATACTTAAACTCCTCCACTTGGGGAAAGAGCTTGTCCCCAACCCGGAGAGGACAATCCACCTTTTTCCGGCTGAGGACCATGGACTCAGACTTGGAGTTACTGATTCTCATCCCAGCCGCTTCACACTCAGTGGCAAACCGTCCCAGTAAGAACTGTAGGTCATTGCTGGATGAAGCCAGCAGGACAACATCATCTGCAAACAACAGAGATGAGATCCACTGGTCACCAAGCATGACACCCTCTGTTCCCTGGCTGCGTCTAGAAATCCTGTCCATAAAAATTATGAACATGATCGGTGACAAAGGGCAGCCCTGGCGGAGTCCATCTCTCATTGGGAATGACTCCAACCAAGTGTTGGCAATACCAATCAAACTCTCACAACGGTCATACAGCGATCGAATAGCTCATAACAACAAGCCCGATACCCCCATACAACCGAAGGACCCCCCCCACAAAAAACCACGAGGGACACGGTTGAGTACCTTCTTCAAGTCCACAAAACGCATGTAAACTGGTTGGGCAAACTCCCACGAACCCTTGAGGATTCTCAAGAGGGTAAAGAGCTGGTCCAATGTGCCACTGCCAGGATGAAAACCACATTGCTCCTCCTGAATCCGAGGTTTGACCAATGGCCAGAAGCTTAGTAGTAAAGTGAAAATTGCACTAAGTGCGTGGGCGTCTATTTCTATTTAAAATGTTAACCTTCTAAAACTGTGGTGGTTTCTGGTTTCCAACAACAGGGTGGCTACTCAAATTCGTGGCTTGGATTTTTGTCCCAGTCCACCCCTCAGTGCACTTAAGATGTGATGGTTTATGATATTTTCTGGTAATATTCGATACAGAATAAAAAAAAAAAAAGGAAGTCATTCTAAACTGCTCTTTATAAACTGGAGAAAATAGTTTTTGTTTTGTTTTTACTGAATATACTGAACAAAATTAACACTGGCCTGTGAAACTGTCCTTTATAAATTTAAAACTGAAGCCAGATGATAGTAATCAATTAGGCAAGTTAGAAGCCTGTCTTAAGGAAATCAAAGCTTGGATGACTTGTAATTTCCTGCTATTAAATTCAGATAAGACTGAAGTCATTCTTGTTGGTCCAAAAAACCTTAGAAATTCCTTTCCAAATCAAACTTTCAGTTTGGATGTGGTTACTCTCTCTCTTAATAGCTCTGTGAGGAACCCTGGAGTTATTTTTGATCAGGATTTGTCCTTCAATTCACATATTAAAGTTGTTTCTAAGACTGCCTTCTATCATTTGCGTAATATTGCCAAGATTAGGAGCATCTTGTCTCAGAGTGATGCTGAGAAACTGATCCACGCTTTTGTTAGCTCGAGATTAGATTATTGTAATTCTTTATTATCAGGCTGTCCTAAAACATCTTTAGAAAGTCTTCAGCTGATCCAAAATGCTGCAGCAAGAGTTTTAACAGGTACTAGAAAGAGAGATCATATCTCTCCGGTTCTGGCCTCCCTTCATTGGCTTCCCATAGAGTTTAGAATTAAGTTTAAAATCCTTCTTCTTACTTACAAAGCTCTAAACAATCAGGCTCCTTTTTATTTAAAAGATCTGATACTACCGTATTATCCTAACAGAGCACTACGCTCCCAAAATGCAGGATTACTTGTAATACCTAGAATCTCCAAAAGTACAATGGGAGGCAGAGCCTTCAGTTATCAAGCTCCTCTCCTGTGGAATCAGCTGCCAATCTGGATTCGGGAGTCAGACTCGATCTCTGTTTTTAAGAATAGGGCTAAAACCTACCTTTTTGATATAGCCTACAATTAGGGAGGGATCATGTGTTTCTGAACCCTCCCTTAGTTATGCTGCTAATAGGTTTATTCAGCCGGGGGACCTCCAGTAATGCACTGGGCCTCACTCCTTTCCTCACTCTCAATGAAATATTTTTTTTGCTGGTCATTAACATTTGTTTGTTCTCTCCCACAGATTGAGTCCCCATCGTGCTGTTTGCTCTCTACATGTCTGTTCTTTTCTTCTTCTCTATCCCCTCACCCCCCAGCCAGTCGCAGCAGATGACTGCCCCTCCCTGAGCCTGGTTCTGCTGGAGGATTCTTCCTGTTAAAAGGGAGTTTTTCCTCTCCACCGTTGCCAAGTGCTTGCTCACAGGGGATCGTCTGATTGCTGGGGTCTTTCTGCAACTGTGGGGGTTCCCCCTACAGTTGATAGTGCTATGAGATGACTGTTGTTGTGAAATGGCGCTATATAAATAAAGTTGAATTGAATTGAACTGAAAAGAAAAAAACGTGCTCCGTGATATAGAGAAAAGTATCGTTATCGTGAAAATTCAAAGAAATACTGTGATATCATTTTTAGGCCATATCGCCCACCCCTACTGTGGACAAGGTTTGGTGACCCTAGTTTTCTTTGTTTGTGAGATATAATTTATATGGCATCTTGACCTTGACTTCCAGGTCAGACGTCACCCAAATTTGAACTTTAGTAGCCTGGTGGAGCACTCACAATATCGTTGTGCTGTACAACTGCACGATGACAATAAACCCTATTTTATTCTATTCTATTCTAACTTGTCCAAGAGTTTTCTTAGATACAACTATGGTATCTATTTGAAAAGCCTACATCATTTCTTTTTCTAGTTGCGTTCACAGGGTAGGTGTGAAGCCACGGATGCTGCCAATGCTGTTGCCCATCTACCCAGCAGGGTGATGACAATATCTCTTCAGCCTTTCAGAGGCTGAGGGGTGAAAACCTGATGCTGAAATGAGTGATATGAAATTACCATGCTGCCAACATGTAGCTTTCAATGAGGATTTTGGTGTATGTACCCATTAGTCTGATGTGGCAATAGCTGAAATGGAGGATTTTAAATCCTGCTGTCCTAGACTCACCAAAGTATGTCCATGATAGCTAATGCAAAACTACTGAACAAGTTTCTTTTCTCAACAGGTAATACTGTTATTAGACAAGCTAGCTTTTTTAACTGTCAGGCTTGAAAGAAGACAACTAGCCTTAAACAAAAGGTTACACAGGGTTTCCTCTGGTAACATTTCTGTGTGGGGGGCCGCCACCCTTGAAATTATGCTGCCATGCCTAGGAAATATAAATTTAAGAAAAAATATGAACGAATAACACTGTGTAAGCATGCACAAGAACAACGCGCGTGACAGTCATCCGTGCAGAATTTGGAAACACTCCGCCCACGTGTTCCAGTCGGCAGGCAGAGTGTCTCGTTACTAGCGTTGCTGTCCGAGAGAAGCATGAGCTTATTAAAGTACTTTAAATGTGGAAAAAAGCAGAAAAGGTATGTAAGCAGTGGAGGCATTTATCATGGTTTTAACCCCGCTGGTAGCAGGAACAATAATGAATAAGAGTCACTTAGCAAACAGGTGTGGTTAGGATTCATATGCAGCCGGCTTCATATGCAGGGAAAGGCAAGGGGGAAAGGCAAGGGGGAGGGATGAATTGCTGAGGATTTACTTCACCAGCCACGACAAAATTAACTAAGTTATATTCACTATTATGTACCTGGCAAGTTCAGATGATTGAAATTCACAACGTCAATTACTTTAATCAGCCTTCAGACAAACTAAACGTGCCAACATTTGGATTTCAGAATAAGGGAGGTTTTTCCTGCTGTCTGGTTGATAAGGAGAGTTCTAAAATAACTATAAATATATAAAAACAGTATAACAGAAATAACTGAATCTTTGGTAATTTAAGTTAATTTATTTCATTAAATATAATTTTAATTTTTTTTCTTTGAAATCAGAGTTGAATTATTGTTCTGTTCTGGCTCTTCAGAATTATGGTCAAAAATGTAAATTGTATAAGAAAAAAAAGTCAAAATTTTATCACAATCTGTTTAAAATTTATATATATAAAAAAACACAGTAATTTTATTTTAAAAACAGACAAAAAATGGCCATAAAATAATCCACAAATTTATAATACGAGTAATAAAGTCTCAAATGTACAAGAAATGTACTTGCTATTTTCTAACATGTGTGTATACCACCATAGATGAAGAAAGAACCTGAATTAGACAGGGCTCAGAGAGGGAAAGATGAGACAGACAAGAGGAGACAAGGAGAGGAAAGTGTTCAGGCAGAGGGCCCAGGAGAGGTGAGAGCAGAGGAAGGAGAGAAGGATGACACCAGCAAAAAGTGCAAACGCAGGACGTCTGAGTGGGACCTCAACTGGTCCAATATTCCAACATTCAAGCCTTGGTTGTACAATACTTCACATAATAAGTTCCATAAGCAAAGTTACAGTGCAAAATAAAAAAAGAAGAAATAAATAGTATAAAATTAACATGTTCCGGTTACAATAGTGTCATGTGATCCGGAATCTTTCATACATACTACTGCACCTTATGGACATTATGTATATTATATGTATATAGTTCTAGTTAAAGTGTGTCTCAGGGATGTGTGAATGGCTGTGTTGGGGTGGGGGGTGGGGGGGGGGGGGGGTGAGTGCGTCTTAAATTATGTTCTTTTTACTTATATGGATGCCTAGAGAAACGTAATTTCATCTTGCCTGCACTACAGTTGTATGTACAGCAACATGACAATAAAAGTTGATTTGATGTGTTTTATGCCCCGCCCCCCAAAAAATACAGTTAGGCCCAGAAATATTTGGACAGTGACACAAGTTTTGTTAATTTAGCTGTTTACGAAAACATATTCAGGATACAATTATATAATCAATATGGGCTTAAAGTAGGGGTGGGTTCAAAAGATCAATATATCGATATGGATCGATACAAGTTTGACTGAGCAGATATCGATCCACAAAATCCGCGGATCGATCTTTTAATATTAATGTTTTAATATAATATTTTTACGTTTGTGAACGTCTGCTGAGTATAATCGGGTCGAAACCGGGTCAATGAACCAGGAACAACGGCCGAGAACCATAAACAACCGACGCGCTAACGGAGCTAGCAAGCTAACGGATATGCTAGTTCTTCTTCTGTGGTGTTAAAACGGTTCTCATCCGGCAAGAGTTTCCTGCCGCGCGTGCTCTTTCGTGTTTACACGAGCGGAGATAATAACGTGCGTCTCTTAATTTAGCAACAAAAGTCACCGTAAAGATTGTCCTCAACAGCTTCTGAATATTTTTCATAAAGCGGGGATAAACGGACTTTTACTCCATGCAGCGCTGTGTTGGAACATAAAGTTGACAACTGATAAAGGGAAAATGCGCGGAGACTGAAACCCGTGAAGCAGATACTTGGAGCTGCTGAGACTGTAAGTATAATATTTGTTTCTTTTAACGTTTGTGTCGTCAATTAATAATTTATCTGGCATGATGGTGGTTTCTTTTACAAACTATGGACACAGAGAGAACTGTTGGTTAAGCGCTGTGAATAAATGCAGAATTAAGGTATATTTTATGAGATTATGGACTTCTGCCACTTAAGCGATGTGAAGAGAATAAATCACAATAAAATTAATAAAGGCTGCAGTACAACAAGCTATTTTTACTCAGTAGAACTAAATTGAAATGAACAAACCTTCTCAGGAAATGAACTGAAACCCTTTTCCAACATTGAAAGTTAATTTGTAGTTAAAATATAAAAAAAAAAACCTAAATTATTAAACCCTACTGTGGTGTGGCGATCTAAAAATATGAATGTTAATTTTACTGTGAAATCTCTTCTTTTTATCTGCCTTCAGATGCGTGAAGACTGGAAGCTTCATCCTCACTGAGACCTTCTGAAGGTCAGAGGTCGTCAGTGGAGGAGCATCCCTGCTTCATGTGGATTTCAGCACAGAAGAAGACCTTCAAATTCAAGATTCAAGGAGGTGCTGCCATCATTTTCTCCACACTAACATGCATTCAATGCAATTTAGTTGTTGTAATGACAAATTCTTTTATTTCTTTTTTTAAAGTTCTCAGCAAGAACACAATATTGGTCATTTTTTTTTTTTTACAATTTTACTGAGCATTTAATTCTAAATAAATCACTGTTTAACAAGAAATTTTTGGCAATCCTGTACTTTTCTTGTGGTGTTACATAGAATAGCATCACTGTAAACTATGGAAAAAGCAGCTGCTTTAAAATTTGTACTTCCTCACACAACTTTGAGTGCAAAAAAACTCTAAAAGTGCCATAACTTTTTGGAAAAGCTCCCACAAATCCAGGCTTTTTGGGCCACAACAATCACAAAAACAGCTGACAAAATCCTGGAGGGACTGAAATGCAGTGAGATTATGTCTGCATGGTTCATGCATTGAATTTGTTTACTTACTCTGGGTGGTGAACTTGACACGACACACCCTTTGCACTAAAGAAAGCACCTGTGAGCACTTTATGAAATGATAAGTTAAATAATAAAAAGTGCATTATTGTAACTGATTTTGGGTCAGTTCTATATGTGATAATTTATGTATTAACAAAGTTAGAAGATTCTTGGTACAATTTGCAGCATTAGGTCTCGAAGATTTTTGTTTCATGGGAAGTAAAATGGCTATTAAAATGGTAATTCCCCAGATCGAATCGGGATTGAATCGGAATCGAATCGATTCAGAATCTCAAGAATCGGAATCAAATCGATTCTGGAAATTAGGGATCGTTCCCAGCCCTAGCTTAAAGTGCAGACTCTCAGCTGTAATTTGAGAGTATTCACATCCAAATTGGAGCAAGGGTTTAGGAATTACAGCTCTTCAACACGTAGCCACCTCTTTTTCAAGGGACCAAAAGTAATTGGACAATTGACTCAGAAGGCTGCAAAAAAAAATAAGGCTGCATGGGCTCTTCCCTCGGAAGGAGAGAAGGATGACACCAGCAAAAAGTGCAAATGCAGGACGTCTGAGTGGGACCTCAACTGGTCCAATATTCCAACATTCAAGCCTTGGTTGTACAATACTTCACATAATAAGTTCCATAAGCAAAGTTACAGTGCAAAATAAAAAAAGAAGAAATAAATAGTATAAAATTAACATGTTCCGGTTACAATAGTATCATGTGATCCGGAATATTTCATACATACTACTGCACCTTATGGACATTATGTATATTATATGTATATAGTTCTAGTTAAAGTGTGTCTCAGGGATGTGTGAATGGCTGTGTTGGGGTGGGGTGTGTGAGTGAGTCTTAAATTATGTTCTTTTTACTTATATGGATGCCTAGAGAAACGTAATTTCATCTTGCCTGCACTACAGTTGTATGTACAGCAACATGACAATAAAAGTTGATTTGATGTGTTTTATGCCCCGCCCACCAAAAAATACAGTTAGGCCCAGAAATATTTGGACAGTGACACAAGTTTTGTTAATTTAGCTGTTTACGAAAACATATTCAGGATACAATTATATAATCAATATGGGCTTAAAGTGCAGACTCAGCTGTAATTTGAGAGTATTCACATCCAAATTGGAGCAAGGGTTTAGGAATTACAGCTCTTCAACACGTAGCCACCTCTTTTTCAAGGGACCAAAAGTAATTGGACAATTGACTCAGAAGGCTGCAAAAAAAAAAAAATAAGGCTGCATGGGCTCTTCCCTCGTTAACCTGTCATCAGTTAAGCAGTTAAAAGGTCTGGAGTTGATTCCAGGTGTGGTATTTGCATTTGGAAGCTGTTGCTGTGAACACACAACATGCGGTCAAAGGAGCTCTCAATGGAGGTGAAACAGACCATCCTGAGGCTGAAAAAAAAAAGCAGAAATCCATCAGAGAGATAGCAGAAATGTTAGGAGTGGCGAAACCAACAGTTTGCTACATTCTGAGAAAAAAAGAGTGCACTGGTGAGCTTGGGAACTCAAAAAGGCCTGGACGTCCACGGAAGACAACAGTGGTGGATGATCGCAGAATCCTTTCCATGGTGAAGAACAACCTCTTCACAACATCCACTCAAGTGACGAACACTCTCCAGGAAGTAGGTGTATCAGTATCTAAGTCTACTATAAAGAGAAGACTTCATGAGAGTAAATACAGAGGATTCACCACAAGGTGCAAACCATTAATCAGCCTCAAAAATAGAAAGGCCAGAATTGACTTTGCCCAAAAAAAAAAAAAAAACACCTGAAGAAGCCAGCCAGCCCAGTTCTGGAACAGCATTCTTTGGACAGATGAGACTAAGATCAACCTGTACCAGAATGATGGGAAGAAGAAAGTTTGGAGAAGAATTGGAACAGCTCATGATCCAAAGCACACCACATCTTCTGTAAAACATGGTGGAGGCAGTGTGATGTCATGGGCATGCATGGCTTCCAATGGCACCGGGTCACTTGTGTTTATTGATGATGTGACAAAAGACAAAAGCAGCTGGATGAATTCTGAAGTGTATAGGGATATCTTTCTGCTCAGATTCAGCCAAATGCAGCAAAGTTGATTGGACGGCGCTTCACAGTACAGATGGACAATGATCCAAAACATACTGCAAAAGCAACCCAGGAGTTTTTTAAAGCAAAGAAGTGGAATATTCTGCAACGGCCGAGTCAATCACCAGATCTCAACCCAATCGAGCATGCATTTCACTTGCTCAAGACAAAACTTAAGGCAGAAAGACCCACAAACGAGCAACAACTGAAAACAGCTGCAGTAAAGGCCTGGCAAAGCATCACAAAGGAGGAAACCCAGCGTTTGGTGATGTCCATGGGTTCCAGACTTCAGGCAGTCATTGCCTGCATAGGATTCTCAACAAAATATTGAAAAGTAACATTTTACTTAGGGTTATGTTTATTTGTCCAATTACTTTTGAGCCCCTGAAATGAGTGTTTGTATAAAAATAGCTACAATTCCTACATGTTTAATCATATTTTTGTTCAACCCCTTGAATTAAACCTTAAAATCTGCACTTCAATTCCGTTGTAGTTGTTTCATTTCAAATCCAATGTGGTGGCATGCAGAGCCCAAATCATGAAGATTGTGTCACTGTCCAAATATTTCTGGGCCTAACTGTATGTCGCCACCGCGCCAAGGTCTTTAAGCCAGAGGAAACACTGAGGTACCCCTGCCAGAGGTCAAAATACCAAGGTCTGTACATTTTTCAAAAATTATAAATGTCTCCTATTTTAGCACTGAAATATTATAGAAGATTGATGTATTGTAGAGGTGGGAATCTATCATTAAGGCATGATTCAATGACAATTCAGAAGTCTGTGTGGCAATGATTAAAGAATTATTGATGTATTTTTTTTCTATTCATGATTTCCTTTTTCCTTATTTGACGATTACTTGATACTTTCAAAGTATTTGCAATGACCCATAATTTTTTATTTTTATGTAACCTTTATTTATTCAGGGGAGTTCCACTGAGAGGCAACCTCTCTTTTTCAAGGATGCCCTGTTCAGATTCACACAATTACCCAGGATTTACACTGACTCCGGATGCAGTCTGTTGCAGATGCAGTGTGGATGGAGCCTTGCGGCAGTCGCCACCCACTCCGTTTGTGTTTTGGTCTAGCACGGATTAGAGCAGGGTCTGAAATACAAGATCGCGCGAGAATTATACAAAATAATGCGACAGCTCGAGAAAGACCCAAACAAGACTGAGATGAACCGATCACAATCATGCAATAACAACAAGGAAGTGTGAGGTAACGGCTCGCCACCTGTATTTTTGTGCTCTAATAATACATAAGTAGCCCGTCAATTTTAATTCTATGAAGTGTTACTGTATATGTTATGTCGAAGGTTTTACCTTCTCTGACACAGTGGTAGAGGAGCAGACCTCAGAAAATGACGAACAAACCTTAAATCATTTTTAGTTATTAACAGCTATTAAACACCACGAGATACCACGGCATTTCCTTGCAGATTGGATCCGGCATCTGTCAAAAATAGACTAGTTGTGTTTCATTAGCGAACCAAATCTGACGAGCCAGATTCGTTCCACAGTGGTCCGGCCAGGTTGGAATTAGGAAACTGATGGAAATGAGGACTATTTGCTGTGGAGACCGGATCACAGCCATAACGGACTGCATCTGGAGTCAGTGTAAATCCAGGGTTACACATTCACTCCTGGAAGCTACCCAGTACAACCACAGACTGACCTGTGGTCACTGAGCAGCTCCACTGGAGTAGTTAGGGTTAAGAGCCTTGCTCAAGGGCACCACAAGGGGCAAACACTGCAACATGATCTGTCCCACCCAGATCTGATCTTGCCAGTCCAGAGATTGAATCGGCGACCTTCTGCTCACCAGTCCACATCCCTAATCATTAGGCCACTGCTACCTAATTAATTTACTGCTAATATCTTTTATTAAAGGGGTCATTGCCATTCTTCTACATGTTAACAACTCCCATGTGTCTTCCTGATATGTTTCTGATATATATTCATCAATTTTTTTTGTTTAATTATTTCAGCATATTTGTGACTCATCGTTTGCGGCCTCTCTCAGGACGATCTGTTTCAGTGCATGTCTCTTTAAACGCCAGAGAATTGCTGTTAACTCTGCCCTCCCTCTAAAGTCACTATTGCCTACCTTAGCTGGCTAGCGAGTCGTAAGCAAACTAAATTTGTCTTAAAGAACGAATGAACAAAAGCATCACTGGTGGGCAGGGTGTGTGGTATATGGCCGGTTCCTGGAGTACAATAAGCAAAGAAACATTCACAAATGAATGAATGGTGGCCCAAAGCAGTTGCCTAGCAAAAATGACATCTAAGCATGATGCATATGGTCAGGTGCCGTTCGATGAACAAGGATTGGGGGGGGGGGGCGCACAATCAGCAGTTACGCTAACACCAGGCAGCCTGTCTGACTGCCTAGCCAAACTAATGCTAACAGCTCGATGTAGCATCACAGCAAAAATATATCAAAATAAGTCAGAATGAATATATTATCGATTGGGGATTAGTGAACCAGGTCGAAACAGGGATGTCTATTAGGGTGACTCAACTCTAAATAACAATATAAACCGTGCTTGGTAGGTGAACTAGTAACACTTAGCTCACTGTTCTCAACATGACAAGACAGCTTGGCTGGCCAATAATAGAGCAGTGGGTGGGTATCAAGGACAGCGCTGGGCTGGGTTCACCATTTTTATGACACCTCCTGACAAACCTGGAAGCGTCAAAGAAGCTAATCTGACACAAAAACAATATAAAGGCTGTTTTTTTCTAAGAGAAGCGAGCGTTTTGATATTTTTGCAAAAGTCATGTGACCAATAACAGCATTTCAGTTGGTTAAAAGCTACAAAAAGCACATTTTTTCAGTCAATGATCCCTTTAAGACAAATGGAACATAAATGTGACAAGTCCACTGGAATGTTATATCTAACCAGCTCATATACACTACAGGTACTTTAGTATCTGGTTGCTTCCTCTTCATCTCTGGCATAGACAGACATGGGTTGTTGCTGAACTCTGGACACTTAAAATTTGACATTTGGGCATCGATTCAGAATCTCTCTCATCCACATTATGATGCATCTAAGAAATTATTTCCCACAATCCAATGTACACAATGACTCATGTCATTTAGTAATAGCTCTATCTAGTGTCCAGTAATGGCACTGCAGACATATTCATACATGACTTTGTCCACATACCAGGGAAACAAAAAGGAAGATGACAGATTAAAACTGTTTAATGTCTAATCCCATTGTATAACATGTTGCATATAACGCCAGTGTGAAACATCAAGAAAGGGTCAGAGCTGTAGTGCATATTATAAAAATTTCTGTGAATACATGTTTGGGACTAAAAAAAAACTCAACTTGTACAGTATTCTGTTTAAAATTTCATTTCTCAAAAAAAACCACTGCTTTTGCACTAAATTACATCAACATAATTTGAAGGGACTAAACTTTTAATACAGAGGGTGATGGATGTTTTCACATCAGCAAGCTGGACTGAAAACTGGTCTCACTAGTCACAGACGTGGGCGGCTGGTATTTCTAGACTTGGCTATGCCATGCCAAGGCAGCAAAACTCACCGATCCATCTGATGCGCTGGCTCCTACTTTGTCCCCTGTAGCGTTCCAGCACACCTCGAAGATCCCCCCCGTTCCTCGGTAGCTGTGAACTAAAGCACCCGTCTAAAGGCAAAAAAAGGGAACACGTCTTCAGAATATGTCTGCTGATTTACTTATTTCAGTGTTTGGATTTATTTTTACTGTGCTATTCCAAACCTGAGTGTTCCAGATGTGGACACACTTGTCGAAGGAGCCGCTGGCGAGATGCCTGCCATCAGGGCTGAAAGCTACGCTGTAGACTGGCTCCTGGTGGCGGGTAAGTGTGTGGATGCACACTCCACGCTCCACATCCCACAGACGTACTGTTGAGTCAAATGATGCACTGGAGATAGAAAAGAGGGGAATTCAAAGTCAGCCCACTATAATAATACAGTGGTGTGAGAAAGTGTTCGCCCCCTTCCTGATTTCTCATTTTTTTGTATGTTTGTCACACTTAAATGTTTCAGATCATCAAACAAATTTAAATATTAGATAAAGATAACACAAGTAAACACAAAATGCAGTTTTTAAATGAAGGTGTTTACTATTAAGGGAAAAAAAAAATCCAAACCTACATGGCGCTGCGTGAAAAAGTGATTGCCCCTAAACCTAATAACTGGTTGGGCCACCGTTAGCAGCAACAACTGCAATCAGGCCTTTGTGATAACTGGCAGTGAGTCTTTTACAGCACTGTGGAGGAATTTTGGCCCACTCATCGCAGAATTGTTGTAATTAAGCCACATTGGAGGGTTTTTGAGCATGAACCGCCTTTTTAAGGTCATGCCACAGCATCACAATCGGATTCAGGTCAGGACTTTGACTAGGCCACTCCCAAGTCTTCATTTTGTTTTTCTTAAGCCATTCAGAGGTGGACTTGCTGGTGTGTTTTGGATCATTGTCCTGCTGCAGAATCCAATTGCGCATCAGCTTAAGGTCTCGAACAGATGGCCGGACATTCTCCTTCAGGAATTTTTGGTAGACAGCAGGATTCATGGTTCCATTTACCACAGCAAGTCTTCCAGGTCATGAAGCAGCAAAACGGCCCCAGACCATCACGCTACCACCACCATATTTTACTGTTGGTATGATCTTCCTTTTCTGAAATGCTGTGTTACTTTTACGCCGGATGTAATGGGACACACACCTTCCGAAAAGTTCAACTTTTGTCTTGTCAGTCCACAGAGTATTTTCCCAAAAGTCTTGGAGATCATCAAGATGTTTCTGGCAAAACTGAGACCAGCCTTTATGTTCCTTTTGCTCAGCAGTGGGTTTCGTCTTGGAACTCTGCCATGCAGGCCAATTTTGCCCAGTCTCTTTCTTATGGTGGAGTCATGAACATTGACCTTAACTGAGGCAAGTGAGGCCAGCGGTTCTTTGGATGTTGTTGTGGGGTCTTTTGTGATCTCATGGATGAGTCGTCGCTGCGCTCTTGGGATAATTTTTGTCGGCTGGCCACTCCTGGGAAGGTTCACCACTGTTCCATGTTTTCGCCATTTGTTGATAATGGTTCTCACTGTGGTTTGCTGGAGTCCCAAAGCTTTAGAAATGGCTTTATGACCTTTTCCAGACTGAGAAAGCTCAATTACTTTGTTTCTCATTTGCTCCTGAATTTCTTTGGATTGTAGCATGATGCCTGGCTTTTGAGGATCTTTTGGTGTACTTCACTTTGTCAGGCAGGTCCTATTTAAGTGATTTCTTGATTGAGAACAGGTGTGGCAGTAATCAGGCCTGGGTGTGGTTAGAGAAAATGAACTCGGCTTTCCAAAGATGTGATAAATCACAGTTAGTTCACATTTTAACGGGGGGGGGGGGGTCACTTTTTCACACAGGGCCATGTAGGCTTGGATCTTTTTTCCCTTAATAATAAACACCTTCATTTACAAACTGCATTTTGTGTTTATTTGTGTTATTTTTGCCGAACATTTAAATTTGTTTGATGATCTGAAACATTTAAGTATGACAAACACACAAAAAAATGAGAAATTAGGAAGGGGGCAAACACTTTTTCACACCACTGTATACATTCTCATGACTGTAACAACTACAAATTTACTTAAACCATTATAGTTTTTGCTTCAGTGAAAGAATATAATGCATTTCATTTTCTTAATTATCAATGAAGTTGTTTTAGGCAATGCATATGAACATGGAGCTGTAAGTGAGCACAAAAGGTTGAATATTTTACTGTTAGGAGTAGTGGCATCAGATAACTTTAAAATGTCAGTGTTCTATATTTTGCAGCCGTAAAAGACAAAATGTCCAAAGAGTGTACACAGCAGATGTGCCTATACTCTTACCTAGCTAACATAAGGTTGGCACTGGGATTGTTGGTCCCAGGGCCTGTGGGGCTCCACTTGATTGTATAGATTTCTTTACTGTGGGCCTGGAGGTCATGGACACATGAATCCTGCTTCATACTCCAGATCTATGCCAGAAAGAATGGGAGTTGAAATTTTTTTTTGAAAAAAATATACTGTATACTCTTTGCTCCATAACACAGTTTACATCAGTGACCTCAACCCTTTAAGCCATAATCGCATTTAATGTCAGAGGATCTACTGTATCATTAAAACATACATACAGATCAGAAAATAACTGTGGAATGATGTTTTTAATTGTCAAAACACTGTGACCATATCTGACATGTAAAACCAAAGAAACAATAGTCAAAAATACCAGAGTGGACAAAGGAGGACTCTCATGTGGCTGAACTCTCGCCCTCATATTTATTTCATTAAATGAGAGTGTTTCTGGTACAATTTACAGGATTAAGTATTTGAGAAATTCCACCTATGCAAGGAAAATAGTCAATATAATGACACATCCCTGATTGAATCGACAATGAATCGAATTGGACTGAAATTTAAATTAATCAGTACCTTTTTAATTCAATCGACTCTGGAAATCATTGATGATTCCTGGCCCTAATGATGACAGACCAAGACCTATACAATTTGTGTCAATTCATTCTAAAGACACAGTTTTCACTATTCACGACTCATCCATTTTTCAAATTTCAAAAAATCATCATTTAAGTCTGCATTCCTCAGGCGTTAAAAATGGCTGTTAAAATGAGGTGTTAAGAAGGTGTTGAAATGTTTTTAATAAAATCACAACCCTAGCCTTTTTTTTTTTTTTTAATTATTACCGCCAAGGGAGGAGGAAATATTTTTTGCCAGCATTGGTTGGTTGGTCTGTTTGATGGTTTGTCTGTCTGTCTGTTGGCAGCATTACTCCATAAGTTATAAACGGATTTTGATGAAATTTTCAGGAAAAGTGTGTAACAGAACAGGGAACAGATGATTAGATTTTGGTGGTGATCCAGATCATGATCTGGATCCAGGAATTTTTTAATATTATTTTATATATTAATATTGCACTTTTCTGGGGTAATCAATATTTTACACCAGGGAGAGCGGATGCTGTATTTAAAGTATGGAATTTAAAAGGGATTCAAAAGATTCAAGACTTATATTTGACATGTTCAGATAACAATGTCTTTTGAAGAACTGAGGATCAAATTCAATCTTAATAAAACACATTTTTTTAAATATCTTCAGCTTAGGAATTTTATTCGATCAAATCAAAATAATGCTCTCACCCGACCTACTTATTCATCCTTGGAAAAAATTTTGACGAAAGATAGTAAGAGAAAGGGTATTATTTCAGAGTTTTATAACTCATTGACACTATTCTCAAGTGAAAACTCACAGAAAAGACTGAATTATTGGAAAGAAGACCTGCAAATTGAAATTTCAGAGGAACAATGGGAATTGGCTTGTACAGAAGCTCAAACCAAATCAATAAATGTACGTCTTAAATTGATACATTTTAAATGGTTAATGCGGATGTATGTTACACCAGTGGAGTTAAATAGATATAACAAAAACATACCAGATGCATGCACAAAATGTATGGAAAGTAAAGGAACCCTATTTCACTGTTTATGGGAATGTAGAAAAATCAGAATGTTTTGGGAAGAGGTGAGGGTAGTAACAATTGAAAAAATAATTTCAAAACAAATCACATTGAACCCTAAACTGTTTTTGTTGGGTCTGTATCCAGAAAAGCATAATTTTAAAAAGCGTGAAAGAGCATTCATAGACCTCAGTTTGCTTAATGCCAAATAATGTATTGCACTACTGTGGAAAAAGACTCATAGACCAGATGTGACTCAGTGGTTAAGACAGATGTTAACAAACCTTCCACTAGAAAGAATAGCATACATACTGAAATCAAAGGAAAATGTGTTTGAAAATATATGGAGACCTTTCATTGATTATGTAAAGAAATTAAACATAACTTCTGAAGAAGAAGGTGAATGATGTGTGTGGACCTTGCAAATGCCAAATTGGTGAATGTATAATATGTATACTTATGTAATAGATTACCTAGATTAAACAGAGGAGCATTGTTGATGACTTGCCTTTGTTAGTGGTTGTTGGTGTTTTTAGTACATTTTTTTTTTGTAGTTAGTGTTTTCTTTCTTTTTTTTTTAAATTACTTTAGTGTTAGTGTTTGATTGTTTGTGCCATGTTTGTCAAAAAAAAAGGTTCAATAAAAAATATTGTGGGGAAAAAAATATTGCACTTTTCATGTATTGCCCCTTTAAGACGTGTCCACTGAGTTACATGCGTGATCACGCACCTCCGCAACCCAGAAGCAGTGTACTCTTACCACTAAACACTGCAGAAAAAGTAAAACAGCTTGGAACGAAAAGGAATGCGATGATGACTGACATTAAACTTAAGCTTTATTTATTTATAGAGCACCTTTCATACAACAAAGTGCAGCTCAAAGTGCTTTACAATTAAAAACAATTCCAGATAAAACACAAACAAAACAATAAAAAGACGAAGACAGCCCTCCCCCCTGCCCCCACTCTCATCCAAGGCATACATCCACCTGACCCCCAACCTCCACCTCCATCCACCTCCTCCCACCCTGTTCCACCCCACCCACAAGTAATAATAGGCATAGTTAGTTAAACATGGCTGCGGACACGCCATCATGGGGGGACAGTCAGCACCAGGAGCCGGTCTCAGCTCACAGCTGCAGAGACACCGCCACAGAGGGCCACCCTGGCCCAAGCAGACAGGAATCCACACCACAACCAACAGGCTGTGACTGGACTCCCTCATCCCACCAAGCCAGGGCCACCACCACAGCAGCATCCCCACCGCCAGAGCCAATTACAGCTCCAAGTACCGAGAGCCCTCCCAGTGACAAAACACGAGAACTACAAATAATATAAGATAAAATAAAATACAATAAAATAAGAAGCAGCGTAAGATCATGAATAAAAATAAAGAGAATAATATGGTTAAAGGAATAATAAATAAACCCATATACAGTGGGGCAAAAAAGTATTTAGTCAGCCACCAATTGTGCAAGTTCTCCCACTTAAAAGATGAGAGGTCTCCAATTTTCATCATAGGTATACCTCTACTATGAGAGACAAAATGAGAAAAAAAAAACACAGAAAATCACATTGTCTGATTTTTAAAGAATTTATTTGCAAATTATGGTGGAAAATAAGTATTTGGTCACACAAACAAGCAAGATTTCTGGCTCTCACAGACCTGTAACTTCTTCTTTAAGAGGCTCCTCTGTCCTCCACTCGTTACCTGTATTAATGGCACCTGTTTGAACTCGTTATCAGTATAAAAGACACCTGTTCACAACCTCAAACAGTCAGACTCCAAACTCCACTATGGCCAAGACCAATGAGCTGTCAAAGAACATCAGAAACAAAATTGAAGACCTGCACCAGGCTGGGAAGACTGAATCTGCAATAGGTAAGCAGTTTGGTGTGAAGAAATCAACTGTGGGAGCAATTATTAGAAAATGGAAGACATACAAGACCACTGATAATCTCCCTCGATCTGAGGCTCCACGCAAGATCTCACCCCATGGGGTCAAAATGATCACTAGAACGGTGAGCAAAAATCCCAGAACCACACGGGGGGACCAAGTGAATGACCTGCATAGAGCTGGGACCGAAGTAACAAAGGCTACCATCAGTAACACACTACACCGCCAGGGACTCAAATCCTGCAGTGCCAGACGTGTCCCCCTGCTTAAGCCAGTACATGTCCAAGCCCATCTGAAGTTTGCTATAGAGTATCTGGATGATCCAGAAGAGGATTGGGAGAATGTCATATGGTCAGATGAAACCAAAATAGAACTTTTTGGTAAAAACTCAACTTGTTGTGTTTGGAGGAGAAAGAACACCGCACCTACTGTGAAGCATGGGGGTGGAAACATCATGCTTTGGGGCTGTTTTTCTGCAAAGGGACCAGGACGACTGATCCGTGTAAAAGAAAGAATGAATGAGGCCATGTATCGTGAGATTTTGAGTGAAAACCTCCTTCTATCAGCAAGGGCAATGAAGATGAAACGTGGCTGTGTCTTTCAGCATGACAATGATCCCAAACACACCGCCCGGGCAACGAAGGAGTGGCTTTGTAAGAAGCATTTCAAGGTCCTGGAGTGGCCTAGCCAGTCTCCAGATCTCAACCCCATAGAAAATCTTTGGAGGGAGTTGAAAGTCCGTGTTGCCCAGCGATAGCCCCAAAACATCACTGCTCTAGAGGAGATCTGCATGGAGGAATGGGCCAAAATACCAGCAACAGTGTGTGAAAACCTTGTGAAGACTTACAGAAAACGTTTGACCTCTGTCATTGCCAACAAAGGGTATATAACAAAGTATTGAGATGAACTTTTGTTATTGACCAAATACTTATTTTCCACCATAATTTGCAAATAAATTCTTTAAAAATCAGACAATGTGATTTTCTGGATTTTTTTCCCCCTCATTTTGTCTCTCATAGTTGAGGTATACCTATGATGAAAATTGGAGACCTCTCTCATCTTTTAAGTGGGAGAACTTGCACAATTGGTGGCTGACTAAATACTTTTTTACCCCACTGTATACTGTAATGCAAAACTGGATTGAAATAATCTAAAAATATAAAGCTATATAAGTAAATAAAACAGCCAAAAAAGTATATATATACAAATGATAAAATTACTTAATAGCTAAACTAAAAAGGTGGGTCTTGAGCCTCCTTTTAAAAACATCAACGCTCTCTGCAGCCCTGAGATCCTCTGGCAGGCCGTTCCACAGACATGGGCCAAAAAACTTGAACAATGCCTCACCGTAGGTTTTTGTCCTAACTTTAGGTATCATTAAAAGGCCAGTACCAGAGGACAATATGGTAAAAGCAGATCAAATAAATAAGAAGGACCAAGACCATTAAGAGTTTTATAAACTAATAAAAGAACTTTAAAATCCATTCGATAACTCACAGGGAGCCAATGCGGCGATTCTAAAACTGGTGTAATATGCTCTTATTTCATCTGAAGACTCCAAGAAAAAGCAAACAAAGTGTGCAGTTTAAGATGGGGTTTGGAGTGCATGTGGACATAAATTAAACATAACTCCGACCTGCAGACAAGAATGTCGTTGCAGCCACATTACCCACACAGTATGTAAACACAGTAAACTTCAGCGCTTGATAATGTTTAAATTTTTTGTTTGTGAAATCACAATAGGCCTGTTCTTAGGGCTGTGAGATATGACGATATATATCGGTGACGCGATAAAAATGTCTACCATTTCATATAAAACTGTATTGTTTATATCGGGATTTAAAAGGCACATACCTCGTTTCTACTTATCACCACCCACCTCTCTCCCCCGCAGTGCGCCAGGTGTGTGCAATAGTGGGTTTCGGTGGCTAGCAGCTAATGTTTTGGTCATACAGCCGCTACTTCTGTTTGCCAGGGATGTGGGACTTTTACCCACCATGCTGCATCAGAGAGGATAGTCCTCTAACCTCATTTTAATTGGAGACAAGTCACATTGACACCATTTCTCCCTAATTATAAAACAGCAAATGCTAAATTTGCATTTAATTTGCAATTGGGGCTGCACGGTGGCGCAGTGGTTAGCACTGCGGCAGCACAGTTTACCCTTGGCCGGGGGATTGTGGGGATCGTGGGATCGATCCCAGCCCCCGACCAACAGTGATCTGTGTGGAGTTTGCATGTTCTCCCCGTGTTGCGTGGGTTTACTCCGGGATTTCTCCGGTTTCCTCCCACATGCCAAAAACATGCATGTTAGGTTAATTGGCTGTTCTAAATTGTCCCTAGATATCTGTTTCCTATAGGCCCTTAGAATAGAGGGTTAGTATTAATGAAAGCGCTTTGAGTGGTCTTTGTGACTAGAAAAGCGCTATATAAGTGCAGGTTAGTTAGTTAGTTAGTTAAATGACAATGCTAACTTGTTGCTAATAGGAAACACACTATGTCAGACCATCATTTCTTTGGTTTAAATTACTGCAGAGTTTCTTAATTTTTTCTGAAAAATATTACTAAAGCTGCAAAAGTGCCATGACAGGGGCCGCATACACACTAAATTAATAATAAATAAAACGTGTCGGAGGAACAAACTGGCTCTTAACCTAATTTGATTTCTAATAATTTTTAATTAGTCAAGTAGCAATAATTAATAAAGTTTAAGTCATCTCAAATGCACATTAAAAACAATTTTATTACATCCATCCATCCATCTTCTACCGCTTTTCCGGAGGTCCAGGTCGCGGAGGCAGCAGTTCAAGCAGAGAAGCCCAGATTTCCCTCTCCCCAGCCACCTGCTCCAGCTCTTCAGAGAGGATACCAAGGAATTCCTTGACCAGCTTGGAGACATAGTCTCTCCACCGAGTCCTGGGTCTGCCCCGGGATCTCCTCCCAGTGGGACGTGCCCGAAACACCTCAAGTGGGAGGCGTCCAGGAGGCATCCTAACCAGATGCCCATACCACCTCAACTGACTCCTTTCAATGTGGAGGAGCAGCGGTTCTACTCTGAGCCTCTCCCGGATGACTGAGCTCCTCACCCTATCTCTGAAGGTGAGTCCAGCAATCCTACGGAGAAAGCTCATTTCAGCCGCTTGTATCCGCGATCTCATTCTTTCGGTCATTACCCAAAGCTCGTGACCATAGGTGAGAGTAGGAACGTAGATTGACTGGTAAATCGACAGCTTTGCCTTAGAACTAAGCTCCCTCTTCACCACAACAGACTGGTACAATGTCCGCATCACTACAGATGCTGCTCCGATCCGTCTGTCAATCTCTCACTCCATTTTTCCCTCACTCGTGACCAAGACCTCAAGATACTTAAACTCCTCCACTTGGGGCAGAAGCCTGTCCCCAACCCAGAGAGGACAATCCCCCTTTTTCCGGCTGAGGACCATGGACTCGGACTTGGAGGTGCTGATTCTCATCCCAGCCGCTTCACACTCAGTGGCAAATTGTCCCAGCAAGAGCTGTAGGTCATTGCTGGATGAACAATGAGCATCATCTGCAAACAACAGAGATGAGATCCTGTGGTCACCAAGCATGACATCCTCCATTCCCTGGCTGCGCCTAGAAATCCTGTCCATAAAAATTATGAACAGGATCGGTGACAAAGGGCAGCCCTGGCGGAGTCCAACTCTCACTGGGAATGAGTCCGACCGAGTGTTGGCAATACGAACCAAACTCTCACAACGGTCATACAGAGACCGAATAGCTCGTAACAACAAGCCCGATACCCCATACTCCCGAAGCACCCCCCACAAAAAACCACGAGGGACGCGGTCAAATGCCTTCTCCAAGTCCACAAAACACATGTAAACTGGTTGGGCAAACACCCACAAACCCTCGAGAATTCTCGAGAGGGTAAAGAGCTGGTCCGATGTGCCATGGCCAGGACAAAAACCATATTGCTCCTCCTGAATCCGAGGTTCGACCAACGGCCGGACTCTCCTCTCCAGTACCTTGGCATAGACCTTCCCAGGGAGGCTGAGGAGTGTGATCCCTCTAAAGTTGGAGCACACCCTCCGGTCCCCTTTTTTTGAAGAGAGGAACCACCACCCCGGTTTGCCATGCCAAAGGCACTGCCCCCGACCTCCATGCAATGTTGCAGAGGCGTGTCAACCATGACAGCCCAACAACATCCAGGGCCTTAAGGTACTCAGGGCGAATCTCGTCCACCCCTGTGGCCCAGCCACCAAGAAGATTTTTAACCACCTTGGCGACCTCAGCCCCTGTGATATGTGAGTCGTCCCCCTTGTCCACAAACCCTGCTTCCTCTGTGGAAGGCGTATCAGTGGGATTGAGGAGATCCTCGAAGTATTCCTTCCACCACCCGATGATATCCCCAGTAGAAGTCAACAGTACCCCATCCGCACCATACACAGTGTGGACAGGGAGCTGCTTTCCCCTTCTGAGCCGCCGGACAATTTGCCAGAATCTCTTCGAGGCCGACCGAAAGTCTTGTTCCATGGCCTCACCAAACTCCTCCCATACCCGGGTTTTTGCTTCAGCAACCACCCGAGCTGCACTCCGCTTGGCCTGCCGATACACCTCAGCTGCTTCAGGAGTCCCACAAGCCAACCAAGCTTGATAGGACTCCTTCTTCAGCTTAATGGTCCCCCTCACCACTGGTGTCCACCACTTGGTTTGGGGGTTGCCACCACGAGATGCACCGACCACCTTGCGGCCGCAGCTCCGGGCCGCCGCTTCAACAACAGAGGTGGAGAACATGGCCCATTCAGACTCCATGTCTCCAGACTCCCTCGGAATGTGGTTGAAGTTCTTCCGGAGGTGGGGGTTGAAGACCTCCCGGACAAGGGCCTCAGCCAGACGTTCCCAGCACACCCTCACTATATGTTTGGGTCTACCAGGTCTGAATGGCTTCCTCCCCTGCCATCGGATCCAACTCACCACCAGGTTGTGATCAGTTGACAGCTCTGCACCTCTCTCTACCCGAGTGTCCAAGACATACGGTCACAGGTCTGATGACACGATAATAAAAACCGATCATCGACCTTACAACACTTCAAAATTAAGAGGGGAAAAAGTTGCATAAAATTAATGACATGAATTGTACAATTGATTTTTTTCAGTATGTAATTTAAAATGTATAAAAAAAGAGATGGTCCATTTTATTGGTTATTATATGTAAACAATAGAATTTACAGAAAATGTATATTATGATATATATCGTTATCGTCAAATAAGATTACTTGCATTGTGATGTGAAATTCTGGTCGTATCGCACAGCCCTACCTGTTCTATTATTACTACTAGTACTGTGGGTGTTTATATATTTATATATCTACATATTATTCCATCTAGCTACATTGCTCCGCACTGTGTGTGTTTATATACTTGCATATTTATTCCACCTAGCTGCAATGCTCCGTACTGTGGGTGTTTATATATTTACATATTTATTCCATCTAGCTACAATGCTCTGCACTGTGTGTTCATATATTCATATATTTATTCCATCCAGCTACAATGCTCTGCACTGTGTGTCTGTGTGTGTGTGTATATATATATATTTTATAGTAATACGTACATATGTTTATTAGCTGCTCTTGCTTGCTTGTTTTTTTTTTTTTTTTTTTTTTTTTTTTCTTGCCTTCTGATTGTTGCTCTGAGTGTTGCTATCCCTGTGCTGTTGCAATCCTGGAATTTCCCCGTTGTGGGACTAATAAAGGCTTATCTTATCTTATCTTATCTTATTATGCTTGTTTACTATGCACCATAGTGATATGATACGACACTGTTGTGTAATATTGCTTAATAATTATGAACCTTGTCAGTAAACTGTAAGGGAAAAAAGAGGAGGGGAAAAAAATGAAAACCAACCTGAAAGATTAAATAAACCATGATGCTGATTTAAGGTGGAATTGCCCAGCCCCAATATACGGGCAATACAATTATGACAGGCTTGTTATAATAATGTTGTGGTATAATGTAGTCATATTGTTTTTGCTACCGTTCCTCTGTCTGTTAGCAGGATCACGCAAAAACTCTGAGATGGATTTGGATGACAATTTCACCAGAGGTGGCCCTTGGCCCAAAGATGAATTCATTAGATGTTGGAGGTGATCCGTGAGTGCATACCTCCATAAAAGGCCCCATCTTGCAATGTACAGATGGATGGCGATGTGGACGGACAAAGGGAGGGAGGGGAGGACAAAGGGAGGGAGGGACTGAGACTTGGTGGAGGTATGCGCTCTCTGAGTGCCCTCTAGTTTTGTGTGCGCGCGCATGCACACACACAGAGTGGGGAAAATAAATATTGAACATGTCAACATTTTTCCTCATTAAACATTTCTGATGGAGCCACTGACCTGAGCTTTTCACTAGATATCAGTAACAACCCAAGTAACCCATACATACAAAAAAATCAAGGCAACTGTGTTCACAAAACAAGTTATATTTAACCCCTTGCACTCTGGTCAATTTCCCTAAAAACGCCAAAAAATAACATACCCAAAGTAAATCAAAAGCTGTTCTTCAACCCTTTGCAGCATCTTCATGGGGTTGGTCTCATTTAAAAGAAAACACTTTGAATTTTTTGGCAAAACAGTCATAATCTCTCTAAGTGCTCCTGCCACTGAGTAACAGTCATCTAAACGTACTGAACTTGAAGAAAATAAATTTGGCCTGCGTGTTTTTTTGGATACAAATGCTTGCTAATAACACACAGCTTCAGAAGCTGGCTGGAAAATGCAACAGAAATGTAGAACCAAGTGTTATCCAGCTGAGGTCAAAATTTTGTAACAATACCAAAAAAAATGAATATATTACACAGCTTTTTTCTTAGGTTGTTCCCAGGCATTTTTGAACTGTGCCAAATGGCACAGTTTGGAAAAACGTCTGTAACTTTTGAATGATTCAATATAGAAGCTTCATCTTGGGCTCTAATGAAAGGTGAAGGGCTGTGTGTGTGTGTGTGGGGGGGGGGCTGTTTATTCATTCATGAATGAATGAATGAACAAACAAGCCCCCACACACAAAGAAGCATGCCATGTAAAAAATGTGTGGCTTTTTTTTTTTTACAAGAAATAATAACCTACAGTGCACTAAAAATTCTAAAATATCTGTAATGTAGAAGATAACTCCCACCCCCCACCCCCCGCTACAGAGGACGGACATCGCCCATTGCCACATGACGGACCAGTCATGTGGCGATCGTGGCACACAGTCCCCGCGGTCTACTACGCACAGTTGTACTGAAATATCTGCAATATATCTGCAATCCGCTACAGAAGAGTAGCGGGGGGGGGGGGGGGGCGTTCGCAACATGTTGCGATAATGCACAGTTGTAATTTACCGATCGGTCAAAAGTCATTTGGATTACAATTTTCAGGGATAAAGAATAATTTAGCTTATAACACTTACCTGTCCACAACAGCAATGTCGCTGGCGAACTTCTCTTCCTCATTGTCAGACAAACATGACGCTGGTCCGCTTGTTACGGACTCGTGGTTCTGGTCACGCGACCCGGTCAAACCATAATTCCATTATTGCAGTTTTGCGCTTCCATGATTGCGGTTTTGGCGAACGATTTTTCAAAACAAATAACAACAGTAGTAAGAAAAAAAGACTTCTGTGCTTCAATCGGCTCGCTGTATTCGCAGCCGTTGGTAGGTGGGTCCTTCTTGCTAGGTTTTCAGTCATTGGTTCTTCAAGGTTTCAGAAACCCAATTCAAGGCTGCACGGTGGCGCAGTGGTTTAGCACTGTGGCAGCACAGTTTTACTCTCGGCCGGGGGATCGCGGGGATCATGAGATCGTGGGTTCGATCCCAGCCCCCGACTAACAGTGAGCTGTGTGGAGTTTGCATGTTCTCCCCGTGTTGCGCGGGTTTACTCCGGGATTTCTCCGGTTTCCTCCCGCACACCAAAAAACATGTAGGTTTAGGGCGCTCGCGCACGCAGCGACCAGCAGCCGGTGGCTTATCACCAGACTGCAAACCAAGTCTACCTACGGGTACAAATAAGTAACAAAAAAAAAAAAAAAAAAGGCTCTTATTAGTCGAACGAGAGGTCAATCACATCTAAACCAATCAAAGCACTCCTTTGGCTTTCTGTTCGCGGCTGTGTCTGTAGTGGAAGAATGGAAATGCAGCTTTTTTTTTTTCAGTGCGCTCTAGGACGCAGCGCCCTCTTGCGCCCTAGGACGCAGAGACGTGCCCGCCCGCGGTACACCGGAGTACAAGAGGTTAATAATGTGGAATGACATAGGGAATAAGTATTGAATGCAAGAGGTGCAAAAAGGCATAGAAAGCCAAGAAACCAGTTGAAATCGATCAGAATTTAGGAAGCCATCTCATTCCCCATCAGTGCAAATTAATTTCAGCTGGTTAAGTCCTGACTGAGAGCCTTTATTTTTTTCCCCCTTGTTCTGTCAAACAGCTAGGTAAGCAGAACAGAAATCTGCTTCCCTTATTGTGCTAAATAGATTTACTTTGACAAAAGGAGCTTAATACAGCACATACTGTATCTATGTACTGTATGTTGTTTATAGACTCCTCTTGTAATAACTTTTAATACTTCATGAAGTGGGGTGGCTGTAGTGCAGGTGTAGTGTGACCGACTACTGATCGGAGGGTCACGGGTTCGATCCCCACTCTGTCTGCTGTCCGCATGTCGAAGTGTCCCTGAGCAAGACACTGAACCCCCAGTTGCTCCTTGTGGTCAGGTTGGCGCCTGTGTGTATGGCAGCTCTGCCGCCACCAGTGTGTGAATGGGTGGATAGCAGGATCTGTAAAGCGCTTTGGTCATCCTTGATGAGAAGAAAAGTGCTATATAAGTGAACGCCATTTATGAAAATTGTTTTACCCTTGACAGACCCGACGGGAAGGGGGGGACTGAGTGAGGAACAATCAGAAAAAAACAAACAAAACTGACACAATTGAAACAAACAGAGGACAAACTGTTTCTTCTTTTGAAAAGGTCTCATCACGAGTCTATTAGCTGCACCTGTAAAAGAATATATGTGTGAGTGCATGTGCGTACATGTGCGTGTATGACAGCGGGCTCAAAGTGAGTATGTGCGCATGAGTGGTTTGCCAGGAAACGTACAAAGAGGGCTGCAGGTCACAGCAACACCCCCCACCCTGGAAACACTGAGCAAGCAAGACAGTGCCACCAACCCCCACAGAGCACAAATGCCCCGAAGCCAGCAAGCCCCAGGACAGCCATGCAACCGCCCCAGTAGGGCTGCAGCTAACAACTATTTTAAGGCTCGGATAATCACCCACTCTAATCGAAGATTACGTGAGCAATACGGTATTTTTTTTTTTAAAGAAACTTGAATTGACCAACATTTGCAGAACTTTCTTTCCTAAAGAGCACACACCAAACACTCAATAAAACAGGTACACATTTAATGCAATGCTTATTGCGGTGTTTATTGCATAGAACGTAACTTTAAATGGTACGTTATACCATAAAGTTCCTTTCGCCAGCCGTTAGCATCCGGATGCCAACGGTGGTGGTTATATGTTCTTTGGTCATATAAGCATAATTGGCGTAGCTGACTACATTCTGTTCATCTAAATTTAAAATCTCAATCACGTACCTTGTCTCGGGTGTGCTGGCTGTGCATGATGTGGGATGCTTTCTGCCAAGACACTGTAACATCTGACATTGTAGCATGCTAGCTCACCGCTCAGCTTTACCACATACACAACGCACTATGTTTTCCTTCAATTTGAGCTTGAAATGATTCCAGACTTGAGATACTTTTGTCATTTCTGAAAATTTGCTTTATCTTTGCCGGCCCGTCACTATGCCACTCTGCCATGGCGCTCGCCATTAAACAAATCTGTGTTTTGTTTAGGTAGCATGACCGGAAGAAGGTCGCACCGGAAGAAGGTCATATAGACCAGAAGTGCTACATTACATGACACGTCAACGCATAAATTTTGGATCGAGAATTTTTTGTTATCGAATTATTTGAGTAATCGTTGCAGCCCTACGCCCCAGGAGGACGGCTCAAGGAGGCCAGCACAGCGTGCCCCCGCACCAGCCCACCCCCACCCCCCCAGTGGGGCCAACGCCAGTTCCCGGGCCCCAGGCACCAGAAGGAGAATACTTCACACAATCTTACATTTGCACTCCCACACTCAGACTCATTCACTCTCACCCACTCCCATACTTGTTCAGTCTCACTCCCATTCCCACTCACCCTCACAGTTGCTTGCACTCACACATGCTTCCTTCCACTTACGCCCATTCATATAAACACTCTCATTTGCGGTCTGACTCACTCACATTTACACATGCTCTCTCTTACACACCAGCACTTATTCACCCTCAATATTTGGGGAGGCCACGGCGGAGATACAGTGGGCACAAATTTGCACCAATGCCCGGCAGTGGCCAAGGAGGCCGCTGGTGCAAACCAGCAGCCACACCCCTGCCAACCCGCTCCCAGGGCAGCTGCGGCCACAGAAGCAGTCCACCGCCACCAATGCCCACCTGGAGCAAACAACCAATGGACCCACCGCAAGCGCCCAGAGATGCCACCCGACATGCCAAGTGTAACCCAGCTGAGAAAATGACCCTTTTTTTTCTCAGATGTCAATTGTATTAATACAATTGTGTGATTTTATTTTGAAAACTGACTATCTTGGGGAAGAGGAAGTGCAATCCTCGTCATCCAACTTTTAAATTTCCGTTTCATGGTCACGTTGGGTGATCTGGGTCTTTCCATTCGTTAAGAGCGATATTAGCCCTGCCTTCCGGGCAAAGTGCTGAGGCGCTCTGCTGGAATTCAGTCTTTTCACGATATGAGGGCGGACGAGAGAGGTTGTGAAGCGGTCTGATTCACACAGATACCTCTTCTTGTTGACGGGAGCACAAGCGTGAGGGGCATTGTGGCTGTGTCCTTTGCTGTGTTCACACTGAGACCTCATCTTGGCTAGTTTTTTTTTGGTTGCCGATCAAGAACCTTCTGGATCCTGGATTCTCTCCGAATGGAGATGGCGAGCCTGACCCGAGACTGAGCCGAGATCTGACCAAGATCTCGATTGAAGAGCACCCTTCCTCTCTCCAGTGCCCAGGATTCAAAGTGGTAACAACCCAAGTCGCCGCTTTAAAAGAGGAAAAGAAACCTGAGTCTGGAGATACAAGATATCTTGACTGGTCAAACGACTAACCCGAAAGGACAAAAACACTGAGCTCAGAAGGACATCTTTGGGGTTTTATTTCATACCGGCCGTTGTATATTTGTATAGTGGTAAATTGTCTGTATATATTGCTCACTTTTTCCCTATAAATAACAACCATTATTGCTCATTTCTTGCCTCCAGCTATTTCATTCCACACTCACTTTAATTCCCTATTGTAACCCTTACGAACCTAGCAACTGGTCTACACTTAATTATTTCCCTTACCTAATTAACATAAGGCAAGGGTTACAATAAGAAGTGGCGAGCCCAGCCAGGAGCCTTTTTCTTCTTTCCCTTACGTTATTTCAAGCCTATACGTACCCAAAATGGATATTGTTGAACATGAATCTGTGAAAATTCCAAATGCAGTGATAGTGAGTGAAATCGCTGGAGATGAGCAACTTGATGAAGTGACTGAGTTTTTGAAACGGTATGGATCGATTTCAAGAGTCATAAAAGTAACAGATAGTAAGTCTGAGTTTTTCCAGAGTGCTATTTTTGAGTATCACTCGGGTATTGCTTTTGAAACTCTTGACCCATTGCCATGTACTCATGTATCTGATAGTGGAGCCAGCTATATGATACAATCTCTTGCCAGTGTTTATACGCACCGTGTAGCGAGCGAAATGACCAAGTCATTTCTCACTAAAATTAAAAACCTAGCGAAGATGAGGGGCAGAGATTTTGCAGATGTCCTGAAATACGTGATGTTACGGATGTCTGAGGAAATCGAAGAATCTGAAAATGATCAATCAGAGCAAGTTAAGTTACTTGATAACTTACCTGAAGCTTTCTTAGATGAACCTCAACCTCAGCCTTCTGCAGCTGAGCCCAGTATTCAAGGTGCACAGCCAACTAACCAGTCAAATCACACGGCGAGCACCCCAGCTCAAAGTATGCCCACCATTTCTGCACATGATTTAAATCCCCCAGAAGTGCAACGTGTGGTAGTTGAGCACATTGTAAAAAGGGAAGATTTTTCTGTGCAGCCGTTTTCACAAAAGCTCGGAGCTTTTTCTGGCAAAGACCTCCGACCAACTTATGAGCTAGATTATGACACTTGGCGCTCCAGTGTAGAATTAATCTTGACTGATCCTGCTATGTCCAAATTGCAGCAATCCCGAAAGATCATCAAGTCTCTTTTACCCCCAGCAGCTGATGTAGTCAAGTACTTGAACCCCAACAGCTCACCATCAGAATACCTTCAGCTGTTAGATTCTGCTTATGGTACAGTTCAAGATGGCGGAGAGCTTTACGCCAGGTTTACTGACACCTTCCAAAACACAGGTGAGAAACCCTTGTCATATTTACAATGCCTTCACGTAGCTTTGACCCACACTGTGAAGCGTGGGGGCGCTTCAAGCCAGGATTTTGACAGGCTGCTTGTCACGCAGTTTTGTCGAGGTTGTTGGGATGATTCCTTTTTAACTGCACTCCAGTTAAAACAAAAACGAACAAGTCCCCCAACTTTTCCTGATTTGCTTCTCTTGCTACGCACTGAAGAAGACCAAATTGCTGCCAAAAATTTAAGGATGAGACAACATCTGAGCAGTTCAAAACAAAAAGTGACCTCCCATGTGCAAACTGTGCAATGCAGTTCAGATGAAGATGAGGACAATATCACGCTAAACTCACTCCAAGAACTCTCAAAACAAGTTGCAGAAATTCAAATGCAACTAGTAAAACTGCAGAACCAAAAGCTCAAAACTCACAAAGTACACTCAGTACAAAGTCAAAAGAGAAACGAAAGTCGGAGGTTCGAAGACGACCAGATACCGTCGTAGTTCTGCCCATAAATGATACCGGATGGAGACAATACTGAAAATGGTCACATTACAACTCAACCAACACCACATACACACCCTGTATGCATGTACACAAACATATATAATAATAATAATACGGTGACCCACATGTCAAGCAACATCCCAAAGCGCCCCCCTCGAGCCCACCCACCATCCCCCCAAGCTAGACATCGCTGGAGGCAGGCTGCCCCTGCAGCCACAGCTACCCCAGGACAAACCAATGGAAACGCAGCCACCAACCTGCGGCAACACCCCCACCTCCCAACCGCTACCAAACACCCACACTGACTGATAGCCTTTAAAAGGTCTATGAATATCAGATTGTCACACCACAAAGAACTCATGATGGGTAGAAGCAAAGAGCTCTCTCTAGACTTTCGCAACCTTATTGTTGCAAAACATGATGGCACTGGTTACAGGTGCATTGCTAAACTACTGAATGTTCCAGTAAGCACTGTTGGAGCCATCATTCAGAAGTGGAAAGAACATTATTTTACCATAAACCGGCCACGACCAGGAGCTACTCACAAGATTTCTGACAGAGGAGTCAAAAGAATTATCAGAAGAGTTATCCAAGAGCCAAAGACCACTCGTGGAGCGAAAGACCTAGAGTTAGCAGGTACTGCTGTTTCAAAGAAAACAATAAGTAATGCACTCAACTGACATGGGCTCTATGCCCGCTCACCTCGAAAGACTCCATTGCTGAAGAAAAAGCATGCTGAAGCTTGTTTAAAGTTTGCTGCAAACATTTGGGCAAGCCAGTAAAATACTGGGAGAATATAGTCTGGTCAGAGGAGACCAAAAACTGAACTTTTTGAATGCTACAACACACAGCATGCTTGGAGAAGAAATGGCACTGCACATCCCATCATGGTATGGGGATGTTTTTCAGCACAAGGTACAGGCAGACTTCATACAGTATAATTGAAGGGAAGATGAATGGACAAATGTACAGAGATATCCTTGATAAGAACCTATTGCCATCTGCCATGATGCTGAAGATGAAACGAGGGTGGACATTTCAGCAAGACAATGATAACACACAGCCAAGAAAACTCACAACTGGCTCCAGAGAAGGAAAATAAAGCTGCTAGAATGGCCCAGTCAGTCACCTGACTTGAATCCAACTGAAAATCTATTGAATGAACTGAAGATCAGAATTCATAGAGGACACCCATGGAACCTTCAAGATTTGAAGACAGTGTGGAAGAACGGGCTAAAATCACTCCTTAGTAATGCCTGTGCCTAGTTTCTCCATACAGGAGGCATTTGGAAGCTGTTATTACCATCACAGGCGTTTCTACTAAATATTAAATGAATTTCACCAAGTGTGTTCAATACTTACTCCCTGTGTCATTCTACTTTATTACATATAACTTGTTTTGTGAACATAGTTGCCTTGATTTCTTTGTATGTATGGATTACTTGGGTTGTTACTGATATCTGGTTAAAATCTCAGGTCAGCAGCTCCATCAGAATATGCTTAATGAGAAAAATGTTGACGTGTAATACTTATTTTCCCCAGTGTGTATACAGGTACATCTCAAAAAATTAGAATATCATGAAAAGTTCAATATTTTTTGTCACCCATTTCAGAAAGTGAAACCCATATATTATATAGATTCATTACACAGAGTGATATATTTGAAGTGTTTATTTTAATTTTGATGATTATGGCTTACAGTCCAAGAAAACCCCAAATTCAGTTTCTCAAAAAAATAGAATATTACATAAAATTAATTTAAAAAAATATTTTTTTTAACAGAAATGTTGGCCGACTGAAAAGTATGTTCATGTACACACTCAGTACTTGGTCTGGGCTCCTTTTGGATTAATTATTGTATTAATGTGGCGTGACATGGAGGTGATCAGCCTGTGGCACTGCTGAGGCATTATGAAGGTCCAGGTTGCTTTGATAGTGACCTTCAGCTCGTCTGCACTGTTGGGTCTGGTGTCTCTCATCTTCCTCTTGACAATCCTCCATAGATTCTGTATGGGGTTTAGGTCAGGAGAGTTTGTTGGCCAATCAAACACAGTGATGTCACACTACCAGCAAGCTACCACCCAATCTCCCTACTCAGCGTTCCTTATAAAATCATGGAGCGCCTAATACTGCAACGTATTTCCCCAGGAATAGAGGAAATACTAAGTGTGGATCAAGCAGGTTTCCGCAAGGACCGCAGCACAGGAGAACAAGTACTGGCCCTAACCACCTTCATCGAAAATGGCTTTGAGAGCAGACTGAAGACAGGGGCTGTGTCTCTCGATCTTACAGCCGCCTATGATACGGTCTGGCACAAAGGCCTCCTCCTGAAACTTACAAAGGCGATCCCTGCCTGGGCAACAGCAATTATAAAAACCCTGCTGACCAACCGAAGGTTCAGAGTCCACCTCGGTCAGAACACAAGCGCATGGAGAACGCAGAAAAACGGACTCCCACAAGGCTCAGTTCTAGCTCCAACCCTGTTCAACCTCTACATAAACGACCTGCCCACTACAAAATCCCGCAAATTCATCTATGCAGATGACATCTGTTTGGCACTCCAAGCACCAGACTTTGAGTCACTGGAACGGGTGCTCACGGAAGATCTTGCCAAACTGGACCAGTTCTGCAAAACCTGGCACCTAAAACCAAGCCCAGCAAAAACCGTCTCCAGTGTATTCCATCTCCACAATGTAAAAGCTGCCAGAGAACTAAACGTCCACCTGAGCGGACTCAAGCTTAAGCGTGCCTCGAATCCAACCTACCTTGGAGTGACCCTTGACAGGACCCTATCCTTCAAGGAACATTTAAAGGGGACGGCTGCTAAGGTGAAGGCACGAAACAACCTGCTCTGCAAGCTCACTGGTGCAAAATGGGGGGCGGCAGTCTCCACCCTGCGCACCTCAGCACTGGCCCTTTCATACTCTGTAGCAGAATATTGTGCCCCTGTCTGGTCCAGGTCATCCTACACACACCACGTAGACACCCAGCTCAACACAACCATGAGAACCATAACTGGGACAATCCGCTCAACACCACTCCCCTGGCTCCCTGTACTGTCAAACATAGCCCCCCCACACATCCGGCGAGCAGCACTAACTCAAAGGATGCTTCAAAAAGCCAAAGACTCTCCTCACTTACCAATCCATGCAGATATCTACACCCCACCCACTGCCCGACTTCCATCCAGACGGCCGATTTGGAAAAACCCTCCCCCAGCTGATTTCACCATCCAGACAGCTTGGCAAGAGGAATGGGAGACCAAGGAGGTCCCAAACAAACACCTGGTGACAAACCCCAACCAACAGGTCCCGGGCACCAACCTCCCAAGGAGACAGTGGTCTACACTCAATCGCTTCAGGACTGGACATGGCCCCTGCTTGGCCAGCCTTCACAGATGGGGCAGTAGCCCTAGCCCACTGTGCGCATGTGGAGAGGAGCAAACAATGGAACACATCATAGAGGCTTGCCCGTTCCAAAGACTGGAAGGAGGATTACACACCCTCCATACAGCAAACCAGGAGGCAACTGCTTGGCTTGAGGACTTTGTATTCGCTAAATAAATAAACAGTGATGCCATGGTCATTAAACCAGGTTTTGATACTTTTGGCAGTGTGGGGGGGTGCCAAGTCCTGCTGGAAAATGAAATCAGCTTCTCCATAAAGCTTGTCAGCAGAGGGAAGCATGAAGTGCTCTAAAATTTCCTGGTAGATGACTGTGCTGACTTTGGTCTTGATAAAACACAGTGGACAAACACCAGCAGATGACATGGTTCCTCAAATCATCACTGACTGTGGAAATGTCACACTAAACCTCAAACAACTTAGAAACTGTGCCTCTCCACTCTTTCTCCAGACTCTGGGACTTTGATTTCCAAATGAAATGCAAAATTTACTTTTAACTGAACAGAGGTCATCTGTTGATGTTTTTCCACTGTGTTTTATCAAGACCAATGTCAGCACAGTTGTCTACCAGGAAATTTTAGAGCACTTCATGCTTCCCTCTGCTGACAAGCTTTATGGAGAAGCTGATTTCATTTTCCAGCAGGACTTGGCACCTCCCCACACTGCCAAAAGTATCAAAACCTGGTTTAATGACCATGGCATCACTGTGTTTGATTGGCCAGCAAACTCTCCTGACCTAAACCCCATAGAGAATCTATGGAGTATTGTCATGAGGAAGATGAGAGACACCAGATCCAACAGTGCAGACGAGCTGAAGGTCACTATCAAAGCAACCTGGACCTCCATAACACCTCTGCAGTGCCGCAGGCTGATCACCTCCATGTCACGCCACATTAATCACAATAATTAATCCAAAAGGAGCCCAGACCAAGTGTTGAGTGTGTACATGGACATACTTTTTATTCGGCCAAAATTTCTATTTAAAAACTATTTTTTTAAATTAATTTTATGTAATATTCTAATTTTTTGAGAAACTGAATTTGGGGTTTTCATGAGCTGTAAGCCATAATCATCAAAATTACAATAAACACTTGAAATATATCACTCTCTGTGTAATGACTCTATATAATATATGGATTTCACTTTCTGAAATGAGTGACAAAAAATATTGAACTTCATGATATTCTAATTTTTTGAGATGCATCTGTATAGTGTATATATGTGCACACACACACACACACACACACACACACACACACACACACACACACAGAGTGGTGAGAAAAAGTGTTTTCCCCCTTCCTGATTTCTCATTTTTTGTATGTTTGTCACACTTAAATGTTTCAGATCAAACAAATTTAAATATTAGACAAAGACAACACAAGTAAACACAAAATGCAGTTTTAAATGAAGGTGTTTATTACACTGGTCAACACCAAATTTATTGTCTAAGTTTTTTTAGCTGATTAAGGACAATTTTGATATGCTGAATCCAAAAATCACATTGGTTTTGCCCAATCAGGTCAACTTTTTGAATTATGGCCACATTTTTTTTTATACGTTTTTGTTTACATGTACGGGTATTTCCGCTTTACATGATGCAAAATTCTTTTTTATGTCTTGAAATTCTCTGAATTTGGAACAATGATGACGTAACATTCAATTTACATGTACTTACCTTTATCTAAAGGTAAGTACATGCACAGTACTAAAGTACAGGTTTTTACTTAGCACCTGATTGAGAGAAACGGATGTCATTTTCGGATTCAGCAGTGCAAAACTGACTTAAATCAGTTGAAAAAACACAGACAACTTCCCAAAAAATTATTTTTGAAACCCTGTATTATTAAGGGTTTAAAAAAAAATAATAAAAAAATCCAAACTTACATGGCCCTGTGTGAAAAAGTGATTGCCCCCCCGTTAAAACATAAATTAACAGTGGTTTATCACATCTTTGGAAAGTTGAGTTCAATTTCTAGCCACACCCAGGTCTGATTACTGATACACCTGTTCTCAAGAAATCACTTAAATAGGACCTGCCTGACAAAGTGAAGTAGATCAAAAGATCCTCAAAAGCTAGACATCATGCTGTGATCCCAAAAAATTCTGGAACAAATGAGAAGCAAAGTAACTGAAATCTATCAGTCTGGAAAAGGTTATAAAGCCATTTCTAAAGCTTTGACTCCAGCAAACCACAGTCAGAGCCATTATCCACAAATGGTGAAAACATGGAACAGTGATGAACCTTCCCAGGAGTGGCCAACTGACCAAAATTACCTCAAGAGCGCAGCGATGACTCATCCAAGAGGTCACAAAAGACCCCACAGCAACACCCAAAGAACCGCAGGCCTCACTTGCCTCAGTTAAGGTCAGTGTTCATGACTCCATCATAAGAAAGACACTGGGCAAAAATGGCCTGCATGGCACAGCTGCAAGACGAAAACCACTGCTGAGCAAAGAGAACAAAGGCTCGTCTCAGTTTTGCCAGAAAACATCTTGATGATCCCCAAGACTTTTGGGAAAATACTTTATGGACTTACGAGACAAAAGTTGAACTTTTTGGAAGGTGTGCATCTCATTACATCCGGCGTAAAAGTAGCACAGCATTTCAGAAAAGGACCATCATACCAACAGTGAAATATGGTGGTGGTAGTGTGATGGTCTAGGGCAGTTTTGCTGCTTCAGAACCTTGAAGACTTGCTGTGGTAAATGGAACCATGAATTCTGCTGTCTACCAAAAAATCCTGAAGGAGAATGTCCGGCCATCTGTTCGTAACCTCAAGCCTCTGAATGGCTTAAGAAAAACAAAATGAGGACTTTGCAGTGGCCTCGTCAAAATTCCTGACCTGAATCCAATTGAGATGGTAACTCAAGTAGGTTCATTTTGTCTTCTTTTAATTATTTATCTTTTGTTCTTATTAAAGACAAGAATAGAAAGGAGATGTCTTTACCTTCTTAACATGTTTCGACTGTACACTGCAGCCTTCGTCAGAAGAGTCAGCAATTGAGATGGTGTGGCATGACCTGAAAAAGGCGGTTCATGCTGAAAAACCCTTCAATGTGGCTGAATTACAACTATTCTGCAAAGATGAGTGGGCCAAAATTCCTTCACAGCGCTGTAAAAGACTCATTGCCAGTTATTGTAAACACTTGATTGCAGTTGCTGCTGCTAAGGGTGGCCCAACCAGTTACTAGGTTTAGGGGGCAATCACTTTTTCAGACAGGGCCATGTAGGTTTGCAATTTTTTTTTCCCCTAATAATAAACACCTTCCTTTAAAAACTGCATTTTGTGTTTACTTGTGTTATCTTTGTCTAATATTTAATTTTGTTTGATGATCTGAAACATTTAACTTTAATTTAACCAACTGAGCCACCGGAGTGGTGGCTCAGTTGGTACAGCATCCGCCCCACACCCAGGAGGCTGGGGTTCAAATCCCGGCCGGGTCATGGCGAAGACTATATCAAAGCAGAACTTTCTGCCGTCCAGCTTGGTGCTCAGCAATAATGGAACAGAGGGAAATTTGTGGCGGCGCCTTGCATGGCAGCGACCCCTCTGATTCTATATATGTGTGTGATTAACACTGTAGCTAAGAGTATGGATTTGAATGAAAATAAAGATGGATTATCCTTATCCTTAAGTGTGACAAAAATACAAAAAAAAAAAAGAAATCAGGAAGGGGGCAAACACTTTTTACACACACACACACACACACACAAAAAGGATACTATTTTACAGTAAAGGTCTGTCCACACCAATGACAATAAAGACAATGATATTAATAAATAACTATAAAGCTAAAGATGTGAGCATCTACACTGAACAATATTGGTCTGTAACAGCAGAACTGAACATGAGTTGCACGCTCCAGACACCAGCTTCACACCGCACCACACCTATGTTTCTCCTACTGCAGGATGAAAACATTTATGCTGCTGCAATCAGAGACTCTTCAAGGATTTTTTCCTACAAGACCTGTACTTTGGGCACATAAAAAAAAAAGCAAAAGAGTGTATGGATTCATGAAATTCTCCAGCAGATTATTCTCTCAGCTCCAGAACTTCCTTGGACTCACACAGGTAGGATGAAGTGAGCACATAGTGCAAAGTGGAATCATGGGCTTGCGAATAATTATTAAGAGTAATAGCCGAATGATAATAATAATAATAACAATAATAATAATAATTAAAACTGCAAGCAGTGTTGAAGGGCCCTCACACATTCTGCGCTACTTGCGGTGTCGCGTGACTCAAAACGCTCGCGTCGGGAGAAAAGATCACCGATTGATGAATAAAACAACATTGTGTCGCATCCTATTATTAGAGTTATAAACCTTTTATTTTGCAGCTTGAGGGAGCCGTGGCTATGTGTCATTTTGCATTATGGGAGTCTTCAGTGTCAGCTACCTATTCACGACACAAAATTTGGTTGGATTTTGACAATGTATGTCGGAGTTATAAAGCTTTATTGTTGTACTAGGGGGTGCTATATCTATATGTGCAATCATAACGTAAATCCATTCTGGGTGGTACCAGTACCATATATATGAAGTTTGGGTCCATTTGGACCTTGTACATGTGACTTATGACAGCTTCCTATCCATTGGCGGTAGGGGATGCTACTGCTGCATGTCACTGTATATTATACAAATGTTCAGCATTGGCTGCCTATTCACCACTCCAAATTTTGTTGACTTCGGACAAAGTATGCCAGAGTTATTAAGCTTTGTTGGGTTTTTTTCCCCTAGGCAGCACTACAGCTATATGTAATTGTTCAATATAGAAATGTTCAGTGTTCGCTAACCGGCTGCACGGTGGCGCAGTGGTTTAGCACTGTGGCAGCACAGTTTTACCCTCGGCCGGGGGACCGCAGGGATCATGAGATCGTGGGTTCGATCCCAGCCCCCGACCAACAGTGAGCTGTGTGGAGTTTGCATGTTCTCCCCGTGTTGCGCGGGTTTACTCCGGGATTTCTCCGGTTTCCTCCCGCACACCAAAAACGTGTAGGTTTAGGGCGCTCGCGCACGCAGCGACCAGCAGCCGGTGGCTTGTCACCAGACTGCAAACCAAGTCTACCTACGGGTACAAATAAGTAACAAAAAAAAAAAAAAAAAAAAAAACCATGCACCACACAAAATTTGGTTGAATTTGGACAAAGTATGCCAGAGTTATAAGGCTTTGTTTTTTCTGCTAGGGGGCGCTATAGCTATGTGTCACTGTTCATTCAAGAAATGTTCAATGTGGGCTACCAATCCACCACACAAAATGTGGTTGAATTTGGGCAAAATATGACCGAGTTATAAATCTTTGTGTTTTTCCTAGAGGACACTATAGCTATGTTTGTTATAGTTATATCAATCTGTTCGGGGTCTGGTTAGTATCATATATATGAAGTTTTGCGGCATTCGGACAATCTATGTGTGAGTTATGACAACTTCCTCTCCATTGGCAGTAGGGGGTGCTGTCGCTATGTGTCATTCTTTATTATAGAACTTATCAGTATTGGCTACCTATTCACCACACAAAATTTGGTCGACATCAGTTACTGTATGCCAGAGTTATAGCCATTGGAAGGGTGATGGCGATACCACAAATTTGGCCACGCCCCTTCCGCCAAACCGCTGGGCATTTGGAAAAGTTTTCAACAACTATTGATGGCATTTGGGCATAGATGATTGCCACCAAAAATGGCACCAATCAGACTATTTCAGAGATATTGAAGAAAACCTTTGGTGTAACCTTCATGTCTCCAAGAGGGGGCGCTATTGCTGCTCATGAATATTCATAGCTATAACTGTTCGGAGGCATACCCGTATACATCACACATATCTTGGTGCCAATCCGACATTCCCTTCCCGAGGTATTAAAAAAACAACATGACACAAACTTTCTGCCTCCTATAGGTGGCGCTGTAGATATCTATGAATATTGTTCTATAGAACTGTTTTGGAGTTGGACTAATATCCATACTATTGAATTTGGTTGAAATCCCACAATGCATACCAGAGTTACAGCCATTAGTACGGTCATAAAATGATAATGGTGAGGCATCAAACTTTGTCACGCCCCTACAGCCAAACCGTCGAGCTTTGCAAAAAGTGTTCAATAACTTTTAATGGCACATGGGTATAGATGATTGTCACCACAAATGAGCTCAACTGGACTAAAACCCTAGGACAAGTTCAATCAAATGGGCAAGGTGGAAATCAGGTCACTGCGACTTCCTGCCAAAATGCTGACTTCCTGTTGGGTGTAGACCATCACTTCTGTGGAGTTTTTTGCATGTCTTGACATGATGAACATCTCACCCGATTTTCATCTTTCTACACGAAAGTAAGCGTGTGCCATTCCCCATTGACTTCACGTTAGGTGGTGCTGTAGAGTCAATTTTGTTGGGTCATTCATATTTCCTCCAAAATATTACATTTTTTGCCAGTCTTGAGGTCCTTGAAAAAAATGGTGAGTTTTCGTGCACGCTGACTACCACAAAAAATGATATCTTTGATGGAGAAGAAGGAAAAAAAAATACTAAGATACAATAGGGTTGTCAGTGAGCAAAAGCCCTCATAATATCAACTTGGATGCATAGAGCTGTTTCATGGGGCCTCTTATGCATCCAGTCATTTCTCCGCCTCCTCCTCATCCTGCTGCGCACTCAGCATCCTGTCTGAAAGCAGGTCAGAGGTACTGAGAACCCAGCTTGTAGATAAACCTTGCAGTATCTGTCATTTATTTCAGCCCTGCTGTCAAAATGGGTGAAAATGATGGCTGGATGTTTTCTAATCGGCTGAAGCTTTTTTTTTTTTTAAATCGCTCTGGAAGTGATCCCAATGATATCATAAGCCACTTTGGTTATGATTATCGCTGTAGTGTGGACCATTCAACTGAGATAGAACGATTTTTAAAACTATAATTTTATAGTTAACATTACGGGTGAGCAATATGGCCTATAAATGATATGATATTTATGTGAATTTTCACGATCACAACATTCTTTGCGATATCACGGAATACAGTTTTTTCTTTTAACTTATAAAGGACATTTTCACAGGCCAGTGTTATTGACCTTCAACATATTCAGTAAAAGCAAAAATGCATATTTCTCCAGTTTATAAAGAGCAGTTCAGAATGAGTGAAGTAAAACTTTGTCCTGGGGCAGTGTTGTTGACATGCAGAAAAAAACGCGGGCACATTATCTGCATAGCTGCACTTTAAAAAAAAAACATGGCAGCAGTCTAAAAACAGCCTAAAAACTAAAGTACTTCTTCACAACTAGACGTAAATGCTCCAAACATGGAGTGTCAGCTTACTGCGTCATGTTTGTTTTGCTGTTTTTATGGTAACGTGTAACTTCTGTCGGCAACGTAATGATGAGACGTCATCAAATCCCAAATATTGTGATATTTGTTTTTACACCGGTATCAAAATTTATGCCAGTAGTATCGTGTACAATACAATATGGCACACACCTAGTTAACGTTGTCTTTATCGTGCTTGGTGCGGACAGCCCTTTACCTTGAAAAAATAAACTTTGAAAGGAGATAAAGATGGAAGGATTGGTGAGCATTGGCTTACACAAATAACACTTAATATGTCAGAGAGATGCTAGGCTAGGATAATTTGTCTTTTTCCCATTTTGTTGTCACCATGTTTTGAAGTAAACTGACCTTAAGAGTCATGTCATCAGAACAGGATGCCAGCAAGCTGCCAGTGGGATCCCACTTGATGGCATTGACCTCATTCTTCAGAAAGAAAAGATGTGAGTTAGAAGGACAAAAGCAAAACATAAAAGGTGTACAGTGATCCCTCACTTATCGCGGTTAATGGGTTCCAGAACCGACCGCGAAAAGTGAAAAACCGCGAAGTACCGTCACCCCTAATGACGTCATCCATAAATAATACGTACGTTCATTCTCTCACTCTCTCTCTCTCTCATATGATACGTGTGTGTGTGTGTGTACGTGTACATACATACGTAGATGTAAATAAAGTGTACATAAATATGTTTTTAGAACTCTTTTATTCTTATAACAAGATACGTAACTCAAGATGAAGATGATTTACTTCACAGGTTAATGAGAGCTTTACTGCTCCTCAGGTGACGCCTCATCGTCAGGTGCTAGAAGCGCAGGATCATCGAGGGCAGCTTCCGATAGAGCTGGAGAAGCTGCAGGAGGCGGCGTAGTGGCTCGACGGGAAGACTATTTCGCACAAAATGGCACAAGAGAACAGCAAAAAGTTCCACGCTGCGAGACTACGTAACACGAGCGATAAAGAGCAATGAATGCGGTCTTCCTTCCCTTCATGGGCGCTGGGCAGGGAGAGGAGATGGGTGAAACGTCTTGGCCAATCAGCTTGCGAGATTTCCGAGCCGAGCCAACACGAGAACAGCGAACAGAGAGGTGGATTTTTTGAGTTGTGCGGCTCTCCGTGTTGATACCTGATGGTCTAATGTAGTCTCCCTGCCTTCTGCTAGCACCCGCCCATTATTTCTCAATTTTGAATTTTTGATGAATATTTTTGAAAAATCCGCGATGCACTGAGGGCGCGAAAGGTGAAGCGCGAAGTAGCGAGGGATCACTGTACACAGCCAAACACTGAGTTAAAAAGAACAAAACTATACCCTACCACAAAAACAAACAAACAAAAAAAAAAACTAGGGAGACTGTCAACACACTGAATTGGCTAGAGTTCTGTCTGAAAACACTGCAAACTTTATAGGGCCACTTCTTTATCTAACAGGAAGGAGTCTGTCTAGTCAGTGGTGTTGTTATTATCCTCCCAATGACTATATATATGTATGTATGTTAGTAGAAGAACCCAATTCTTACTGTGTGTCCCTGGAAGGTCTTAACAGGTCTGTCCTGACCCAGTTTACACACATGGATGCACATATCCGTGCTACAGGATGCAAACGTGTTGTTGCTCTGCCAGTCCACATCCAGAGCAGGTGCTGTTAAGTGACAGAAAGGAGGACTAAGATAATGGTCTGACTCAATTTTTTTTTATTGTCACAACAGATCTAAACATTTATATAAACCAAAACTTTGACTTTATGTACTTAAATTAAAATTTTATGAACATACACAAATTCATATCTTAGAAGATGTGTAAAGATATGCTGGACAAAACACTGCAACATCAAAGACTGCGTTATCATTCCAAACAAGTGTTCAATTCTGATTTTTTTGATCAATTTGGAATTGCCTGCCTTGAGAGTTCACATTCATGATTATAAGTTCCTTTTAACCGACTCTAACATGAACAAGCTTGTCTTCCAAAACAGGACACATCAACACACTAATAAGGTCATCATCAACAACAAAAGATGTCATATTTGTGCAACTATTCATATGCTTCAATCTGAGAAAATAAATGTGGTATTTTTTTTTAGTAAAGATATGTTTGCAATTTTGCTCTAGCAGCAAATTTCAACTAGGAATCCATGACACCCCAAGTGTGCCGAAAAATATTGTCCAATTCAGTAAAACTGGCCAATTTTATTTACTTATTTTTTGGGGGGGTGGGGTGGGCAAGTGAAATCAGAAAACCCTCCTGATCCAGACAGTTTTTGTGGCACACAAAGCACAACAGTAGAAAATCCCTGTGAGGACTTCAGCAGTGATTCAGCTGTATGTGACAAAGTCCAAAAGAAAGAAGGAAGCCAGACGGCAGTGCCACAAGCTGTTTTGTGCTGATGGTAACAAGGAAGCTAAGAGATCACATCAGCACTGTACACGCACAAACGTACTAAGATGCATTAATTCCAATCTGACCATTCTCATTGAAGTCACATGACCACATATCGTGCATAAATCTTATCGAGGACCACATTTAAAAGTGACTCAAATCTGATCTGAAAGAGTGGGCATGAGATCAGAATTGTGGACAGCCTTAAAAATCAGACCGAAGATGATGGAGCAGCTCATTCCGACCTGATGAAATCACCCCAGGAGTCCTCAGATCTCCTGACCTCTGACCTTGACCTTAAGCACAGCCTAGATAGAGACTAGGGCTGCACGATTATGGGAAAGATGATAATCGCGATTATTTTTGACCAATACTGAAATCACGATTATTCAATAACTTTAGAAAAAACACAGATTACATAAAATTCAATTTTTTTTATATTCATCCTACTTACCAATTGCTAGATGAAGCCTGAGGCCAAAGCACTGGAGCCTCATCTACTTATTTAGAGAAGCTGCCTTTAAGACAATATTCTGCTTGACCATACGTCAGTCATAGTTGCAAAGTACTTGACAATTGTGACATCCATCTGTATTTTTCATACAGTGCAGGTATTGCAACTTTGGAGAATCGTGTGGATCACGTATTTCTTGTCCAGTGTTTTGACCATGTTTCTGAAGCCTTCACTGCTCATACAGTATTTAGTGGACACATGTCTTTGGCCAAATAAAACGCTATTGCATCAGTTACTTTAGCGTGTCTCTGGGAGGCGGATGGATGGGGTGAAGCTCTGTGGAGGGTTGATACTATGGTTGCCCGGGTCGGCGCCGGACACAGACTGTGATTTAGTGAAGTGACATTCGCTTTAGCCTTCATGCATTTATCGTGCTTGTATTTGTGGTGTTTTTTCAGGTGGTTGAACAAGTTAGTTGTGTTGCCCTGCAGCACAGACACAGCTCTATGGCACTCTTTGCATATAATTTCTTTTAGTCAGCATCACTTGCCCTGAATCCAAAACACATCCAGACAACAGATGGTGATCCTTTTGAGGCACTAGCTCCTCACTTCCCCGTGTTGCCATACCATCATCACCTTTTGACCCTGATATCTGGTTTGTGTTTCACCATCACACCAGTCTGCTATTGAAAACTTAAGGCTGCCGCTACAGGGTGTGCTCGCTTGTCAGTTCTGCAGCTTAATGTTGCCCTAATGTGCGTTCGCCCCCCGGTGGTCAGCTGGCTGTTGGTTGAGAAAATACTTGATTTGACATCCAGCAGAGCCCGCATTTTAAATGTTAATATCGCCGACGATCACGTTAATTTAATCACGGCAGCCAAAATCGTGATCACGATCAAAGTTCAATTAATTGTGCAATCCTAATACAGACCCATCTGAGAATCATTCTGCATGAGTTTGACAAACATTGGGGCAACTGCCAAGGAGGAGTAATGATTTTCATGAAATTACCCAAGTGCTCAGATCTCCTGACCTTTGACTAAAACCTGGAAGCAGACCCACCTGAGCATCACTGTGAGTGAGTTTGGTGACCATCGAGGCAAATACTTTGGAGGAATAGTGATTCTTGTGAAATGTAGATGGATGGAAGGACACTGCGTCATCGCATTAGCTCCTTTCAGCTTTGCTGGACTGAGCTAACCAGACCGTCAATGATGGAGCAGCTCATTCTGGCATGATGAAATCACCCCAGGAGCTTGACCTTAAGCACAGCCTAGATACAGACCCATATAGAATGTGCTTAAAGCCAAGGTCAGTGACCTAGGAGGAGTAATATTTTTGTGAAATCCTGACCTTTGGCCTCGACCTCAACCTGGATGCAGACCTACCTGGGGGTCATTGTGAGTAAGTTTGGTGACAATCAAGGTAATTGCTAAGGAGTAGTGATTTTTCTAAAATCATTTCAGTACACAGATCTCCTGACCTTTGACCCTGACCACAACTTGGATGCAGACTCTCCCGAGGATCAATGTGAGTGAGTTTGGTGACCATCGGGGCAAATGCCTAGGAGGAGTAGCAATTCTTGTGAAAGGTGGACGGACCCCATATCATCATATTAGCTCCTTTCGGCTTTGCCGGAATGAGCTAAAAATTAGATGTGACTTATTTCAGACCAGTAATATGAATACAGCCACAGATATAGCACCAACAAATGTTATGACTGCTCTAAAACAAATACTTTGATCTTTAAATAATCCAGTAGACAGTTACTCACCTGAGTGGAAAGGAAACTGTTGCTTTGCCTCTCCTGTGTGTGCATCCCAAATAATTGTTGTCTGTGTGGAGGAAATTTTTGTCATTTATTTATTATTCAGGCCCAGAATCCAAAAGCCTCATTTGTTAATAGAAACCTTTGTCTAAATTAACATCTGTACATAACTCATGTACTTCGACTCAGAGCTAACAATAAATACATGTTATTATGCTTCAAACCACTAGGTGGCAAAGTGAAATCATGATAGTATACCACCATGAAAGCTAGATATTTAGAGAAAATGGAGCACTTCATCTTTTTTCAAATTAAAGAAAAGCCGGAGTCAGGGAGTATATTTAGACACCATGTATTTAAAATCAATTAGCATAACATTAATTGTAACTTGTTTTTAATATTGAAATGGACCCGGTTTTATACAGTTGAGCCCAGAAAATGTTACAAAACAGCATGGCATTACCATCAGAATCCAATATGATGGTTTTGTTTCTTTATCAAACTAGTAATCCAAATCTCAAGGACACAAAAATCAACAAAAATATAAATATTAGAAAGCTAGAAGGGGAAAAAATCAAATTAAACTACCTTACCTTATCTACACCAGCACTGAGAATAAAGTTTCCTTTCTTGTTCCACTTGAGTGCAAATATGGGGCCTTTATGTTGACCTAAAGTACTGGCCAAGTTACCTGAAAACATAAGAGCCAAATTCACAACACACTCCCAGGAAATACTGCTAAAAGCTATGACGTGGCGGAGGCTGAAAAGTCCTACCGTCCTTTGTCCATATCCTTGCAAAGCCATCATATGAGCCTGTTGCTAATAATGTGCCTTCACTCTGAAGAAAACAAAAACAGAATTACATAGAATCATAATCACTAAATCAATATTCAGGTGCATCTGCCTGTTTTGAGTCGAAAATGTGCATCATTTTGCCTTTGTTAATCAGACCCATTCTAGAGAATAATTAGTGCAAAAAATGTACATTAAGTTGTATCAAAAGAAAAATAAATACTGTAGCTGAGCAGCTTAAAAAGTAGCAATTCATCATGGATGTGAAAATCCCCAAATCAGTGGCTGGAAGGAATGCCTTCAGCAGATTGTAGTTCACAGGCATGAGCATAAGTGTGCACACACCCCTAAACGCTTAGATTACTCAAAATGCATTCAGTGGAATACAAAACATCACACACACTTACATTCCAGTCTAGTGAGGTGACATCTTTGTTGCTGGGTACGTCCTGGCCCCCTTCCCGTATGCAGTGTCTCAGAACCAGCTGGGTGGATCCACCTGTACTGTTCTCACTCAGGTTCCAGATTCGTGCTGTCGAGTCTCCAGACCTAAGTGAGTCAAGACAAGTCACCATCAGACACCATAACACAGCTTCAACTTCTAAAATCAGTATGGAGAAGATGATAAAACTGACCATCATTGTTCCTGAGTAGGGTTTGGATTTAAAGGCATTTTAGCGAACCTGAACCCAAATCAAACTTTTTTAAAAGCCTATCAAAACCTTTTCACATCATCTGTTGAAGAAAAAGGAGAAAGACATTTTACAAGCACAAAACTAGCTCATGTTTGCATGGTTTAAGAGGATTTTTCACCTTTACCACCATATATTACGGAGCGGTGAATGTTGGCAAACATACCAACTGTGGGGTTTTGTCAGGGTTTGTAAAAGGTTGGCAAACAGGTCAAAGTTTTTCTTGTCACCAAAAATTTTTCAAAATGTTATTTTGGCAAATGTATTTTTCTGTAAACAGTTGCAAACATTTGCAAACTGTTGCAACATGTGTCATCAAAATTCTTTTGGGTTCGCCAAGTAGTGACAACTAGCAACTGTTTCACAACCTTTATGACAAGGCTGTTTGTGACCTTAAAAACTGCGTGTGAACTGTTTTGCAACCTTTTATGAATGCTGACGAAACCCCAAAAAACACAGCGTTTTTTAATGTTCTTCAGCATTTGCTGCTCCGTGAGATACTTGCTTGATTTTTGCCAACACTCATCAGAAAATCCACAAATCGGCACATTCATCAACACTGGCCGCTCCGCAAGATACTACCCTTACAGACTATCTTACATTAGAGGAATATTCCTGATTTTAGATCAACATGCCCAAATTTAGGAGTGGGGCTGTTGAATAAATTAAGTTCTTTACTGGGCTGGTAAACTTTATAAATTAAGTTTGTTTGTTTTTTTATTAATTTTTATCAATTCTTTATTGTAGGCCAACATCTGAATGATCCCATATAATGCAAGATGGCGTTTTGGGGTTTTAATCTTAGAAAATACAGCCAAGGGTCACATGTACGCCATTAAAATGTTAAAACATTCACTTTAAAGAAATCATCATCATCATCATAGCAGTCTGTCGTGGGCGACAATGACTGTTTCATTTAGGTCTGATCAGATTCCTCCACACAGCTCTGTCCTTAGCCTTCCGCTGCCAGGAACTCCTGTCTATGTCCATCTTCTTCAAGTTTCTTTTTACAGTGTCTTTAAATCTGAGCCTTGGTCTACCCTGATTGCGTTTGCCCTCGCATAACTGAGTAGAGTAACTGTTGAGGGAGACGCTGGTGGTCAGTCCTCTCAACATGTCCGAACCAATACACAGTTTTTATTTAATAAAAGTATGTCCATGTACACACTAGGACTGCAACGATTAGGCAATGTCATCGACAACGTTGATCACAAAAATTTGGCAACGCAGATTTTTATTGTCAACAAATCATTTAATTTTAAAGTTTATATGCATGCTGCAGAAATGTTCAGTTTAACTGTTCTGGCAAAGAAGAAGAGGAGCACATCATATCGACAGAAGAGAGAAAATCACGGAGACGAAGAGGCCAAAACTTTCCAAAGTATGGGAGCATTTTACCGAAAAACAAATGAAACAAGTTAAATGCAAACTCTATAAAGCAGAGTTGTTATTATCACATCAGCACTTCAGCAACGCATCCATCCGCCTCCCCCTCCTCCTGCCACTCTGTCCGCCGGCTCAGCCGCTTGTCAGCGGGTCTCTGCTGCACTCAGTCCTGGTGAATGATTGAAGTTGAGCCACTTCTAAACACTGCAGTGGTAAGGTTAGCGAGTTTTAGCACGTAAAGTTAGTACTTCTTATTTTCAATGAGCGACTGTCTCAGCTTTAGAAAACTGATTAAATTGTTAGCATTTGCTGCTTATGTTAGTTTACCTGTCGGACAATAATCTCTCGGGTGATGGCCGCTGATGGCTGAGCTGTTTCAGTTATGCTGGCTAACGTCTGAAGCGCACTAAATTAGTGAATTACAGGAGTGGCTTACTCTCTTCTCTCTTTTTGTCGCAGTAATATCAGCCCTCATTCTGAATATTAATGCATCTCAGTAAATTACAATACCATGATTTGTGATTTAATTCATAAAAACTGTAACCATAATCATCAAAAATAAATTAAGAAGGCTTAAATATTTCACTGTATGTGCAGTGAAGGCTCACATTCCTGCACTGTAACTTAAAGCATTTGCAGACTGTTAGTTTGGACTGGAAGAAGCTCTTAACTTTCATCTGAAGCCTAACTGAACCTTTAAACTTCCAGACCCAGAAGGGTTTTAATAAGGGCTAGTTTGTTTTCTTTTTTACTTTTATGGATTTGAATGTTACTCTAGTTTGTTTTGAACATGCAGAGTTACAACAGCTTTCCATGTTGCAGCAGAAGCTGCCTATTTGAGTTTTTGCACTTTATTTTTGGGTTAAAAGACTGCACTTTAATTTCTGTTCTTTAATTGTGTTGCTCCAAACACTTTTTATTTTTATCAAGTTCAAGTTTCCAACTTGTTTCATGGGTTGTTATTCTATTTAGCTATGGGAACTTTTTATAATACGCTACATTATATTAAGGTAGAGACTGACAACAATGTAATTTCACAGGTGTGCCGGCTTAAACAGGTGAGGTTAAACATGACCTGGAGCCCTGAACAAGAGCCATGCCAACAGAAAGCAGAGACTGTGGACATGACAGAAATAATCGTAATTAGTCAACTAATTGAAAAAATAGTCGTTAGATTAGTCGACTACCAAAATAATCGTTAGTTGCAGCCCAAGTACACACTCAATACTTGATCGGGGCTCCTTTTCCATGAATTACTGCATCAATATGGCATAGAATGAATCGATCAGCCTGTGGTACTGCTGAAGTGTTATGGAAGGCCTGGCTTGCTTTGATAGCGGCCTTCAGTTTGTCTGCATTATTGGGTCTAGTGTTTCTCATCTTCGTCTCACAGACATCCAATATCTCATAGATTCTCTATGGGGTTTAGGTCAGGAGAGTTTGCTGGTCCATCAAGTACAGTGATGCCATGGCCAATAAACCAGGTTTTGGTACTTTTGGCAGTGTGGGCAAGTACCAAGTCCTGCTGGAAAATAAAATCTGCATCTCCATCAAGCTTGTCAGCAGAGGGAAGCATGAAGCGCTCTCAAATTTCCTGGTAGACGACTGTGCTGACTTTGGACTTTATAAAACACAGTGGACCAACACCAGCAAATGATATGGCTCCCTAAATACTCACCAACTGTGGAAACTTCATACTGGACCTCAAACAACTTGGATTCTGTGCCTCTCCACTCTTCCAGACTCTGGGACCTTGATTTCCAGATGAAATGCAAAATTTACTTACATCTGAAAAGAGGTCATCTGCTGGTGTTGGACCGCTGTGTGTCCAGATGTAATTCTTGTGAAAATGAAGTGATACTAATTAATTGCTGTTTGTTTTTTTTTTTTTTTGTTTTTTTTAAGGACAGTGCAAGTTGATGAACATTGATATCAATCAATGTAAACTTGCCAGATTGTAGCCAGTGGCTAATTTCCATCTGTTGTCCGTGGGTTACAATTTTTTCCTTCTCCCATTCTATTATGCTGAGCACCAAGCTAGAGGGCGGGAAGTACCATTTTTATATGGTCTTTGGTATGACCTGGCCGGGGCTTGAACCCATGACCTCCCGGCTGAAGGGCGGTTGCTCTACCACAAGGGCACCACTCCGGTGGCCTTGTGATAATGACCTATTAAGACAACAGTATTGATTTTGGGAAAATAATTGGCTGATCAAACACATAGCTTTAAATCAACTGCAGAGATAGATGAAATTATCTTAAGAGCTCTACGTGTCATCGAGTCACAAAGAAGAAAAGTCATTAGTACTGAGACCTTCAGTTTAAAAGGCTGTCTGTACTAAAACGCTAAAAGGTGAATGCTTTAAACAAATGTATACCCCATCTCTGTAAGAATGACATTTTGAAGACTCGTTTTGCACATTAACAGTGAGAGATGAGGTGATACCAGGAGAGGCAATACTGACCCAGAGGCAAGGAGATCGTTCACGGGATTCCAGGCACAGATAAAAACTTCTGATTCATGGCCCCTCAAGACCATGGCTTTACTTTGAGGGATCTCCACATCTCTGTCCACCTCCATCGTATCTGAATGGTGGTCTGTGAAAATAGGTGAAAAACAAAAAATTACATAGTGACAGTGAATAGCATTTAATGTTCCATTGTTATGAAAGCACATAACAGTAGACAATTGCTATTTTTAGTTTTTAATAAATTTAAAAATATTGTCACTTCAATAAAAGTAGAGGGGGTAAGCGGTAGAATTACATACCCACCATATTACAGTTGAGGTCCATATTCTGGTTAAGGCAATATTCCAATTAAAATGGTTATATCTGCAGCAGCAACAGAATTATTCCTGCTTACATGGTAATCAGCAAAAGCCCAAAGTCATGGGAAATAAGCAGGATTTGCAACTATGATGAGCCAGTGTAGAAAAAAGTGCTACAAAAACAGAGGTAGGACTATTTAACTGGTGTAAGTAGGGCTGTCGCGGTAGAGGAATTTCCCCTGTGGTGACAGTTGACAGCTCAATACCGCGGTATGCGGTATTATTGCAAAGGTTTTTAGGACCCTTTGAATTCATAATTTAAACAGATTTTATAACTTGGGTGGCAAATGAGGGAAGCTGCGAGAGTCTCGCTGCAGCTCGCCGTCAACTTTAGGTTAAGGTTCAGGTTCCTTTATTTGTACCCGTAGGTAGATTTGTTTTGCAGTCTGGTGACATCCATATTTACAAGCCACAAATTACATTCAACACAGACACAAACTTTATGGGCGTGTGTTACAACTGTGCGGAGCTCCGCTCTTTAGGCTGCGTGTCCACCAAACGGGTTTTGTCCACTCTGGGTGGCTATTTTCCAGTCATTCTCTATGTAGTCCAGCGTTTACAGCGCTGAGCACCCTCGGCGCTTGAAACGCTCTCGGCGGTGGCCATTTTTTGTTGCGGCGCTCAGAGCTGAAAACAGTTCAACTTTTCAGAGACTGCAGCTGAGCTCGTCAATGCCAGACAAAGCAGCCAATCAGGACTGCTGGGTGGGTGGGACATAGGACGGCAGTACTCGTCTGTACTCAAGACTCCTGCTTTCCATGTCATCATATTTTACATCCAGAGCTGCTAGAAAATGTTACCTGTCCATTGTTATTTAGAGACTGATATTAAAAAAAAAAAAAAAATCAGTAGAAAGTCTGACAATAGGAAACACGGAAGTGCTGAGATACTGGGCACTGACTTTTTTTTCCTCCAGAGCGCTGCGCCCAAATGCTAAAAAAAAAAAAAAAAAAAAAAAAAAAAATGCTCAGGGCGGTCAGGCGACAAAAAACTCGTTTGGTGGGCACGCAGCCTATATACAGGCATGAACTGCTGATTCTGTTAAAAAAAATGATCATTTTCATAAAGCAGTGGTGGTAACTAAGGGGTGTGTGGACTGGAGACTGCAGCGACATTCAGCTTATAAGCAGGATGGTCTCCGTACAGGACCCTGCGTTGTTCTTGTCTCCGTGATTTTTGCCGCTGTCTGAAAAATCTCATTCAAACAAGCTGCTCTCGGAGCTCATACACAGAGCATACACAGTCAGGATCATACACACTCCGCTCAGGAGGAAATAACACGCTTTGTGCCCTTTCAGTGCTTACTGTTAACGGCTGTATTTAACAAGGAGTCCAAACGCTTTCACCACTAACTGCCTGCTGGAGCCCGTCTGGAGAGAGTGCCTCAAACGACAGTAGCACCTTGTGCTGTGGAAGCTTCTAGAGTACCGGATGCAAACATGCTGTTGGTACTAACAAATACACTTCATTTAGCAATTTATTTAATAATCAAGAGGGGCACATAAGTGAACGAGATACAGCCACACACACACACACACACACACACACACACACACACACACACACACACACACACACACACAGAAAAAGTGAACACCGCGGTTGTTGCGGTTGGTTGTTTTCCTCCACGGTAGGCGTGTCCATACCGCAGTATTACATAATTGCGGTTATTGCGACAGCCCTAGGTGTAAGGAGTTTACATGTCTGACTAAGAAGTCTAAAAGCTGCTGTTTGCAGTATGAGCTCATTCAGGTAAAGATAAGAGTATTGGGGTGCATGGAAACACAATTACCAACTTGTGGCCTTGCACACTTGTTGGTCTTAAGGTTTTCAAAGCATGTAACAAAATTACACAACACAACAGACTGATCAACTCTGGAACTAATTACCAAAGTGGGAGGTTGTGCTATTGTTAAACAGCTAACACAATCATGTTCCCACAGAAGGAGCAGCTTGCTGAGGTGCTCAAGCAGCACAGAGTTAAACTCATTATTTGAGCTTGGTGCTATTTTGCACAATGTGTTTTAATTTCTCATTTAATGTGCTGCAAAATAAAAAAAAAGTGGTTCTAGTGGAAATGAAATAGCTCACATTTTTTGTTTTTATGCTTAATACATAACTTATGACGAAAAGATGATAGACAAGCAAATGTTACAACACAATGAGTATAAAACCAACTAAGCCACAGACAGTAAAGCACAGCACAAAACAAAGCTGTACAATGGCTCACAAGATTAAAACATCAAGTTTCATGTAATGCTTAAGAACAACCAGATGGTACAGTGTTAAATAAATTCAACCAAATGTAGCAAAATGATTTTATCTTAATTGTATGAGTGCAATAACTTTATTTACACCAACTCAGATATTTGTCCATTATTTCTGACATGTTTGGAACTGCATGGAATTAAACCCCAAAATTAAAAAAAAAAAAAAAAAAAACCTTTGTGACCCTTTTTTCATCCTATTCAAAACTATAGCTGTTGGTTATGAATCAGATTCAAAGACCGTTAACAACAGTGAGGTATCTTACTAGCCAAGGTGTCAGATCCGTTTTCCTCTCCATTGGTGGCACCCTCCCCATTCTTGGTGCTTCCTTGTGTACCTGTGCTGCTGCCACTGCCTGCCGCTGCCTGTTGCTGGGCCAGTTTGTCTCTGTAGGCCTGCTGCCTGGTCTGGACGACATCTGGCATCACAGCGTCAATCAGAGACAACGACTCTATGGGCCGACCATCAAACAAGGTCCCATCCTATAGAAAAAAAAAAAATGGCAATTTAAACAACCATATTTAAAGAAATAATCATAAAATAAACTACTGTGTGAAATCCAAATGGAAAAAACTGAAAAAGATTTAAACATTGCACTGAAAGGGTGTAAATACAGAAAACATTTTAGTTTGACTTATTGCTCTATTTGTCAGGGACCATGTACATGTACGTAAGCTAGAAGGCGGAAATTACCATTCTTATATCGTCTTTGGTATGACCCGGCTGGGATTTGAACCCATGACCTCCCAACTGTGGGGCAGATGCTCTACCAACTAGGCCACCACTCCAGTAATGCCATCATGTTTTGCAACAATAAGGCTGTGAAGGTCTAGAGAGAGCTCTGTTTCTACCCATCATGAGTTCTTTGTAGTGTGACAATCTGATATTCACAGCCATTTTTAAAGGCTATCAGGACTTATTTAGCTGAAATCCCCCCCACTAGCCACAGTTACATGGGCAAAATTTCTCCAACCTGATTAAAAATCAGATCAGAACTTTACCGTTTACATGGATCCTGAAAAAGCTGATCCGATTAGGACGTGCGTTTCCATGTGTCACATGTTTGAACGGACTAAATCATTTTGACATGCACACGTCAACATTTCGACATTCTGAAAATAGTAGAAGAAGCAGCAACTTCTGGTGTTAGCAAGCCCCGCTTCATGCCTTTCGTTTTTTGAAATGGACCCATACTGTGTTATTCAGACTGTACTTTTGCTTCTGCTGGTCTCCGTAATGAAGCTACAAGCCCAGCAGTACGTACTTCTGCATATGACGAACAGAGGGAGACAGCAGGACCATACAGACCACTTTTGTTTTACTCCCACTATGTCTTCCGCTACCTGCTGTAAAGGCGGAAATACGTCATGTCGATGTGTGACTGATGTACAGACATGCGCAGTAAACATATTTTCTGCCCAACCTTCGGAATAAGTGTTTTCATGGGCACCAATCGGAATAACAATCGGCATAACCCACCCGTCTCAATCGGAATGAACCGCCGAGGTGCACGTCGGGCAATGCAATAGGAACGTACGTTGCTGCTGCATCAATGCTGTCACACCTGCGTCGAGTCGACGTGGGTATGTAACTTGCGCTTAATTCACATTCATACACCAGTGTCATGGACACACTGGAGGCAAGGTAGCTAAAGTGCCTCAAGGACACAGCGCGGGGACGGTGGGGATTCAAACTGCCAACCCTCTGGTTATTGGATGACGTGCTCTACCTTCTCCATTTATAGATCATTTGTATGACTCATCCTAACCCCACTAATTACACAACCTGTCATGCCTGTGTGTGGATGTTTGGGATTTTTTTTGCCGACGCCTGCTCTCGTCTCTGTTGCAGCGACTGTATGAAAAGTAAATGAAAACATTTATTAGCTCCAACTCCATCACAAACTCTTACCCGCCGCTATTTAATAAACAAAAACACACAATGAACACAAATCACTCTACACATTGGCAGAACCCCATTTTGGCAATGCAACAATGCATTCAAACCAGCACACAAGAAAACCAGACAACTCTGAGGCGAGTGCAATATCCCCCACTTCCATTCTCTTTGAAGATCCCAGTACTTACTGACGGACAGCAGTTTTCAACTTTTCAATATAATTACTGTGGCAGAACCGAATCATGATAAACCCATCATCCACAAATATACAACAAAGTATACAACCCATAGTTGTATTGCCGGATCCCAAGGTGAACCAGTGTAGCAAGTGTGGTGACTCTAGAGAGCTTTACACATTCTATAGTCAAAGAGCATAGGGTGTGTCAACCTTGACTTTTGGATCCCAAACCTGTAGTCAGAAGTTATGGTCTCAGAGTGAAACTATGTACCAGGTTTGGTGATGTTAACTTTCTTTGTTGTTGAGATACAGTTTATAAGCCATTTTTATGTTGACCTTTGACCTTGCAATCCCAAAACCACAGTCACAATTCAGGGTCACAGGGTGAACCTGTGTACCAAGTTTGGTGACCCTAACTTTACTCGTTGTACAGTAATAAGGCATAGCAGGGCTGTTGTGATAACTGCAATTATGTGTTACCACGCTATAGACAAGCCTACCACTGAGGATATCAAGCAACTGCAACAACTGCAGTGTAAATAACCCCCTGAAAGGTTTATTATTTTAGGTTAACTACCTGGTCAATAATTCTGAGACATGCATTTTTTGATCTCTGCATAAATGTTTTCCTATTAGTAGTTAATTTTACAAAGTACACAGGCCTTATGCCATCATATGCACTGAAGTAAAAAAGCAGGCTTTTATTTTGATAACGGTGGTTTTGTTTTTGCTTCTTGTGTCTGCCTGTGGTATTGTCAGTAAGTTAGCAGAGACAGTCAAGTTATGAACGCTAACGTTAATCGGTTTATGGACCCAAGATGGCACAAGCTCTTACTGTGGTCATAGTTTGTGTTTTACTTAATGTGTACTGTGCTAAAATAAGAAAATAAAACTGTAAACTTCACCAACAGTCACAGTCACATATTATAAGATAAGATAAGATAAGCCTTTATTAGTCCCACAATGGGGAAATTCCAGGATTGCAACAGCATAGGGATAGCAACACTCGGAGCAATAATTAGAAGATACGAAAAATATAAATAAGAGCAGTGGATATACTGTACATACGTACACATAAATATATAAATATATATACAAAGTGCGGAGCATTGTAGCAAGATGGAATAAACAGCATAACCGTCTACTTCGTTATCCTACATAGTATGAATATGTACCCATACATATTGCCACCCTCCGTAGCGACTGATATTGTCCTAGTTGTATACTGGAGGGGACCATTTGTGTAAGTCTGTTGCATATTATGGGGATCCGTACATGCAGTGTTCACGTTTTTGTGTGTGTGGCTAAATCTCGTTGTTCACTTATGTGCCCCTATTGATTATTAAATAAATTGTTAAATGTTAAATGTATTTTTATTGCCAACAGCATGTTTGCACCCGGTATTGTGGAAGCTTCCACAGCACCGGATGCTGCCACCGCCACCACCATCTGGGGCACTCTCTCCAGACGGACTCCAGCAGTTAGTGGCAGAAGAGTTTGGACGAATTGCTAAATACAGCCGTGACAGTGAGCACTGAAAGGGCACAAAGCGTGTTATTTCCTTCTGAGCAGAGTGTTTATGATTCTGACAATTGAGCTCCGAGAGCAAAGCAACTACTGTATAGTGCATTGCTTGTTTGAACGTGATTTTATGGACAGCGGCAAAAATCACAAAAATCAAGGAGACAAGAGCCACGCAGGGTCCTGTACGGAGACTGTCCTGTTTAAATAAGCTGAATGTCATCGCAGTCTCCAACCAGTCCACACACCCTGTAGTTGAAATACTGGAGTTACTGCCACTGCTTTATGAAAATGATTGAGTTTTGTTTTTTTTTTTTTTTTTTTTTTACAGAATCAGCAGTTCATGCCTGTAGGAAGACTGGAGCTCTGTACAATTGTCACACACACACACAAGTTGAGAGTGGAGCTGCAGCGAGTTTCTCACAGCTTCCATCATTTGCCACATAAGTTATGAACCCTGTTTGCAGCACGGTGGTGCAGTGGTTAGCACTGCTGCCTTACAGCTAGAAGGTTCCTGGTTCGAATCCCCAGGCTGGCAGGGGTTGGAACCTTTCTGTGTGGAGTTTGCATGTTCTCCCTGTGCTGTGTGGGTTTACTCCGGGGGATCCGGTTTCCTCCCACAATCCAAAGACATGCATGTTAGGTTAATCGGCTGTTGTAAATTGTCCCTAGATATCTGTTTCCTATAGGCCCTTAGAATAGAGGGTTAGTACTAGTGAAAGCGCTTTGAGTGGTCTTTGTGACTAGAAAAGCGCTATATAAGTGCAGGTTAGTTAGTTAGTTAGTTAGTTAGTTTAAATTACAAGACCACGGGGTCCTAAAAACATTTGCAATAATACTGTATATTGCGGTGTTGAGCTATCCACCATCGATGAGCGTGAAATTGCAATATGCGCATCATCAGAGTATATCAAACCATGGTGCCAAGTTTCAAAATAATCAGAACAAAACTGTAGGAGGAGTTGACTTCACAAGACAGTTACTGTCTATGAAGTGAGGTGAAACAGGAGGTCATAGGTCAAGGGCTATAATTCCTGCAAAAATCTTCCGATCAGAACCAAACTGCAATATGCACATCATCAGCAGATATCAAACCATGGTAACACGTTTCAAAACAACTGTAACAAAACTGTAGGAGGAGTTGATTTCATAAAAGTGGGACAGATGGACAGACTGACTGACCCATAACATTCCCCCTTTGGGCTTTGTCCAGCGGGGGGCTAAAAATTGCTGATCACTCCGTTGGCGACATGCGTCAGTAACGGCAGTGACGTGACATTGGTGCATAAATCCAGCTTGACTTTGAAATGGCAAAAACAGTAACTAGTATCTGACATATTCAATAGAGACAATAAAACTGTTCTTGTCAATATAGTGTATCCATTAATTAGTAATTAATGCAGAGATGGCACCTGACCTCATTGATGCTGACTTCTGCCTCCACATACTGTAGACCCTTCTGGATAATGGAGATGAGGGCAGCAGGGGGCACCAAGGCTCCATTGATGTTGGACTGGCTGATGTGGCTCTCTATGCCAAAGGTGAATGCTGAGTGGGAGAAGCCTGAAAGAGGAACAGATCATTCAAAAACTAGGTTGGAATGAAAGTCTCGGGAATCAAGAGCAGTAGGACAGTGCATTAATTTTCTTATTATTACTATTATCATCATTATTATTCTACCAAAATCAAAATGATTGCAATGACTACAACTATACTCAGGGGTAATTAACTGCTATGGCACAAACCTGACTCCTGCAGATATCTGTAAACCAGGAAGTTAACCTCATCACTGCTTATGCTCATTTTTAGTCCTGGTGATTAAACCATTGGGTCAGCACAGGATAGGAGCCTGTAAAACACAGAACAGTGTTTGTCATTTAAAAGGGCTGCATTTCCAAAATACCTCCATCACTTCACAGAAAATAGAAAAGAGGAAGTGGCTAGAAAAAAAAAAACTACTCTGGATACCTAAATCTTTCAAACTTCAAAACAGAGAAGTCAGCAAATTCAAACAGCACTTGACAAATGGTGATGCCTCCTCCTTTTCTGCATTTAGTAACACTACAAGAGCGGTTTTAACAGTTTTCATTGAATAACCTAAAAACTGTCAGTAATTTTTATGAGGCAGAAAGGACAATTTTGATCACAAGCTCAGAGAGTAGTTGTGTTTGTCCTAAATATTTGTTCATGCAGAACACGCACCGTTTAAATGGGACTGTGGAAATAAACAAAGAACTCCAAACGAGAGACAAAACCTCTACCGTTTCTACCTTGCCAGCCCAGAGAAAAAGTCAACATGTCTTCTGCCTCACTGCAGAGGATGACATCCAAGACCAACAGAACCAAGTAGTTCGGAATCTGGCATAGGGCCCTGAGCAAACCGAACACAAGTCTACAGGAAGTACTGATTGATGTCAATTATAAGCACTGAAATTTATATGGAAAAAAATTACATCAAAATATATTCAAGACAAAGATAAGAAGAGAGTGCATGCCTGTAACCAAGGCTGTGCATGGATTAAAGTGTGATTTAAAAAAAAAATGTGTCAATTAACAGAGCATCATAAGGATAATAGCAATAATCTATTCAAAACGTAATTGTCTTACAATTTTAACAACAAAATGTGACTCCAAATACATGCAAGGATCATTATCTGCCCCCCAATTTTTTTTTTTTTTTTTTTTTTCTTGCCTTCTCATTGTTGCTCTGAGTGTTGCTATCCCTGTGCTGTTGCAATCCTGGAATTTCCCCATTGTGGGACTAATAAAGACTTATCTTATCTTATCAAAATCTAATGGGTTCATCCTTGTACCAAGGGTCACCTGTGATGAAAATTTCATCAAATTAAGTATTTTTTGCATAATCCTGCAAACAGATAAAATAAATTAATCAATTAAACAAATAAATTACTGGCGGCTGCCAGTGGTACCCATGAGTCTCTGTTGTTGAAATATTTTATATGGCATTTTTACCTTGCAATCCCAAAAGCAGTGTCACAGTTCAGGATCACAGGGTGAACCTGTGTACAAAGTTTGGTGACTATAGCTTTACTCATTCTATAGTAATAGTGCAAAGGGAATGTGAGTGTTGACCTATTGACCCCAAACCCACAGTAAGAGGTCAGGGTCTAAGCCAGAGGTCACCAACTAAAACTGCAAGAGGTCTGATAAGTTGGTCCTCTTCCCTAGCTGAGATCTAAACTAGGTTTGGGAATCTTTAGGCACCCTCATGATTTGATTATAACTTAGGGTTCCAATTTGATTCCCTCTCTCTCATAAATACTCATTTTTTTTTGTTGTTTTCAATAAAACTCATTGTGTCGCAGGGCTTTTTGGATCACTGATACCAATCTCAGAAACCTGTCATAATTAGTTTGGAAGCTGAGCCCAATAAAAAGAAAACTACTGAAGGAGGATGTTCCACATTATTAAGCATGTCACAGGTTTCAAGCAATATTGGGAAGAAAAAGGATCTCTCTGCTGCCGAAAAGCATCAAATAGTGCAATGCCTTGGACAAGGTATGAAAACATTAGATATTTCACGAAAACTTAAGCACGATCATCATACTGTAAAGAAATTCATGGCTGATTCAGAGGACAGATGGGTTCGTGCAGATAAAGGCATAATGAGGAAGGTTTCTGCCAGACAAATTCATCGGATTAAGACAGCAGCTGCTAAAATGCTACTACAAAGCAGCAAACAGGTATTTGAAGCTGCTGGTGCCTCTGGAGTTTCACGAACCTCAAGATGTAGGATCCTACAGAGGCTTGCAGTTGTGCATAAACCTACTATTCGGCCACCCCTAACCAAAGCTCACAAGCAGAAACGGTTGCAGTGGACCCAGAAATACATGAAGACTAATTTTCAAACAGTCTTGTTTACTGATGAGTGCCATGCAACCCCGGATGGTCTCGATTGATGGAGTAGTGGATGATTGGTGGATGGCCATGTCCCAACAAGGCTGCGACATCAGCAAGAAGGTGGCAGAGTCATGTTTTGGGCAGGAATCATGGGGAGAGAGCTGGTAGGCCCCTTTAGGGTCCCTGAAAGTGTGAAAATGACCTTGGCAAAGTATATAGAGTCTCTGACTGACCACTTTCTTCATGATACAAAAAGAAGAACCGTGCCTTCCATAGCAAAATTATCTTCATGCATGACACTGTACAATCTCATGCTGTAAAGAATACCTCTGTCACTGGCTGCTATGGGCATAAAAGGAGAGAAACTCATGGTGTGGCTCCCATCCTCCCCTGACGTCAACCCTATTGAGAACCTTTGGAGCATTCTCAAGCAAAAGATCTATGAGGGTGGGAGGCAGGTCAGATCAAAACTGAAAATGCTGGAAGCGATTCTGATATCTTGCAAAGAAATTCAAGCAGAAACTCTACAAAAATTCACAACTTCAATGGATGCAAGAATTGTGAAGGTTATATCAAAGAAGGGGTCCTGTGTTAACATGTAACTTGGCCTGTTAGGATGTTTTTGATTGAAATAGCTTTTGATTTCAGTAAACATGACCTAATGCTGCAAATTCAAAAAAAAAAAAAAAAAATGAACATTTTCAGTTCTTTAGTTTATTGGTTTATTTGTCAGGGACCATGTAAAGAAAAAAACATCATCAGGAGGTTTGTTCAATAAAATTTTAATTATGCTCTAATGGTTGATGACTTGAAAATTATACTGTCATTTACATCGACTATTTAGGAAAATCAGAAACAAGTATTTGCAAAATAATTTGGAACGTGGTGTGTGTATATTATATATAACAAAAAGTCTACACACCCCTCTTCAAATGCCAGGTTTTTGTGATGTAAAAACATTAGACCACGATAAATCATTTCAAAACTTGTTCCACCATTAATGTGACCTATAACCTATACAACCCAAAAGTAATACTTTGTTGCAGCACCTTTGGCTTTGATTACAGCACTCAAGTCTTTTTGGGTAGGAGTCTGTGTGGCACATCTTGATGTGGCAATATTTGCCCACTCTTCTTTGCATAAATGCTCCAAATCTGCCAGATTGTGAGGGCATCTCCAGTGCACTGCCCTCTTCAGATCACCCCACAGATGGACTCTGGCTGGGCCATTCCAAAACCTTAATCTTCTGGTGAAGCCATTCTTTTGTTGATTTGGATGTGTGCTTTGGGTCACTGTCGTGCTAAAAGATGAAGTTTTTGTTGATTGATTGATACTATTTATCTTGAACAATACAACATAAAAACAAGAACAAAAACAAAAAATCCAGAAGCAGTCCAAAAAGGAACAGGATTGAAGCCAAAAGCTTAATCTTGTTCTGTCCCATCCTTAACTAATTAATATACCCATATACCTGCTTGCTCATATACACATACATAGCCATAACAACAAATGGAAACATAATGAGCAAGGAGGTGAATAAACAAATCTCTATGTGCATTTCAAGATATTAAAATAATAGAAATTCAAAAATAAAAACACGAGTAAACAACTTCCCACTTACAGACGTGGACAAAATTGTTGGTACCCCTCTGTTAATGAAAGAAAAACTAACTTGAATCTGACAAAAGTGGTAATAAATAAAAATTCTATGAAAATTAACCAATGAAAATCAGACAATGCTTTTGAATTGTGGTTCAACAGAATTATTTTAAAAAACAAACTCATGAAACAGGCCTGGACAAAAATGATGGTACCCCTAGAAAAGATTGAAAATAATGTGACCATAGGGACATGTTCAACCAAGATGTGTCCTCTAATTAACATCACAGGTGTCTACAAACTTGTAATCAGTCGGCCTATTTAAAGGGTGACAAGTAGTCACTGTGCTGTTTGTTGACATGGTGTGTACCACACTAAACATGGACCAGAGAAAGCAAAGGAGAGAGTTGTCTCAGGAGATTAGAAAGAAAATTATACACAAGCATGTTAAAAGGAACTCCGACTATATTGGCATGTTAGCTCTATATGCTTTATTTTTATGTTACTAACATAACTATAATATAATTTTTTTGAAAATAATTCCCAGTTTTATATATTTTTAAAAAAACTTTATTACGATTTTTGTTAACGTCGCAATGCATTCTGGGTAGTGACGTAGATTGGTTGCAGCCGTTTTTTCTGTCTTATACAAGCCAAGAAGCGAAGCTCCTAACTACTGCCATTTGTCAGTGAAAATGCCACATTGCGGATGTTGGATGTAATTTGTTGGATGTAATTTCAAATCAAAGGGAAATAAAGAGAGCGGGGTGAGCCTCCATAGCTTTCCTAAAGAGGGAAAGAGGAGGAAAAAGTGGGGCGGCAGCTGCTCAGCAGGTCATCTAATAACCCGATGGTTGGCGGTTCGCATCACGCTCTCCCCAGATATCCTGCCGTTGTGTCCCTGGGCAAGACACTTCACCCGCATTGCCTCCAGCGTGCGCTTTGCACACCAGTGTTGTGGATGAAATAAGGGAACCCAGTGTTGAGGCACGGAATAAGTGCAGGCAGGACACGGCAAACTGAAGTTTAAAAGGGTGTTTATTTCATCCTCCAGCACGAAGCTCACTCCAGCACTGTGGAGCGAGCCCCTTTTTTTTTTTTTTTTATTACTTATTTTGTACCCATAGGTAGATTTGTTTTGCAGTCTGGTGACAAGCCACCAGCTGCCAGTCGCTGCGTGCGCAAGCGCCCCTTAACTCCGTAACCTGCATGTTTTTGACATGTGGAAGGAAACTGGAGAAATCCCGGAGTAAACCCACGCAAACACGGGGAGAACATGCAAACTCCACACAGATCACTGTTGGCCGGGGGCAGGGATCAAACCCACGATCTCCGCGATCCCCCGGCCGAGGGTAAACTGCTGCCCACTGCGCACTGTGGTTAGTACAAAATAAGTAATAAAAAAAAGGGCTCGCTCCACAGCGCTGGAGTATGAAATAAACACCCTTTTAAACTTCAGTTCGCGTGTCCTGCCTGCAATTATTCCGTGCCTCAACACTGGGTTCCCTTATTTCATTCGTCACACTGGTGCGCAAAGCGCACGCTCGTGCGCTTTGAGCGATATTGTGTTATTATCACAGCGTACAGCGCGTGATCACAGACTCCGAGTGAGGGAAATGTGGCTGCCAATCCACGCCAGCAGCCTCTCCAGCCACCACCGAGCATTTAAACATTTTTACACATTCATACCCAGTGTTATGGGCACTGGAGGCAATGCGGGTGAAGTGTCTTGCCCAGGGACTCAACGGCAGGATATCTGGGGAGAGCGTGATGCGAACCGCCAACCATTGGGTTATTAGACGACCTGCTCTACCTGCTGAGCCGCTGCCGCCCCACTTTTTCCTCCACTTTCCCTCTTTAGGAAAGCTATGGAGGCTTACCCCGCTCTCTTTATTTGCCTTTGATTGGAAATTACATCCAAAAGCCGCGCAATGTGGCATTTTCACTGACAAATGGCAGTAGTTAGGAGCTTCGCTTCTTGGCTTGTATAAGACAGAAAAAACGACTGCAACCTTTCTACGTCACTACCCAGAATGCATTGCGACGTAAACAATAATGGCGATTTACATCGTAATAAAGTTTTTTAAAAATATATAAAACTGGGAATTATTTTTTTAAAAATTATATTATAGTTATGTTAGTAACATAAAAATAAAGCATATAGAGCTAACATGCCAATATAATCGGAGTTCCTTTTAAAGGTAAAGGCTATAAGACCATCTCCAAGCAGCTTGATGTTCCTGTGACTACAGTTGCACATATTATTCAGAAATTTAAGATCCACGGGACTGTAGCCAACCTCCCTGGACATGGCCGCAGGAGGAGACGGATAATATGAATGGTAACAAAAGAGCCCAGAACAACCTCTAAACACATTCATGGTGAACTCCAAGGTCAAGGTACATCAGTGTCAGATCGCACCATCCATCATTGTTTGAGCCAAAGTAGACTTCATGGGTCACGACCAAGCAGGACACCACTGTTGAAAACAAATCATAAAAAAGCCAGACTGGAATTTGCCAAACTGCATGTTGACAAGCCACAAAGCTTCTGGGAGAATGTCCTATGGACAGACGAGACAAAACTGGAACTTTTTGGCAAGGCACATCAGCTCTATGTTCACAGACACAAAAATGAAGCATACCAAGAAAAGAACACTGTCCCTACTATGAAACATGGAGGAGGTTCTGTTATGTTCTGGGGCTGCTTTGCTGCATCTGGTACAGGGTGTCTTGAATCTGTGCAGGGTACAATGAAATCTCAAGACTATCAAGGTATTCTAGAGAGAAATGTGCTGTCCAGTGTCAGACAGCTTGGTCTCAGTCGCAGGCCATGGGTAACAGTCGCAGGTCAACAGGTTAATGACCCAAAACACACAGCTAAAAACACCCAAGAACGGCTAACAGCAAAACATTGGACTATTCTAAAGTGGCCTTCTATGAGCCCTGATCTAAATCCTATTGAACATCTGTGGAAGGAGCTGAAACATGCCGTCTGGAGAAGGCACCCTTCAAACCTGAGACAACTGGAGCAGTTTGCTCATGAGGAGTGGGCCAAAATACCTGCTGAGAGGTGCAGAAGTCTCATTGACAGTTACAGAAATCGTTTGATTGCAGTGATTGCCTCAAAAGGTTGTGCAACAAAATATTAAGGGTACCATCATTTTTGTCCAGGCCTGTTTCATGAGTTTGTTTTTTAAAATAATTCTGTTGAACCACAATTCAAAAGCATTGTCTGATTTTCATTGGTTAATTTTCATAGAATTTTTATTTATTACCACTTTTGTCAGATTCAAGTTATTTCTGTGACCATTGTGGGTTTTTCTTTCATTAACAGAGGGGTACCAACAATTTTGTCCACGTCTGTATACAATCCACAAATGATTCTCATTGACTTCCACCGAACAAACCTGAGTGATTAACAGAACCATCTTCCTCCCTGTATTTATCCAATTTCTCATTTTTGTACTTTTTAAAAAAAACTCAAAATGATTGGACATTGTTTTAACTCTGTATTTAATCCATTCCATAATTTAACCCCACAGACCGAAACACAAAAGCTTCTCCTTGTTGCTCGTACATCCACCGTCTTTAAAAGTAACTCCCCCCTTAAATGATATCCCTTTTGTCTTTCAACGAACATGGTTTGGATGTTAACTGGCTGTAAACTGTTCTTTACTTTGTACATTATTATGGCAGTTTTATATTCCACCAGATCAAAGAATTTCAACTTGTAGACTGTAAAAATAAACCATTTGCATGATCTTCATCTTCAGCTTTCCAGCAGAAGCCTGAATGTTTTGTGCCAACACTGATTGGTATTTGGAACTGTAAATAACTCCCTCCACCTTGACTAAGGCCTCAGTTCCAGCTGAAGAAAAACAGCCCCAAAGCATGATGTTGCCACCACCATACTTCACTGTACACTGGGGCAAAAAAGTATTTAGTCAGCCACCAATTGTGCAAGTTCTCCCACTTAAAAGGTGAGACAGGTCTCCAATTTTCATCATAGGTATACCTCAACTATGAGAGACAAAATGAGGAAAAAAAAAGAAAAATCCAGAAAATCACATTGAAGGATTTTTAATGAATTAATTGGTAAATTCCTTGGTAAAATAAGTATCTGGTCACCTACAAACAAGCAAGATTTCTGGCTCTCACAGACCTGTAACTTCTTCTTTAAGAGGCTCCTCTGTCCTCCACTCGTTACCTGTATTAATGGCACCTGTTTGAACTCGTTATCAGTATAAAAGACACCTGTCCACAACCTCAAACAGTCAGATTCCAAACTCCACTATGGCCAAGACCAAAGAGCTGTCAAAGGACACCAGAAACAAAATTGTAGACCTGCACCAGGCTGGGAAGACTGAATCTGCAATAGGTAAGCAGCTTGGTGTGAAGAAATCAACTGTGGGAGCAATTATTAGAAAATGGAAGACATACAAGACCACTGATAATCTGGGGCTCTACGCAAGATGTCACCCTGTGGGGTCAAAATGATCACGAGAACGGTGAGCAAAAATCCCAGAACCACACGGGGGGACCTAGTAAATAACCTGCAGAGTGCTGGGACCAAAGTAACAAAGGCTACCATCAGTAACACACTATGCCACCAGGGACTCAAATCCTGCAGTGCCAGACGTGTCCCCCTGCTTAAGCCAGTACATGTCCAGGCCCGTCTGAAGTTTGCTAGAGAGCATTTGGATGATCCAGAAGAGGATTGGGAGAATGTCATATGGTCAGATGAAACCAAAATAGAACTTTTTGGTAAAAACTCAACTTGTTGTGTTTGGAGGAGAAAGAATGCTGAGTTGCATCCAAAGAACACCATACCTACTGTGAAGCATGGGGGTGGAAACATCATGCTTTGGGGCTGTTTTTCTGCAAAGGGACCAGGACGACTGATCTGTGTAAAGGAAAGAATAAATGGGTCGTGAGATTTTGAGTGAAAACCTCCTTCCATCAGCAAGGGCATTGAAGATGAAATGTGGCTGGGTCTTTCAGCATGACAATGATCCCAAACACACCGCCCGGGCAACAAAGGAGTGGCTTCGTAAGAAGCATTTCAAGGTCCTGGAGTGGCCTTGCCAGTCTCCAGATCTCAACCCCATAGAAAATCTTTGGAGGGAGTTGAAAGTCCGCGTTGCCCAGCGACAGCCCCAAAACATCACTGCTCTAGAGGAGCTCTGCATGGAGGAATGGGCCAAAATACCAGCAACAGTGTGTGAAAACCTTGTGAACACTTACAGAAAACGTTTATATACCCTTTGTTGGCAATGACAGAGGTCAAAGTATTGAGATGAACTTTTGTAATGACCAAATACTTATTTTCCACCATAATTTGCAAATAAATTCATTAAAAATCAGACAATGTGATTTTCTGGATTTTTTTTTTTCTCATTTTGTCTCTCATAGTTGAGATATACCAATGATGAAAATTGGAGACCTCTCTCATTTTTTAAGTGGGAGAACTTGCACAATTGGTGGCTGACTAAATACTTTTTTACCCACTGTAGGTATGGTGTTCTTTTGGTGATGAGCAGTGTTGTTTGTGCCAAATATACCTTTTGGAATTATGGTCAAAAAGTTCAACCTTAGTTTCACTGGACCAAAACACATTTTCCCACATGCATTTGGGAGATGTCAAATGTGTTTTAGCAAAATGTAGCCGGGCTCGAATGTTTTTCTTCGTAAGATAAAGCTTCCATCTTTCCACCCTACCCCATTGCCCAGACATATAAAGATGATGGAAGATTGTTGTCACATGTACTAAACAGCCAGTACTTGTCAGAAATTCCTGCAGGTCCTTCAATGTTGCCGTCGGTCTCTTGGCAGCCTCCCTGACCAGTTTTCTTCTCGTCTTTTCATCAATTTTGGAAGCATGTGTGGCCGACACACATTGTGGGCTCACGTTGCCACAGAGACAGGACTGCATGTGTATTGTGGGGTGTCACGTCTGCAAGGACAGAGAACTCGAATCTGCAGAAGATAACAAGGAAGTGTGAGATTTGTCTCTTTGTCCCACAGAAGGTGCCCCGGAGAGAATTCCGGTTCATCAGGAAATGAGAGACAATAGGTGAAGCTTCAAAGGGATGCTTTGTAACTGTATGTTTACTGAAGACACCATGTGACTTGAATCCTGATGCTGGAAACGTATAAAAGGGTGTTGAGATATGATTCTTTCTCTTTCCTGCTTTGAGAATGCTAGAAGCTGTGTTCTGTCAAATAAAGCTGGTTTATGACTAAACTCAGCCTCGTCATTTGAACACATCTTCTACACTGGTGACCTACGACGGAAAATGAGCAGACAGAATTCTCCCGAGCGGGGCTCGGCGGAAGCCAGCCTGATGGCCGCCTCCACGATCCAGCTGCCCGATTTCTGGCAGCACAGCCCGCGCTCATGGTTTAGCGCAGTCGAGGCGCAGTTCAACCTCCGGAGAATCTCCAACGACGACACAAGATTCTACCACGTGGTAGCGAAGCTGGACAGCGACACGGTCCAGAGAGTGGAGGATCTCAGGTCCTCCACTCTCTGGACCGTGAGGATCTCACGGTCCAGAGAGTGGACAATGCGCTGTACAGCAACAAGTACAGCGCATTGAAGGACGCGCTGATCAGCCATTTCACCCCCTCAGTCCAACAACGAGCAGAGGGGCTCCTGGCGCTGACGGAGGCAGAAAACGATAGACCTGCGGACCTGATGGTGAAGATGCTGCAGCTCAAAGCCTCTGAGGATGGCGAATTCATTTTCGCCCACCTTTTCCTCCGAACCCTACCACCAGCAGTGAGAGTGGCCCTGGCAGAGTCGCCCCGATTGGCCAGGCGAGACTACCATGGGTTGAGCAAAGAGGCGCAGCGGTTGGTCGACGCCCACAAGCGGAACGCGGTTTCGGCCGCGGCGGCCAGTCCGGGAACGGCGTCCGGAGACAGCGCAGGTCCAGCGGCCGCGGCGCCAGACGCACCAACGGCGGCGGCGACGGGAGCCAGACGACGCGGAGCGGAGGACGGCCCGTGCTTCTACCACCGCCGTTTTGCAGAGAGAGCGCACAGGTGCGTCCCACCGTGCAACTTTAAGCGCCAGGGAAACGCCAAGACTGAGGGCCGGTAGCAGCTGCGACCCTCGGCAACGAGAACAGGCTGCTTTACCTGACGGATGCACGCTCAGGGAAACAGTTCCTCGTGGACACGGGCTCTCAGCTGAGCTTCGTCACACCCACCTACGCGGAACGGCTGTCGCCTTCTAAAGCCCCCTGGGTGTCAGTGTCAGCAGCGAACGGCTCCACGATTAAAACGTTCGGTGAGAGGACCATGCTTCTGTCCTTACAGGGCCGTTCATTTGAGTGGACATTTATTGTAGCAGCAGTCAGTTTCAACGTGTTAGGGGCTGATTTTTTGTGCTCACATGGTTTATTGGTTGACCTTGCTAATAGACGTCTGATTAATGCACTGTCCTTTCATTCTATTCCCTGCACAACTCGGGTGGCCCCGCCAACTGCACATGCCAGCGTCTCAGCTGCGGGTGGCAAGTTTCACACTTTGCTTGCTCAGTTCCCAGCACTCACAGTCCCCACGTTTTCGGCAACGGTGGCCAAACATGGGGTCGAACATTTCATAACAACCACAGGCCCTCCCGTTTTTGCAAAAGCTCGGCGCTTGGACCCAGCTAAACTGGCCATCGCGCGCGAGGAGTTCACTAATCTGGAAAAACTGGGCATCGTTAGACGCTCCAAGAGCCCTTGGGCTTCACCGTTACACATGGTCCCAAAGGCTGACGGCTCGTGGCGACCTTGCGGCGATTTCCGCAGGTTGAACAACGTTTCAGCTCATGACCGCTACCCGATTCCGCACATTCAGGATTCTTCTGTTCATTTGGCGGGGGCGCGCATTTTTTCTAAAATAGACTTGGTGCGCGGCTACCACCAGGTTCCAGTGCGCGCGCAGGATGTACCCAAAACAGCGGTCATAACTCCTTTCGGCCTTTTTGAGTTCTTGCGCATGCCTTTTGGCCTCAAGGGGGCCGCGCAGACTTTCCAACGCATGATGGATGCAGTTTTACGCGACCTGCCTTTCGTGTTCGTTTATTTGGACGATATTTTGGTAGCCAGCGCGTCCGAAGGCGAACATGAAAAACACCTCACAGCAGTTTTCCGGAGGCTGGCAGAGCACGGGTTAATAGTTAACCCAGCGAAGTGCCAGTTTGGGGTGGTGCAGATTGATTTTTTGGGACATCGCGTTTCGGCAGAGGGAGCGGTTCCCCTTCCAAATAAAGTGCGTGCCATAACGGATTTTCCGCAACTTCAAACGGTCAAAGCGCTTCAGGAGTTTCTGGGGATGGTTAATTTTTACAACCGATTCCTCCCAAGCGCAGCACGACTCATGCAGCCATTGTACACCGCGTTAAAAAAACAAAAGCCCGCAAATAAAGTTGAATGGTCTCCGGAGCGGGAGCGCGCTTTTGCCCAGGTCAAATCAGCCCTGGCAAACGCAGTTTTGTTAGCGCACCCAGTTCCAACGGCCCGCATGGCGCTCACCACTGACGCTTCCGATGTAGCGGTGGGGGCGGTAGTTGAACAGTTTGTGGCAGGTACCTGGCAACCCCTCGCGTTTTTCAGCAGGACTTTGCGCGATAATGAACGGAAATACAGCGCGTTTGACAGGGAGCTTATGGCCCTACACTTGGCCATCCGTCATTTTCAGTTCTGGTTAGAGGGGCGACGTTTCACCGCTTTTGTGGATCATAAACCGCTAACGTTTGCGATGGCCAAAATTTCAGAACCCTGGTCAGGCCGGCAACAAAGGCAACTAGCCGCAATATCGGAGTTCACTACTGATATTCAACATGTCGCGGGTAAACACAATGTTGTGGCAGACTGCCTCTCGCGTGCAGTAGCACCGCCAAGCCCCATAGGGGCAGACCCTGTAGCCATGGCCGCGGGCCCGGGCAGCGACGCGGGAGCGCGCGCAGCCCCGGTCTGTGTTGGGTTAGATTTACTGTAATTTACTGTAATTTACTGTACATACTCTGGTTGTCATTGAATCCTTATTTAAATCCTTCACCTGAACAATGAGAGCAAGTTTTTAGCCAAAGTCAAATTCCTTGTATGTGTTGTGCATACTTGGCCAATAAAGCTGATTCTGATTCTGATTCTGATTCTGATTATGCAGCCATGGCTGCGGAGCAGGTTAACAACGCGGACGTGCGCGCGCTCCAGTCTGGACCAACAGGGTTAAGGCTGGAGCACAGGGTGCAACAGAATGGTATGCCCCCACTAATCTGCGATGTCTCCACGGGACGGCCGCGCCCCGTGGTGCCAGCCGCGTGGCGTCGCCGCGTTTTTGACTTGGTCCATTCTCTCGCACACCCGGGGGTGCGCGCATTGATCAAATTGGTGGGGGAGAAATTTGTTTGGCCCGGGTTGCGCAAACAGGTCAAGGAGTGGGCGGCAGCCTGCGTAGCGTGTCAGCGAGCCAAAATACACGGACACACTAAGGCCCCGTTAGAACCTTTTCACATCCCCGCTAAGCGTTTTGATCATGTGCATGTTGACTTGGTCGGTCCGCTTCTGTTATCACACGGGCACACACATCTTTTGACGATGGTAGATCGCACCACGCGCTGGCCAGAGGCGATTCCTCTGACATCAACCACAGCGGAAGAAGTTGCGCGAGCATTTTTAGCAGCGTGGGTTGCGCGTTTTGGTGTACCGTCGGACATAACGTCCGACAGGGGCCCCCAATTTATTTCCGAGCTATGGTCATCGATGGCCCGCAGCTTGGGGGTGAAGATTCATTGCACCACTGCGTATAACCCCCAGGCTAATGGTTTATGCGAACGCTTTCACAGGTCATTGAAAGCAGCCCTCAGAGCGTCGCTAACGGATATAAATTGGGTAGACAAACTTCCATGGGTTTTATTGGGGTTGCGTTCTGCACCTAAGGAAGATTTGCATGCTTCCCCGGCTGAATTAGTTTTTGCACAACCGCTCCGTTTGCCGGGGGAATTTCTTCCTGATAATCCCGCACCTAATGGCCCCCCTGCTCAGCCGTGGCAGAGCGGCTCAGGGGCAAACACGCTCCCTGGCCCGGTCCATCACAGTTTCCCACACGTTTTTGTGCCAAAGGCTTTAAAAAATGCAGAGTTTGTTTTTGTTAAACATGATGCTCAGCGTCCAAGTTTGCGGCCGTTTTACGACGGACCGTTTCGAGTGCTGGAGACCGGGCAGAAGCATTTTCTGCTAGATTTAGGGGGCAGAAGGGAGCTGATTTGCATAAACAGGCTCAAACCCGCTTTTGTTCTGGCTGACGAGGAGGTGCAGCTCGCGAGGCCCCCCCCGCCGTGGCAGGCCGCCGAGAGGACATTCTCCAAAGTCTTCACAGAAAGGTGCTAACAGCTTTAATCCACAGGTGCAGAGAGATGTTGCAGGTGCAGCCAAGCCAGGTTGCAGCAGATTCGGCAGAAGGTTAAAACCTAGGCAGTTGGTGGATTGATTAGCGATGTATAGAGTGTTTTGTGTTTTTCTTTTTTCTTTTTTTTTTTTTTTTTTTGTTATGCCATGCAGGTTTTGCCTTACTAGACGTTTGGGGGGGGGGGGGGGGTAGTGTGGCCGACACACATTGTGGGCTCACGTTGCCACAGAGACAGGACTGCATGTGTATTGTGGGGTGTCACGTCTACAAGGACAGAGAACTCGAATCTGCAGAAGATAACAAGGAAGTGTGAGATTTGTCTCTTTGTCCCACAGAAGATGCCCCGGAGAGAATTCCGGTTCATCAGGAAATGAGAGACAACAGGTGAAGCTTCAAAGGGATGCTTTGTAACTGTATGTTTACTGAAGACACCATGTGACTTGAATCCTGATGCTGGAAACGTATAAAAGGGTGTTGAGATATGATTCTTTCTCTTTCCTGCTTTGAGAATGCTAGAAGCTGTGTTCTGTCAAATAAAGCTGGTTTATGACTAAACTCAGCCTCGTCATTTGAACACATCTTCTACACATGTCCAGTTCTTGGTAATGTCACTGTTGTGCCATATTTTCTCCACTTGATGATGACAGTCTTCACTGTGTTCCATGGTATATTTAATGCCTTGGAAATTCTTTTGTACCCTTCTCCTGACTGATAGTTTTGAACAATGAGATCCCTCTGATGCTTTGGAAGCTCTCTGCGGACCATGGCTTGTGCTGTAAGATTACTACAAAAATGTCAGGAAAAGCCTACACGAACAGCTGAACTTTATTTGGGGTTAATCAGAGGCACTTTAAATGGTGACAGATCTGTGCTGACTCCCATTTAACATGAGTTAAATTCATGATTTGAATGTGATTGATTAATTCTGAATATAATCACATCCCCAGTTATAAGAGGGTGTGCCTATTTATGCAACCAGGTTATTCCAAGTTTTGTTTTTATTTTTTATTTTTCCCCTTCAAAGATTTCAGTTTGTTTTTCAATTGGGTTGTACAGGTTATAGGTCACATTAATGGGGGGAAAGTTTTGAAATGATTTATCTTGGTCCCATTTTTTTATATCACAAAAACCTGGCATTTGAACAGGGGTGTGTACACTTTTTATATCCACTGTATATACAGCGGGGAAAATAAGCATTGAACACGTAAACATTTTCTCATTAAACATATTTCTGATAGAGCCAGTGACCTGAGATTTTCACCAGATATCGGTAACAACCCAAATAATCCATACATACAAAGAAATCAAGCCAACTGTGTTCACAAAACAAGTTAAAGTGGAATGACCCAGGGAATAAGTATTGAACACATGAAGAAAAATAGGTGCAAAAAGGCATAGAAAGCTAAGAAACCACCTGAAATCCATCAGAATTTAGGAAGCCATCCCATCCCTCATCAGTGCAAATTAATTTCAGCTGGTTAAGTCCTGACTGATGGCTTTTAAAAAGGTCCACCAAAAAGAACTCATAATGGGTAGAAGCAAAGACCTTTGCAACCTTATTGCTGCAAAACATAATGATGGTGTGGCGGTTTGATTTAACCCCCACAACAGGCTAAAGGCAATCACCTCACATTCTGGTTGTTTCTGCTACAGTCTGCCGGTTATGCATGTCACTGCTTTGAGTTAATGTATCATCCATGTGTTATCCATGCATTGTGCACATGCATCCTGTCTGTTCCTTTGATATGCAAATGCCAGATTGACTGCTGTGAATGTCTTTGATGTATTGTCTGAGTTGAGTATATATGCTGCACTGTGCTGTAAATCTGTCTCTCTCAATCTCACTTCTGCAACTGTTACTGCTGGACACACACACCGTGTGTCTCCTCTCCTCTTTGAGAGCCGGAGGAATGAAGCTGCAGCCTGCCTTTATTTTATCATCCTCTTCACTGGTGACCCCGGAATGCACACATTTTGTGCAAACGCAACCTTCTGATCTGAACAGCCGCACTGGTGACCCCGAAGACGCACACGCTTTGTGCGACACAGCCTTCTGGTCTGGACATCCATGCTGAACCGGCCGAGGGACACAAGACGTCTCCTCCCTCTCGCCGCACCATGACCTGAAGGCAGAAAAGAACACGCTGCCAGTGAACGCTTCACTGGTGACCCCGTGGATGCACACGTTTTGTGCAAACGCAACCTTCTGATCTGAACAGCCACGCTGGCGACCCGAGACTGAAGAAAACGAGCGGCCAGCGAACGCAGCACCCGGGCATGAATGCTCCGTCGCAGCGGCCTGACTGGTCTGCCCTCCCTGCTGCCTCAGGGAGGCCTCGACGCACAGCCCACGGCGGGCGAGCTGCTCTCAGGACATCAACCAAGACCGGGTAAGCGGCAGAGAACGTCATGGCGCGCCCTCGCTGAGATCGGCACATCCATGCGGGACCGGCCGCGCAGCTCCTCCACATGAGAGCACATGCGGGCGACTCCCATGGCTGACGGAGCACACGTGGACCTGAACGCACCATGACTAATCTGCAGCTACGGCTCGTCAGAGATGTTTTTCGGTGCAGACTGCGCCGATCTCCACCAAGTTTCCGACCCTGATTTCCTCTCCAGCGAGCCCACCCACGCACGGAGCCCCGGCACGCGCACCGGGGGTGACGAGGACGGCGCACCACACACGGGACAAATACGGCTTTTCCGACCGCCTTCCTTCTGCTGCACACTGGTCCTTCAGGCTTGCTTGTACACCTGAGGCCCGCAGCTTGCTCACTGGATTTTATGGTCTTAGCCACGGCACACAAGGGGAATTCAGCTGTCTGCGGTTCCCGAGGCTTTAGGGTTGCGCCTGCCCTAAAGTCAACACGCCAGTCCCTCTGCTTTTATTTTTTTCTTAGCACCGCTCCTGCTTTTCTTCATGGCCACGAGAGGAGTCAGAGACTAATTTTTTTCTTCTTCTGATCTCCGCATGTTCAGACGGGACATCGCGGAGCAGCAAACACTTTTGGCGCGACTCGAACGATTTTCCCGCGCCCGGTCAGCATTTGCTACCCCCCCCCCTCCTCCTGCACAGAGCTTTTCCCTGCTCGCTGCCCAAACTGCAACATCGAGGTCACGGTCCCCTACCGTGCCCTCTGGGGGGGAGCAGTGTGGCGGTTTGATTTAACCCCCACAACAGGCTAAAGGCAATCACCTCACATTCTGGTTGTTTCTGCTACAGTCTGCCGGTTATGCATGTCACTGCTTTGAGTTAATGTATCATCCATGCATTGTGCTCATGCATCCTGTCTGTTCCTTTGATATGCAAATGCCAGATTGACTGCTGTGAAGGTCCTTTGATCTATTGTTTGAGTTGGGTATAAATGCTGTGCCAAGTTGTGATTCTGTCTCTCACTCTGACTACTGAATTAATTTCAGCTGGTTAAGTCCTGACTGATGGCTTTTAAAAAGGTCCACCAAAAAGAACTCATAATGGGTAGAAGCAAAGACCTTTGCAACCTTATTGCTGCAAAACATAATGATGGCATTGATTACACCTGTATTTCTAAACTGCTGAATGTTCCAGTGAGCACTGGTGGAGCCATCATCCAGAAGTGGAAAGAACATCATTTTACCATAAACTGGCCACAACCAGGAGCTACTCGCACGACTTCTGACAGAGGAGTCAAACAAATTATTAGAAGAGTTATCCAAGAGCCAAAGACCACTCATGGAGAGCTCCAGAAAGATCTGGAGTTAGCAGGTACTGCTGTTTCAAAGAAAACAATAAGTAATGCACTCAACCGACATGGGCTCTCCGCCCGCTCACGTTGCAAGACTCCATGGTTGAAGAAAAAGCATGGTGAAGCTCATTTAAAGTTTGCTGAACAACATTTGGGCAAGCCAGTAAAATTTTGGGAAAATAGTCTGGCCAGGTAAGACCAAAACTGAACTTTTTTAGATGCCCCAACACATAGTATGTTTGGACGAGAACTGGCACTGCACATCCCATCATGGTTTGGGGGTGTTTTTCAGCACATGGTACTGGCAGACTTCATATAATTGAAGGAAAAATGAATGGACAAATATACAGAGACATCCCTGATAAGAGTCTGTTGCCATCTGCCAAGATGCTGAAGATGAAACGAGGATGGACATTTCAGCAAGACAATGATCCCAAACACACAGCCAAGGAAACTCAACTGGCTCCAGAGAAGGAAAATAAAGCTGCTCGAATGGCCCAATCAGTCACCTGACCTGAATACAATTGAAAATCTATTGAACTGAAGATCAGAGTTCATAGAAGACACCAACAAAACCTTCAGAATTTGACAGTTTGTGTGGAAGAATGGGCTAAAATCACTCCTGAGCAATGCCTGCGCCTAGTTTCGCCATAGAGGAGGAGTCTGGAAGCTGTCATTACCAACAAAGGCTTTTCTACTAAACATTAAATGAATTTCACCAAGCGTGTGCAATAATTATTCCGTGTCATTCCATTTTATTAAATATAACTTGTTTTGTGAACACAGTTGCCTTGATTTCTTTGTATGCATGGATTACTTGGGTTGTCAGTGATATCTGGTGAAAATCTCAGGTCAATGGCTCCATCAGAAATGTTTAATGAGAAAAATGTTGACGTGTTCAGTACTTATTTTCCCCGTTGTGTGTGTGTTTAATTTCCAAAGCAAACTCTGTTCCAGCATGGATGGAGCTATAACTCCATGGGTACAGGGAGAGGGAGGTGTAACTTTTAATGTTCAGTTACAGAGCTTTGAGAGTTTCTGCCTGATATCAGAGACTACGAAAAGGACCTGCGGGCCCAACAGGCTCACAGTCCTGGAGGAACTGACTTTACCCCTGTATTCCAGCATGGATACTCTTGGCAGATTCTGAGACAGAAGCACCACGGTAAATACACTCAATTTCACAACAGCGCTTCATTCCGTGGATACAGACCAGGAATGGAAGTGTGTCTATCTGGGTGGATATCCTGGCTGTGTGTGTGTGTGTGTGTGTGTGTGTGTGTGTGTGTGTGTGTGTGTGTGAGAGAGAGAAAGAGAGAGACGCCCACCACAAACCATGATTTTGTGACCAACTGCATACTCTCTGGAGCGGTCAGATCCACAGAGTCTGTGCAGAGAATGGAGGGGGAGAGCGAAGACTTGTGGAGTCTGCAGGGAGCGCCCAAGGGTTTGTGCCAAAAACTGTCCGGGTGACTGCTGATACAGTTTTTCAGTTCTGCTTTTTTCGTTCAGCCAAAACAAAACAGTCTTCTTTTTTCCCCAAAATGTATCAAAACCTTTGGGGTCCGGACAGAGGGCTCTCGGGGTCCGGATCTAGACCGGAGTCCACCAGTTGGTGACGCATGGTTTAAGTGGTCCATGATTAGTCTTAGATACAACAATATTGATTTGAAAAGCCTGCATCATTTCTTTCTGTAGTTATCATGTTTACAAGATTTATAGAACAACAGCACTCTGCGGCGAGTGCAATATCCCCCACCTGTTTTCTCTGAAGATCCCAATACTTACTGACGGAGAGCAGTTTTCAACTTTTCAAAATAATTACTTTTTTGCTGACGTCTTCTCTCGTCTCCGTTACAGCGATTGTATGAAAAGTAAATGAAAACATTTATTAGCTCCAACTCCATCACAAACTCTTTAATAAACAAAAACACAAGACGAACACAAATCACTGTATTCATTGGCAGAACCCCATTTTGGCAACGCAACAATGCATTCAAACCAGCACACAAGAAAACCAGAGCACTCTGAGGCAAGTGCAATATCCCCCACTTCCGTTTTCTTTGAAGATCCCAATACTTACTGACAGAGAGCAATTTTCAACTTTTCAATATAATTACTGTGGCAGAACCAAATTATGATAAGCCCATCATCCACGAATATACAACAAAGTATACAATCCATAGTTCTAAGTCAGGATGCCAAGGTGAACCCGTGTAGCAAGTATGGAGACACTAGAGAGCTTTACATGTTCTATAGCAAGAGATCATCGAGAGTGCCAACCTTGACCTTTTAACCACAAATTTAATGTCACAAGTTATGGTCTCAGAGTGAACCTGTGTACCAGGTGTGGTGACCCTAGCTTTCATTGTTGTTGAGATATAGTTTCTAAGCCATTTTGATGTTGATCTTTGACCTTGCGATCCCAAAACCAGTCACACTTCAGGGTCACAGGGTGAACCTGTGTACCAAGTTTGGTGGCCCTAGCATTACTCACTGTACACTAATAAAGCATAATGGATGTTAACCTTGACATTTGACCTTTTGACCCCAAACACATAGTCAAGAGGTCAGGATCCCAAGATGAATCTGTGTAGCCAGTTTGTTGACCCTAGCTTTCTGTGTTGCTGAGCTATAGTTTATAAGCCATTTTGATGTTGATCTTTCACCTTGCGATCCCAAAACCACCGTCACACTTCAGGGTCACAGGGTGAACCCATGTGCCAAGTTTGTTGACCCTAATTTTACTTGTTGTACAGTAATAAGGATGACTACATCCTTTTTCCCCTCCCCACAGAGGAGGGGAAAAAGGACAAATGGATTTACGTGCAGGGTTTCACCAAACACACATTTATTGACACCAAAGTGAACATACAAAAGACAAGACAGCTCGGGTTAACTAAGAGTCCTCCAGGACGCCCAACACATACGGGAGGAGGATTACACTGGGCGACAGCCAAAGCGTAGCGGCTGTGCTGCACGGGGGGAAACGCTATGGAAAGTGTAGCAGCACAGCGGCGAACAGAAACACTAACAGCGATAACGCACAGTAAGGGGGCAGTCCAAGTAGTCCCAGCGTCTTGCAGCGAGCACACACAGAAATAGTCCTTGGAGATGTGACGTTCAGACGGCAGAGAACAGCCATCTAACGCGTATAATGGTCCAGCGATGTCTGTCTAGCAAAGAGCTGCTTAAATACAAACACCGCTGGCCTCACTAATTGGGAACACCTGGGCGAGGCGCGGGAAAGATAATTACTGGGGCTGGGAACAGCTGATGGAACAAAGAGGGAGAGTGAGGGGCATGGCTGGACTGACAGACTGTCAGCAGCGTGGGAGAAAGTAGGTCACAGAGGCTGACTAATAGCTGCCGGTCAGACAGTGGCTATGGATATGGAAATGAGTACAAAATACACATAATGCACATATACAGAAGAACCAAAACCCACAGAGAGATCAGGGCCGAACCGGAGAAAGCCAAGCCGGCTTGGCTCGTGACACTCATTATTTATTTTCCAAAGCCACAGAGACCCGCAGCAGAGGGATGAAAGAGCCGTGGGTTGCTGACCCCTGAACTAGGCCACCACTCCGGTGAAAGTTAGCATCTCTGGATTTGAATCCTCTTCTGCTCCTCTGCCATAAGGGGTCTCACAGGGGTCAATTTTAGGGCCCATGCTTTTTTCTTTGTACATACTTCCACTGGGTTCCACTTTTAAAAAGCATGGTATCTCCTTCCACCTGTACGCTGATGACTGCCCGATACATGTCTCTTTAAAACAAAAAATGTCTCATCAGTAAACTCACTTCTGTCATGCATTGAGGACATCAAGTCTTGGGTGACCCTTAACTTTCTCAATTTTAATGATAAGACAGAAGTGATGGTGTTTGGACCTCGTGTGCCTGTGAGTACCCTCCTGTAAACTTGGGCCCCTTCACACCCGATGTGAAACCCACAGTAAAGAATCTTGGTTTTATCATGGACAATGATTTTAAATTATACACTCAAATTCGTTCTGTTGTAAAATCCAGCTTTTTTTTTTTCCCCATCCAAGGTGTTTAGCAAAAGTAAAACCCATTCTCTCTAGACCGCACCTGGAAACAGTAACCCCTGCTTTTATTTCATCTCTGCTGGATTACCGTAATGCACTTTATGCCGGTGTCAGCCAGTCATCTCTTTCACATCTGCAGCTAGTTCAAAACGCCGCTGCTCGTCTTTTAACAGGTACACGTAAAAGAGATCACATCACACCCATTTTAGCTTTGCTCCACTGGCTGCCTGCGCATTTTAGAGCTCATTTTAAAATTCTTTTGTTTTTAAATCCTTGAGCAGTCTTGTTCCGCCTTATCTCTCTGACCTTCTGCATCCCTACGCTCTCACCCGGTCCCTCAGGTTAGCTGAACAGCTACCCCTGAGGGTGCTAAAGGCAAAGCGGAAGCTCAGAGGGGACAGAGCCTTTTTGATCACGGCACCCAGGTTATGGAACAATTTACCACTACACATGAGACAAGCACCTTCACTGTCCATTTTTAAAACCCGTCTTAAAACACACTTTTACTCCCTGGCCTTCGACCCAGTGTGAGACCTTGATTTTATTGAATGAAATGGATTTTTACTCATTTACGTACTTTACTTTTTATTCTATCATTTCTATTGACTGGTTTCTACTCGTGCCAAGTTTTAGATTTTTTGTTAGTGTCCTGCTCCTTGCTTTTCTGACTTTGTGCTTTCTTGTTGTCCTGCACTTTCTGTAGCGAGTGTTGCTTTTTAAAGAGCTTTATAAATAAAGTTGATTGACTGTACAGTAATAAGGCATAAGGAATGTTAACCTTGACCTTTGACCCCAAACCCATAGTCAGAGGTCAGGATCCCAAGGTGAACCTGTGTAGCAAGTTTGGTGACCCTAGCCTTCTGTGTTGTTGAGATATAATTTATAAGCCATTTTCATGTTGACCTTTGACCTTGTGATCCCAAAGCCATAGTCACACTACAGGGTCACAGGGTGAACCTGTGTTCCAAGTTTGGTGACCCTAACTTTACTTGCTGTACAGTAATAAGGTATAGGGAATGCTAACCTCAACCTTTGACCTTTTAACCCCAAACTCATAGTCAGAGGTCAGGATTCCAAGGTGAACCTGTGTACCAGGTTTGGCAACCCTAGCTTTACTTGTTTTATAGTAATAGTAAATGTAGTATTTACCATTGTGCAACTGCAATGTTAACTTTGAACTTTTGATCCCTTAACCACAAACCCACAGAACTCCGGTTCCGCCGGACCGGTGGCGCCACACGAGTTGGCTGCCCCTTTGCAACTGCCTTTTTCTTATCTTCCTTCTTCTTTCTACACCTTTCACTCTCTCTCTCTCTCTCTCTATATATATATATATATATATATATATATATATATATATATATCACGGACACACAGATCGCCCCAAGGGTCTCCCGAGTCGGCGGACGGAGCCACTGTTTGCAGCGGGGGACTATACAGCAGGGAAGAGCTAGCTAGCTGGCTAGCTAGCTCCAACCGCCACCCGGTGCTAACGGAGAAGCTTGACATGCCGAGGAACTGTGGTGAAAACGACGCGGGTGCCGGGCTGGAGTTTAGGCGGCATGCAAGAAATACAAGACAGAATAATAAAGAGCGATGGCAAGAACCAAGCAGACCGCCCGTAAATCTACTGGAGGAAAATGCCCCCCAGGAAGCAGCTAGCCACCAAGGCTGCTCGAAAAAAAGCGCTCCGGCCACCAGCGGAGTGAAGAAGCCTCACCGTTACAGGCCCGGTACCGTGGCTCTGAGAGAGATCCGTCGCTACCAGAAATCCAAGGAGCTGCTCATCCGTAGGCTGCCCTTCCAGCGCTTGGTGAGGGAGATCGCTCAGGACGTCAAGGCCGACCTGCGCTACCAGAGCTCCGCCATCATGGCTCTGCAGGAGGCCAGCGAGGCCTACATGGTGGGTCTCTTCGTGGACACCGACCTGTGCGCCATCCACGCCAAGAGGGTCACCACCATCATGCCCAAAGACATCCAGCTGGCCCGCCGCACCCGCAGAGGGAGAGAGAGCTTAGACTTTCTGCTGCACATTCACCAACCCCAATGCTCCGCACTGTGTGTCTATATATATATATATATATATATATATATATATATATATATATATTTATAGTAATATGTACATATGTATACTAGCTTTTTTTTATTTTTTTATTTCTTGCCTTCTGATTGTTGCTCTGAGTTTTGCTATCCCTGTGCTGTTGCAATCCTGGAATTTCCCCATTGTGGGACTAATAAAGGCTCATCTTATCTTATAGTTAGGTGAGGGTGTAAGTCATCCAAGATGTGTATTAGATACAAATACTGTATCCATTTGAAAAGCCTACATCAGTTCTTTCAGTAGTTTCTGTGTTTACAAGATTTAGGGAAAAATCTGACCTGACGTTTGACCTTGAGGTCCTCCGATGAGAGTGAAATTGCAATATGCGCATCAGAGTACATCAAACCATGGTACCGAGTTTCAAAACAATCGGAACAAAACTGTAGGAGGAGTTTATTTCACAAGACCGTTACTGTCTATGACAGGGCTATTCAATTACAAAATTAGTTGGGCCACAATTTGAAATCAAGACATGCAATTGGGCCACACATGTTCAGCAATCTGCTGACTATCACAAATTTCAAACCAACACAGGCCAACATGACACAAAATATGCACTTTTTATTCATTGTCTTGGATTTAAATGTGCGCTTGGCACATGACAAAGGCACATCAAAAGTGCATAAAAACACAATAACAGTGCTGGGGTTGAGTAGAACTTGAAATAGAATATTTTTCCTCTTGAACAACAATTAAATAAATAGAATGAAAAATAAAATTCTGTAAATAACCATTTTGGTCACATTTTACTCAGGCATATCTCAAAGTGCATAAAAACTCAATGTGCACTGTTAGTAGCATTAACATTTGCTTCCCCTTTTGAAACTAGAAAAGCACTCAGAGTGCATACCTCTATATATATACCATAATATTATGGGTTTGTGTGTAGGCCACAAGCCAGTTCTGATGAAAATTGCATCAAAGTCAATTAGTTGTTGCCAATACACTGTGAGAGGATAAGAGCCTTGGCTGAGGCGTGCATTCTGGGATCATCACCAAAATGTAATGGGTTTGTCTGTAGCCCAAGCACCACCTCTGGTGAAAATTTCATCCAAATCCATCCAGTTGTTTTGGAGTACTGTTGCTAACACACTGTGAGAAGATAAGAGCCTTGGTGGAGGTATGCATTCTCGGATCATCACCAAAATGTAATGGGTTTGTCTCAAGCCTAAGGACCACCTCTGTTGAAAATTTCATCCAAATCCATCCAGTAGTTTTTGTCTAATCCTGGTGCACAAATAGAAACAAAGCCCTTGGTGGAGGTATGCACTCTAAGATCATCACCAAAATCTAATCATGTGTTCCTTGTGCCATTACACACCTTTCCTGAAAATTTCATCAAAATCCATTCACAACTTTTTGAGTAATGTCGTTAACAGACAAACCGACACCAGTAAAAACATTACCTCCTCCCTTGGCGGAGGTAATAAAATGTACTACACATCCTGGCCATAATTGACCTTGGCACATCACAAAGTGCATTTAGCTGAATAAAAAAAAAAAAAAAAAAAGAACTGTCAAACATTTCAGAGCACAACCCCCGACCCCAAGAAAAGATTGATAACTAATAACTAGAAAAGCACTCAGAGCGCATACCTCCGCCAAGGCTCCTTCCGTTTCTCATGGATCACCTCCAAAATGTAATGGGCTTGTGTGTAGGCCTATCACCACTTGTGGTGAAAACTGCATCCAAGTCTGTCCATTAGTTTTGGAGTTTTGTGGCTGACACACTGTGAGAAGAGCCTTGGCTGAGGTATGCATTCCCAGATCATCCCCAAAATGTAATGGGTTCCTCTCTAGGCCAAGAACCACCTCTGGTGAAAATTTCATCCAAATCCATCCAGTAGTTTTTGTGTAATCCTGCTGCACAAATACAAACAAAGCCCTTGGTGGAGGTATGCACTCTCAGATCATCACCAAAATCTAATCATCTGTTCCCTGTGCCATTACACACCTTTCCTGAAAATTTCATCAAAATCCGTTGATAACTTTTTGAGTTATGTTGGTAACAGACAGACAGACAGACAGACAGACAGACAGACAGACAGACAAATGCCAGTAAAAGCATTACCTCCTTGGCGGAGGTAATAAACTCAAGTGTTGCTGTTGTGTCCATCTCCTCTATCTCCAAACTCCCAGGCTGCGGGTGTTGCAATTCATCGCACAACCGCGTACAACCCACAGGCCAATGGGTTATGCGAGCGTTTTCACAGATCACTGAAAGCAGCACTCAGGGGTTCACTGACAGATGCAAATTGGGTAGACAGGTTGCCGTGGGTTTTATTGGGGTTGCGCTCCGCGCCAAAAGAGGATTTGGAAGCTTCCCCGGCAGAGAGCTTGTTTTTGCGCAGCCCCTATGGTTGCCCGGGGAATTTCTGCAAAATAATCCCGCGCCGGACAGCTGCCCGTCTCAGCTTTTGCAGCGTAGCGCAAACACAGACATGCTGCCGGGCCCGGCCCACCACTGTTTTCCGCGTGCTTTTGTGCCTAAAACTTTGAAGAACGCGAAGTTCGTGTTCGTCAGACACGACGACCAGCGCCCACCATTGTGCCTGCACACATGTTGAAAATGGCCCTATCTCACAATGTTAAAGAATCCTTTAAAAAATTCCTGGATCCAGACGGTGATCCGGATCATCCCCAAAATTTAATCAGTTCTTCCTTGTACCATTTCCAACAACGCCTGAAAGTTTCATCGAAATCCGTCCAAAACTTTTTGAGTTATCTTGCTAACCAACAGACAGACAGACAGACAAACCCTGGCAAAAACATAATCTCCTGGCCTGCGGCCTGGCGGAGGTAATAAACATTGCACATCCACTATTGTGGTTTATTATTGTTTTAAATCACCATGTGAGTAGGAACTTCTTTTTATAACTACACATTCCATTACATATGCATATCAGTCAAGGCAGGGATTTTCATCATCAATTTTATACTTCAGAGTTGACAGTGACATGTAACGGTGCTAGTGGCAAGATACCAAGCGACGCAAATACACATTAAGTTAATGGAAAGAGGCGAGCATGTGCGAATCTCACACATTTGCGCATTCACGTACAAGGGATAGCGCTAGCCCTGACATTCTGCCTTCACTGGAGTAAAACTATCAATACTGGAGAATAAACTAGTTTAAAAATGAGACTGACACTCACCTGGAGACAGAAGGTCTGGGAGCTTGCCTCTTTCCATTGACTTTGAACTGAGAAGTTCACAGTGGTCAAATTTGACCAAATGTAGTTTACTTTTTATTATAGTCTCCCCTTCGGTATACACACTTCTTCCATCAGCATTGCAGCGCTTGGATTCCTGCGGTTGAAAAATAAACCACATTTGGTCAAATTTGACCACGAACTTTTCAGCCCCACCTAATACAGCCACTTGAAAATTTCCGTACCCCAACTCAGAGCTGACATGAGATTTAGCGCACAGTACGATCACATTCAGATTGATAAATAACAATCTGCACGTTGAAATGATCGTACGACCACTTTTCTGTCTTACGCATATTTGATAAATGAGGGCCAATGTCATTAGACATGACACACCAGAGGGAAAAAGCAAAAAAGCAAGTTTTTTCTGCCAGTGATTGGACCAGAGTCTGCTTGCATTGGGAAAGGAGTCAATGGACAATTGGTGGTGAGATTACTCACATTAAGAACACCCTCACATCTAACTGACAGAGCACTTATAAACCATTAAAATTCAAGTATGACAGGAAGCCCATATCATATTCCTGTTTTTGAGGACTACTTTGATACAAAAAAGATATGACAATGGGTTAGCTTGGTGTCTTAGAACAACACTATGTAAGTTTTCACCTTGAAATGTTTCCAAAAAAATCATTCTGATGGTATGTACATCAATCTTTGACCAGGTGAATGTTACCTCCACCATAGCCTAAGTGGACCTGCATTGCCTGAAATAACACTATGTAACTTTCTTGTTTCCAGCATAACACTGAAGACTACAACTGCCACGTTTTGCAGCTGAGTCCCATTCAATCATAGAGTAAGATTTTAACCACCAACTAACAAAGTACCATGTAACTAGCTATCGAAAGCCCAAGTCACACCCCCTCTACTTCTGCACATATGGGACCTTAAATCGGGAAAAAAAATCTGTTGAAATGAATACCAAGAGCAAAATTATCTTTTGATCCCGAATGAATTTTACCATGAGTTACACATGATATTTTTCAATTTTAAAAGAATATTCCACATAAATAATGGTGTAGGTTGTTGTCTAACTGTTAAGGTATAAGGTTGTGAAAATACATAAATAAAAAGACTACAAACACAGTCGCGTACTTTGCGTCGGTCATTGTATTCAAATGGCGTCCAGGGTGAAATAACTAACAGTCCTCAGGATCAGCTGCAGCTCTCAAAGTACAAAACAATATATTTCTGTTTTTCTCCTCTTTGGACCCTTGTTTCATTGGTCAGAAAACAAGAAGTGAGCTTTGAGATTGGACCCGCCCTAATTGTGTTTGGTGAAGTGGGATGTAGTCCATTAAGTGTTTTCACAAAAACTAAATATTAATCTTATTAAACGACAATCGACAACTTTAAAATGTAATTTTCCACATAATTAAATTGACAAACATTATATATGTAACTCATGGCAAAGTTTGACTGGGATCAAAAGATAATTTTGCTCTTGCCATTCATTTCAATGGAGATTTTTTTCAAATTTAAGGTCCCATATGCAAAAGTAGAGGGGGCGTGACTTAGGCTCTTTATTGGGACTCAGACCGTAAAATGTGTCAAGCTGGACTCATGGTATTTTTCCACTCTGGTCCGCTGAGGTGCGTGCTCACTTTGGACGAGGCCGGCGTGCATGCGGTTGTGAATATGCTACACTTTTTTTCGTCTACCAGGCCAAGCAGTTGACGCATGCACACAAGTGTTATTTGTAGTTTCACCCCAGTCCAATGAGTAGCGCAAATGTACTAACACGCCAGTTTGTTCACCAGCTATATAAAAGTGAACAAATGGAAGATCAACACACATTTTATGTGGTGACAACACTGACATCGTTTTGAGGAAGAGGAGGAATTACCGTTTTTTTTCCCCAATGTTCTTCCCCGCTCAAGCTGCTGCAAAACGATTCATGTGAGTTTATTATCATCTTCCTCTTCGTCTACTTTGACTTTGTATGCTGTGTTGGTAGCACAACCTCATAAATGGGAGGTTCAGTCTTGCGCAGTTAACGCAGTCACAAAATTCAGGCTGCACACGGATGTTCGCAGAACGGGTCTCTGGATGTACGCGGACTGGAGACAATGTAATTTTCATCACACAGGCCTCGCGGTTGAGCAGACACGGACAGCGGAGGTGCAGTATGAATCCAGCTTCAGTTGCAGTCCTTTCAGCATTCCTACTAGAAACAGGAAAGTTACATACAGTGGAGTGAAAAAGTGTTTGCCCCCTTCCTGATAGCTCGTTTTTTTTGTAGGTTTGTCACACTTACATGTTTCAGATCAAAGAAATTTAAATATTAGACCAAGATAACACAAGTAAACACAAAATGCAGCTTTTAAATGAAGGTGTTTATTATCAAGGGTAAAAAAAATCCAATCCTAAATGGTCGTGTGAAAAAGTGACTGCCCCCACTGTTAAAAACATAAATTAACTGTGGTCTATCACATCTTTGGAAAGCTGAGTTCATTTTCTCTAACCACACCCAGGCCTGAATACTGCCACACCTTTTCTCAATCAAGAAATCATTTAAATAGGACCTGCCTGACAAAGTGAAGTAGACTATGAGGAAAACAGACACACAGAAAGACAGGCATATATAAAGTGCGTGGCAGTAATCATGTAGACATGGAAATCTCACTGTTTGAAGAAGAAGCAGAAGATTGTTCAGAACCCCTTATAAGAACTCCTTATTAGAGGACCAGATAGAGTGTTATAGACATCATGTAGACATGGAAATTTCATTGTTTGAAGAAGAAGTTGTTCAGAACTCCTTATACAAAGATATAGAGTGAATTAGACGAAGAAGAGGTTGCCAACCAAGGAGAATTCTGACTTTTGATGCTTACTGAGTGAAGTACATGGCGGTAAGGACTACTGCTGCTGACCAGATAGAGTGATGACATAGAGTGAAATACTTGGCGGTAATGCACCTGTGAGCTGGTTGCCAACTGCCAATCAAATCTAAAAGAAGAAGAAGAAGTGAAGTAGACAAAAAGATCCTCAAAAGCTAGACATTATGCTGCAATCCAAAGAAATTCAGGAACAAATGAGAAAAAGTAATTGAGATCTATCAGTCTGGAAAATCTTATAAAGCAATTTCTAAAGCTTTGGGACTCCAGCGAACCACAGTGAGAGCAATTATCCACAAATGGAGAAAACATGGAACGGTGGTGAACTTTCCCAGGAGTGACCGGCTGACTAAAATTACCCCAAGAGCACAGCGACAACTCATCCAAGAGGTCACAAAAGACCCCACAACAACATCAAAAGAACTGCTGGCCTCACTTGCCTCAGTTAAGGTCAGTGTTCATGACTCCACCATAAGAAAGAGACTGGGCAAAAATGGCCTGCATGGCAGAGTTCCAAGACGAAAACCTCTGCTGAGCAAAAAGAACAAAGGCTGGTCTCAGTTTTGCCAGAAAACATCTTGATGATCCCTAAAACTTTTGGGAAAATACTCTGTGGACTGACGAGACAAAAGTTGAACTTTTTGGAAGGTGAGTGTCCCATTACATCTGGCGTAAAAGTCACAGAATTTCAGAAAAGAAATATACCAACAGTAAAATATGGTGGTGGTAGTGTGATGGTCTGGGGCTGTTTTGATGCCTCAGGACCTGGAAGATTTGCTGTGGTAAATGGAACCATGAATTCTGCTGTCTACTGCAGCAGGACAATGATCCAAAACACAACAGCAAGTCCATCTCTGAATGGCTTAAGAAAAACAAAAGGAAGACTTTGGAGAGGCCTTGTCAAAGTCCTGACCTGAATCCAACAGAGATGCTGTGACATGACCTTAAAAAGGCAGTTCATGCTTGAAAACCCTCTAATAAGATAAGATAAGATAAGCCTTTATTAGTCCCACAACGGGGAAATTCCAGGATTGCAACAGCACAGGGATAGCAACACTCAGCGCAACAATCAGAAGGCAAGAAAAAAAACAAGCAAGCAAGAGCAGCTAATATACATACAGTATGTACATATTACTATAAAATATATATATACACACACACACACACAGACACACAGTGCACAGCATTGTAGCTGGATGAAATAAATATATGAATATATAAACACACAGTGCAGAGCATTGTAGCTAGATGGAATAAATATGTAAATATATAAACACCCACAGTACGGAGCATTGCAGCTAGGTGGAATAAATATGTAAGTATATAAACACACACAGTGCGGAGCAATGTAGCTAGATGGAATAATATGTAGATATATAAAAACACAGTGCGGAGCATTGTAGCTAGATGGAATAAATATATAGATATATAAATATAAACACACCCAGTGCTGAGCATTGTAACTAGATGGAATAAATATGTAAATATATAAACACACACAGTGCAGAGCATTGTTGCTAGATGGGATGAAACAGCATAACCATCTACTTAGTTATCCTACATGGTATGATTATGTGCCCATACATATTCTCGCCCTCCATAGCGACCGGTATTTTCCTAGTTGTATGCCGGAGGGGACCATTGTGTAAGTCTATTGCATCTTTTGCATTCAAAAAACTATTAGTTTGTTACGTCTTTTTGCTATCTCTGCGAGCAGCCCTGCTTAGGTTGTACAGTCTGACAGCCGTTGGTAGGAAGGACCTACGAAACCTCTCGGTTGTGCACCTGGGATGATGTAGTCTGCTGCTAAATGAGCTCCTCAGTGCATTCAGTATGTCCTGCATAGGGTGGAACTCGGACTCCAGCAGAGATGACAGTTTAGCCACCGTCCTTCTCTCTCCTATCTCCTCCACCGGATCAAGGCGCTGCCCCAGGACAGAGCTAGCTTTCTTAATCAGTTTGTTCAGTCTCTTCCTATCGGCTGCAGTAATGCCACTGCCCCAGCAGACCACTCCAAAAGTGATGGCTGATGCCACCACCGTGTCATAGAATGTCTTCAGCAGCGCCCCTTGTACACCAAAAGACCTGAGTCTCCTCAGTAGGAACAGCCTGCGCTGTCCCTTCTTGTAGAGTGCGTCAGTATTGTGTGACCAGTCTAGTTTATTGTTCAGATGAACACCCAGGTACTTATAGGATGTCACCATCTCGATGTCTGTTCCCTGTATATTTACTGGTGCTGTGAGGGGCTGCCCATGCCTGCCGCAGTCCACCACCAGCTCCTTAGTTTTCCTTGCGTTGATCTGGAGGCAGTTCTGATGGCACCAGTCCACCAAGTCCTGGATAAGCCCTCTGTACTCAGCTTCATCTCCATTGGAGATGAGGCCAACGATCGCAGTCATCAGAGAACTTCTGTAGATGGCAGTGTGTTGTGTTGTGTGAGAAGTCTGCAGTATAAAGAGTGAACAGGAAGGGAGCCAGCACCGTTCCCTGGGGGGCCCCCGTGCTACTGATGATCGTGTCGGACACACAGTCCCGGGTTCTCACAAACTGAGGCCGGTTCGTGAGGTAGTCCAGGATCCATGATGACAGGTGCTGGTCCACCCCTGCGCGCAGCAGCTTGTCCTTCAGGATCATCGGTTGGATGGTGTTGAAAGCACTGGAGAAGTCAAAGAACATGATCCTCACTGCATTCCCGGGCTTCTCCAGGTGAGACAGAGAACGGTGAAGGAGGAAGATCACCGCATCCTCCACCCCAATGCCATGCTGGTAGGCGAACTGGAGTGGATCCATCGCTGGTTCCACCAGGGGGCGCAGGTGAGCAAGGAGCAGTCTCTCCAGGATCTTCATCAAGTGGGACGTCAAGGCCACCGGTCTGTAGCTGTTCAGGTCTTTGGTACCACACAAGATGTTTTCCACAGCTGTGGTACCCTCCCCAGCTTCAGGCTCAGGTTGAAGATGTACGTCACAATCCCACACAGCTGGTCTGCACAGGACTTGAGGAGCTTTGCGCTGATGCCGTCCGGTCCCGACGCCTTCCTCGCCTTGATCCTCCTCAGCTCCGTCCTCACCTGGGTCCTGGTCAAGGTCAGGATGGGGGGCTGTGTGTTGGGAGTGGGGGGTGTTGGTGGAGTGGGGAGTGGGCAGCAGGACTTGATTTCTTTAGAGGCAGCAGTGGTTGTTGTGCAGTCAGAGGGGAGGGCGGTTGGTCAAACCTATTGAAAAACAGATTCAGGTTGTTCGCCCACTCCCTGCCCCCCGTGGCCTGGGGGGAGGTATTCTGGAGCCCAGAGATGGTTTTGAGGTTTCTCCAGACCCTGCTGATGTCGCTCTGTTGCAACTTGTCCTCCATCTTCTTCCTGAAGCTGTCCTTGCCTTCTCTGATCTTTCTCCTCAGCTCCCTCTGTACGGACTTCAACATCTCCCTGTTCCCCGACCTGAAGATCCTCTTCTTCTCTCTCAGAAGTGTTTTTATCTCAGGGTTGATCCAGGGTTTGTTGTTTGAGCAACACCGTATGGTCTTGGTGGGAACGGATTTGTCCACACAGAAGCTAAGGTAGCCCGTGAAGGTGTGAATGAGGCCATCGATGTCCTCACCATGTGGCTGAATTACAACAATTCTGCAAAGACCAAAATTCCTCCACAGCACTGTACAAGACTCATTGCCAGTTCTCGCAAACGCTTGACTGCAGTAGTTGCTGCTAAGGGTGGCTCAACCAGTTATTAGGTTTAGGGGGCCATCACTTTTTCACACAGGGCCATGTAGGTTTGGATTATTTTTTTTTTTACCCTTAATAATAAACACCTTCATTTAAAAACTGCATTTTGCGTTTACTTGCGTTATCTTTGTTTAACATTTAAATTTGTTTGATGATCTGAAACATGTAAGTGTGACAAACATACAAAAAAAAAGAGAAATCAGGAAGGGGGCAAACACTTTCACACCACTGTATGTGATCAGGATAGCAGGGTTTGGGAAATCTGGTCAGCTGTTTGTGTCATGGGTCACATCCAGTCTGGTGAAACACATCATGAAGCAGCGTCTGGCTCACTGGATCACGAGGGCTGTTGTCGAAGCATATGAATGCAGAGGCCTACCGTCCCCACCAGGTCTGTGTGCTCACTCCACACGCGGTATGGCTGCATCGTGGGCACTCTTTCGAGGTGTCTCTATGGAAGACGTTTGTGCAGTTGCCAGCTGAGCAATGCCACACACCTTGACAAGATTCTACAGGTTAGATGTTACTACACCGTCGCTGTTGCATAGTGTTTGAGTGTGGGATCAGAATCTAACATGTTCTAATGGTACTTGGTCTGAGAGGAAGCTGGTCTGGCAATACGGGAGCTGGTACATCCCATAGTGAGATACCGAGGAGAACGCTGAAAGAGAATGACAGGTTAAAGGGTTAAACAGGTTCTCTAAAATATGAGTGAGGTAGCTCATCAGTAGGGCTGCAACTAATGATTATTTTGGTAGTCGACTAATCTAACAACTATTTTTTCGATTAGTCGGCTAATCGCGATAATTTTTCTTATGTCCACCATCTTTGCTTCCTGTTGGGGCTCTAGTACATATTTTACCTGTTTAAGCCTGCACACCTGTGCATCTTGTCAGTCCCTGCTTTAATATAACATTTTATAAACAGTTTCCAGAGCTAAATAAAAAAAACAAACAAGAAAGCTGAATTAATTATCACAGCTTAAGGTTATATATCAGTTTATCACAGACACCATAATGCCTCATGTCAAACAATTGATTAAATATCTTATAACTGAATTACTGATCTGCTCCAACCCACAAACTAACATTAGGTGGAAGCTTTCAGTAAGTGCATCTTTTAACAATATAATTCAGAAAGGTAAATCTTCATATTCAGTGATATTTCAAGCCGTGTGATTTAATTTTGATGATTATGGTTGTAGGTTTTTATTTATTAAATTACAAATAGGGATATTCTAATTAACCCAGATACACCAATATTCAGAATGAGGGCTAATATTAACGAAGATGAAAAAGAGATAGCGACTCCTGTAATTCAGTCATTTACTACATTCAACACGTGAGCCATGACAGCTCAGCCCTCAGCAACCTGAGAGCTTACTGTCAAACAGGTAAGCTAACAAATAGGGATGTAACGATATCAAAATCTCACGGTATGATACAATTTCGATATTGATCTCACGGTATGATATTTGTTGCGATATTGTGGAGGCTCACGGTATTGTAAAATAGCTCATAATATTGTGTTTGTGATGATAACCAAAAACTGCCATTAAATCTGTTTTTGCCAGTCACCAGGCCATTTATTTTTATATTTATGGATCATGACAACATAAAATGCTGATCACTTAGTGCCTTTAAAGTGCAAGTTCAAGTCAGGAACATCAATATACCATTTGGTAATATTTGGTCACATAACTGATTCTTCTTATGTGCAAGGATCATACTAAGCAGTAACACAGTTTGACTGAAATGAGCCCGCGATGGCATCTTATACTTCGGCTCAAGCTTAGCCACTAACCTTTTGAATCCTTTGCCGTCGACTGCAGAAAAGGGACGTAAATCACACGCTATGTATTCCGCGATATACCTCGTGATTTCTTGAGCCTTTGCACTGTTGTGTGGCATAGTTGTTAAAAATGCCTCCTTTAAGGTTTTTTGACTGGACGGGGCTTTCTTTGAGAGAGAATCCCTAAACTTTTAGGGGTGATGGGACGTCAGATGACTCCGCATGTTGCTCGTGTTGCCCGTGCTGTATTGCACTGTACTGTGGCAGTGCTTGCACATGGTCCATTGTCTGTCCGCCACCCTCTCTCCTTTAGTGTTTTTAGACATGGCAAAACCAAAATGCCTCCACACATCTGACTTAAAAGTTGCTGGGGCTTGCACAATCTCAACTTTGGGGGTGTTTTCTTCAGTATTTACGTGAGCCGAACTTTGTCTGCCGCCATGTTTGTTGTGTGAACAGCGTGCAGCATGCACTCCTACTGGCTCAACAACAGTTCTTGTGACGACGCAGCACAAAGGATCATGGTCTGTGTAGTTTACAAAGCTTTGTTGCGCGGGAGCCTGCTTATTTCTTGTTGTTTTTTGACAGATACCCACCCTCTTAATATCGTAACACGACCACAACGGTATCGAGACACTTTTACTACCGCGATATCGCGATAACATCAATATCGTTACATCCCTACTAACAAACAGCATGTACGAACAGTACTGTCATTTTTCTAAAGCTTGAAACAGTTGGCCATTGAAAATAAGCTGCACTAACTTTCTTTTCTCGTTAAAACTTACCAAGCAGACGTTAATGTCGTGGCTCCAGAGTGCTGTTGTTTCAGATACAGTGGGGTAAAAAAGTATTTAGTCAGCCACCAATAGTGCAAGTTCTCCCACTTAAAAGATGAGACAGGTCTCCAATTTTCATCATAGGTATACCTCAACTATGAGAGACAAAATGAGAAAAAAAATCCAGAAAATCACATTGTCTGATTTTTAAAGAATTTATTTGCAAATTATCGTGGAAAATAAGTATTTGGTCAGTAACAAAAGTTCATCTCAGTACTTTGTTATACACCCTTTGTTGGCAATGACAGAGGTCAAACGTTTTCTGTAAGTCTTCACAAGGTTTTCACACACTGTTGCTGGTATTTTGGCCCATTCCTCCATGCAGATCTCCTCTAGAGCGGTGATGTTTTGGGGCCGTCGCTGGGCGACACGGACTTTCAACTCCCTCCAAAGATTTTCTATGGGGTTGAGGTCTGGAGACTGGCTAGGCCACTCCAGGGCCTTGAAATGCTTCTTACGAAGCCACTCCTTTGTTGCCCGGGTGGTGTGTTTGGGATCATTGTCATGCTGAAAGACCCAGCCACGTTTCACCTTCAATGCCCTTGCTGATGGAAGGAGGTTTTCACTCAAAATCTCACGATACATGGCCCCATTCATTCTTTCCTTTACACGAATCAGTCGTCCTGGTCCCTTTGCAGAAAAACAGCCCCAAAGCATGATGTTTCCACCCCCATGATTCACAGTAGGTATGGTGTTCTTTTTTCTCCAAACACAACAAGTTGAGTTTTTACCAAAAAGTTCTATTTTGGTTTCATCTGACCATATGACATTCTCCCAATCCTCTTCTGGATCATCCAAATGCTCTCTAGCAAACTTCAGACGGGCCTGGACATGTACTGGCTTAAGCAGGGGGACACGTCTGGCACTGCAGGATTTGAGTCCCTGGCGGCGTAGTGTGTTACTGATGGTAGCCTTTGTTACTTTGGTCCCACCTCTATGCAGGTCATTCACTAGGTCCCCCTGTGTGGTTCTGGGATTTTTGCTCACCGTTCTCGTGATCATTTTGACCTCACGGGGTGAGATCTTGCGTGGAGCCCCAGATCGAGGGAGATTATCAGTGGTCTTGTATGTCTTCCATTTTCTAATAATTGCTCCCACAGTTGATTTCTTCACACCAAGCTGCTTACCTATTGCAGATTCAGTCTTCCCAGCCTGGTGCAGGTCTACAATTTTGTTTCTGGTGTCCTTTGACAGCTCTTTGGTCTTGGCCATAGTGGAGTTTGGAGTCTGACTGTTTGAGGTTGTGGACAGGTGTCTTTTATACTGATAACGAGTTCAAACAGGTGCCATTAATACAGGTAACGAGTGGAGGACAGAGGAGCCTCTTAAAGAAGAAGTTACAGGTCTGTGAGAGCCAGAAATTTTGCTTGTTTGTAGGTGACCAAATACTTATTTTCCACCATAATTTGCAAATAAATTCTTTAAAAATCAGACAATGTGATTGTCTGGATTTTTTTCCCCTCATTTTGTCTCTCATAGTTGAGGTATACCTATGATGAAAATTGGAGACCTGTCTCATCTTTTAAGTGGGAGAACTTGCACAATTGGTGGCTGACTAAATACTTTTTTGCCCCACTGTACTCATGCATCACTGTATTGCAGCTATGATAGCAAAGGTCTGCCTTGCAAAGCCTGCATTTTACTTGTTTCGTTTTTTTTGTTGTTTTCTGTGAAATGTTCCCATACGACAGAAAGTTTGGGTCTGCTTCTTTTTTCTTTTTTTTTTTTTTTTTAGCTCCGCTTTCTACGCATTTATCCTTCCACTTCACCATGCTCAGTGCTGTGGAGCCATGCTGTGCTCTCCTTCACTGGAAATTGTTCACGCTCGCCGGACAATAGAGGCATCACTGCCCGCAGCAGTTCCAGTCATGCACTGCAGTTACAACTGAACATTTAAGCGGCATGCATATAAACTTTATAATTAAACGATTTGTCAACAAATTTCTATTGTTGACTTTGACTAATCGTTTCAGCCCAACTCACCAGAGCATATCCTATAATGAGATACCACACTCATGTTTCAGAGAACCTGGTTAACCCTTTAACCTGTTGTTCTGAGACCAGACTGAACTATTTTTTTTCTTTTTTTGTTCTGCTTTTATATTACAGCTCTCGTTTTTCTTGAGAATGTGCATTTTCTTTCCACACAAAATCTACATATTTCTTTCAAGTCAATAAATTTCTGACTTTCCTCACATATATTAGACTTTTTCATGTGGAGTGGATATAAAAAGTCTACACACCCCTGTTTAAATGCCTGTTTTGTATGATGTAAAAAAATGATACCTAGATAAATTATTTCAAAATGTTTTCCACCATTAATGTGACCTATAACCTGTACAATCCATGTATAAAAAACTGAAATCTTTTAAGGGGAAAAATAAAAACCTTACAATAACTTGTTTGCATAAATATACACACCCTTAAACTAATACTTTGTTGCAGCACCTTTGGCTTTTATTACAGCACTCAAGTCTTTTTGGGTAGGAGTCTATCAGCGTGGCACATGTTGATGTGGCAATATTTGCCCACTCTTCATTGCAAAAATGCTCCAAATCTGTCAGATTGCAAGGGCATCTCTTGCGCACAGCTCTCTTCAGATCACCCCACAGATGTCCGATCGGATTCAGGTCTGGACTCTGGCTGGGCCATTCTAAAACCTTAATCTTCTTCTGGTGAAGCCATTCTTTTGATTTGGATGTCTGCTTTGGGTCACTGTTGTGCTGAAAGATGAAGTTCCTCTTCATCTTCAGCTTTCCAGCAGAAGCCTGAAGGTTTTGCGCCAACACTGACTGGTAGTATTTGGAACTGTTCATAATTCCCTCCACCTTGACTAAGGCCCCAGTTCCAGCTGAAGAAAAACAGCCCCAAAGCATGATGGTACCACCACCATGCGTTACTATAGGTATGGTGTTCTTTTGGTAATGAGCAGTGTTGCGTTTGCGCCAAATAGACCTTCTGGAATTATGGCCAAAGTGTTCAACCCTGGTTTCATCGGACCATAATACATTTTCCCACATTTGTTTAGGAGACTTCAAATGTGTTTTTGCAAAATGTAGCCAGGCTTGGATGTTTTTCTTTGTAAGATAAGGCTTCCATCTTGCCACCCTAGATGGGAGATTGTTGTCACATGTACTAAACAGCCAGTACTTGACAGAAATTCCTGCAGCTCCTTCAATGTTGCCGTCGGTTTCTTGGCAGCCTCCCTGACCAGTTTTCTTCTCATCTTTGCAATTTTGGAGGGATGTCCAGTTCTTGGTAAAGTCACTGTGCCATATTTTCTCCACTTGATGATGACTGTCTTCACTGTGTTCCAGGGTATATTTAATGCCTTGGAAATTCTTTTGTATCCTTCTCCTGACTGATACCTTTGAATAATGAGATCCCTCTGATGTTTTAGAAGCTCTCTGCGGACCATGGCTTGTGCTGTAAGAAGTGACTACAAAAATGTCAGGAAAAGCCTACTACAACAGCTGAACTTTATTTGGGGTATGAAACAGTAATCCATGCCTTCATCACATCTAGGCTGGATTACTGTAATGCACTTTATTTTGGAGTCAGCCAGTCTTCCCACTCCGTCTCCAGTTGGTTCAAAATGCAGCTGCACGTCTTTAAACTGGAACACGTAAGAGGGACCACACTGCACCCATTTTAGCTTACCTTCACTGGCTGCCTGTGCATTTTAGGGTTCATTTTAAAATTCTTTTATTTGTTTTTAAATCATTAAATGGCTTTGCCCCGACTTACCTCTCTGAGCTTCTTCATCCTTACACTCCTGCTCAGTCTCTCAGGTCACCTGATCCTGGCGATACCAGAATCGAAGAGGAAGCTCAGAGGGGACAGATCTTTATCGTTTGCTGCTCCTAAAGTGTGAACAATCTGCCTGTGTCCATCAGACAGGCCTCTTCACCGTCCAGTTTTAAAACTCCTCTTAAAACCAATTTTTATTCTCTGGCCTTTGACCCAGTTTGAGACACTGATTTTATTTGTTTCTTATTGTCTCTATTGTATGACTACTGTTTTGTTTGTGCTGTTTTGTACTTTTTTAGCTGTATTTTATTGTTTTTATTGTTTTATGTTTTTATATTTTATTTATAGTTGATGTACAATGCATACGGAAAGTATTCACAATGCATCACTTTTTCTGCATTATGTTACAGCCTTATTCTAAAATGGATTAAATTCATTTTCCCCTCAAAATTCTACACACAACACCTCATAATGCCAACGTGAAAAAGTTTTTTTTTTTTTTTAGATTTTTGCAAATTTATTAAAAATAAAAAAAAATTAAGAAATCACATGTACATAAATATTCACAGCCTTTGCCATGAAGCTCAAAATTGAGCTCAGGTGCATCCAGTTTCCACTGATTATCCTTGAGATGTTTCTACAACTAATTGGAGCCCACCTGTGGTAAATTCAGTTGATTGGACATGATTTGGAAAGGCACACACCTGTCTATATAAGGTCCCACAGTTGACAGCGCATGTCAGAGCACAAACCAAGCATGAAGTCCAAGGAATTGTCTGTAGACCTCCGAGACAGGATTGTCTTGAGGCACAAATCTGGGGAAGGGTACAGAAAAATTTCTGCTGCTTTGAAGGTCCCAACGAGCACAGTGGCCTCCATCATCTGTAAATGGAAGAAGTTCGGAACCACCAAGACTCTTCCAAAAGCTGGTTGTCTGTCTAAACTGAGCAATCGGGGGAGAAGGGCCTTCATCAGGGAGGTGACCAAAAACCCAATGATCACTCTGTCAGAGGTCCAGCGTTTCTCTGCGAAGAGAAGAGAACCTTCCAGAAGGACAACCGTCTCTGAAGCAATGCACCAATCAGGCCTGTATGGTAGAGTGGCCAAACGGAAGCCACTCCTTAGTAAAAGGCATATGGCACCCTGTCTGGTGCTTGCCAAAAGGCACCTGAAGGACTCTCAGACCATGAGAAATGCAATTCTCTGGTCTGATGAGACAAAAACTGAACTCTGTGGTGTGAATGCCAAGCATCAAATGTCCCCAAATGTCTCCCGAGCCGGCGGATGGAGCCACTGTTTACAGCAGGAGACGGTACAGCAGGGAACAGCTGCTAGCACTCAACCGCCACTCGGTGCTAACGGAAAAACTCGACATACTGGGAGAAATAAGGCGAAAACGACGTGGTTGTCGGGCTGGTGTTAGACGGCGGACAAGGAATATAAGGTACAGACCCACCCTCCCATCCGCTGTTATGGGGAATGTACGATCAATATTGGGAAAGGTAGATGAGCTAGCGGCTATCTCCCGCTACGATAGCATATACCGGGAGTGCTCCCTCCTTTTGTTTACCGAGTCGTGGCTATCTGAACTAGTAGCAGATGCTAACATTGAGCTGGAGGGTTTCCATGCGATACGGGCAGACCGAACACCAGACAGTGGCAAAGCAAGGGGTGGTGGAGTGTTGATCTATATTAATAACAACTGGTGCAGACCGGGACACACTGTTAAACAACAACACTGCAACAAAGACATCGAGTTGCTAGCTGTTAGCATGCGGACTACCTATCTCCCAAGGGAATATTCACACGTGATCTGCATTGTTATTTATGCAAATCCGACGGTGAACGCTGGGACAGCGCGTGACGTCATCCACTCAGTAACTGGCAGGCTGCAGACAGAACACCCAGATGCTCTTCTCCTCATCTCAGGTGATTTCAACCATGTTTCACTGTCTCCCATTCTACCCACGTTTACCCACTATGTCACATGCCACACCAGAGACAATAAAACACTGGACTTATTCTACGCAAACACTAAGGAGGCGTACACCTCATCACAACTCCCCCTACTCGGGAGATCGGATCACAACTTGGTTCATCTCCGGCCGATGTACAAACCCCTAGTGCACAGACAACCTCCGGCCATGCGCACAGTGAAGTTATGGTCTGAGGAGGCAATGGATGCTCTAAAGGGCTGTTTTGAAACCACCGCCTGGGAGCAGCTCTGCGATCCACATGGTGAGGACATCGATGGCCTCACTCACACCATCACGGACTACATCAGCTTCTGTGTGGACAACACCGCTCCCACCAAGACCATACGGTGTTGCTCAAACAACAAACCCTGGATCAACCCTGAGATAAAAACACTTCTGAGAGAGAAGAAGAGGATCTTCAGGTCGGGGAACAGGGAGATGCTGAAGTCCGTACAGAGGGAGCTGAGGAGAAAGATCAGAGAAGGCAAGGACAGTTTCAGGAAGAAGATGGAGGACAAGCTGCAACAGAGCGACATCAGCGGGGTCTGGAGAAACCTTAAAACCATCTCTGGGCTCCAGAATACCTCCCCCCAGGCCACGGGGGGCAGGGAGTGGGCGAACAATCTGAATCTGTTCTTTAATAGGTCTGACCAACCGCCCTCCCCCCCAACTGCACAACAACCACTGCTGCCTCTGAAGACATCAAGTCCTGCTGCCCACTCCCCACTCCACCATCACCCCCCACTCCCAACACACAGCCCCCCAACCTGACCCTCACTAAGACCCAGGTGAGGACGGAGCTGAGGAAGATCAAGGCGAGGAAGGCGTCAGGACCGGACGGCATCAGTGCAAAGCTCCTCAAGTCCTGTGCAGAACAGCTGTGTGGGATTGTGGAGTACATCTTCAACCTGAGCCTGAAGCTGGGGAGGGTACTACAGTTGTGGAAAACATCTTGTGTGGTACCTGTACCAAAGACTTCCCACCCCAAAGATATGAACAGCTACAGACCAGTGGCCCTGACGTCCCACATGATGAAGACCCTGGAGAGACTGCTCCTTGCTCACCTCCGCCCCCTGGTGGGACCAGCGATGGATCCACTCCAGTTCGCCTACCAGCATGGCATTGGGGTGGAGGATGCGGTGATCTTCCTCCTTCACCGTGTCCCACCTGGAGAAGCCCGGGAATGCAGTGAGGATCATGTTCTTTGACTTCTCCAGTGCTTTCAACACCATCCAACCGATGATCCTGAAGGACAAGCTGCTGTGCACAGGGGTGGACCAGCACCTGTCATCATGGATCCTGGACTACCTCACAAACCGCCACAGTTTGTGAGAACCCGGGACTGCGTGTCTGACACGATCATCGGTAGCACGGGGGCCCCCCAGGGAACGATTCTGGCTCCCTTCCTGTTCACCCTTTATACTGCGGACTTCTCACACAACACAACACACTGCCATCTACAGAAGTTCTCTGACGACTCTGCGATCGTTGGCCTCATCTCCAATGGAGATGAAGCTGAGTACAGAGGGCTTATCCAGGACTTGGTGGACTGGTGCCATCAGAACTGCCTCCAGATCAACGCGAGGAAAACTAAGGAGCTGGTGGTGGACTGCCGCAGGCAAGGACAACCCCTCACAGCACCAGTAAACATCCAGGGAAGACATTGAGATGGTGACATCCTACAAGTACCTGGGTGTTCATCTGAACAATAAACTAGACTGGTCACACAATACTGACGCACTCTACAAGAAGGGACAGCGCAGGCTGTTCCTACTGAGGAGACTCAGGTCTTTTGGTGTACAAGGGGCGCTGCTGAAGACATTCTATGACACGGTGGTGGCATCAGCCATCACTTTTGGAGTGGTCTGCTGGGGCAGTGGCATTACAGCAGCCGATAGGAAGAGACTGAACAAACTGATCAAGAAAGCTAGCTCTGTCCTGGGGAAGCGCCTTGACCCAGTGGAGGAGATGGGAGAGAGAAGGATGGTGGCTAAACTGTCATCTCTGCTGGAGTCCGAGTTCCATACTATGCAGGACACACTGAATGCACTAAGGAGCTCATTCAGCAGCAGACTACATCATCCTAGGTGCACAACCGAGAGGTTTCGCAGGTCCTTCCTACCAACGGCTGTCAGACTGTATAACCTAAGCAGGGCTGCTCGCAGAGACAGCAAAAAGACGTGACAACCTAATAGTATTGAATGCAAAAGACGCAATACACTTACACAATGGTCCCCTCCGTTATACAACTAGGAAAATACCGGTAGCTACGGAGGGTGACAATATGTATGGGTGCATAATCATACCATGTAGGATAACTAAGTAGATGGTTATGCTGTTTCATTCCATCTAGCTACAATGCTCCGCACTGTGTGCGTTTATATATTTATATATTTATTCCATCTAGCGACAATGCTCCACACTGTGTGTTTATATATTTACATATTTATTCCATCTAGCCACAATGCTCCGCACTGTGTGTTTATATATGTACATATCTATTCCATCTAGCTACAATGCTCCGCACTGTGTGTGTTTATACATTTACATATTTATTCCATCTAGCTACAATGCTCCGCACTGTGTGGTTATATATTTACATATCTATTCCATCTAGCTACAATGCTCCGCACTGTGTGTGTTTATATATGTACATATCTATTCCATCTAGCTACAACGCTCCACACTGTGTGTTTATATATTCTTATATTTATTCCATCTAGCTACAATGCTCCGCACTGTGTGTGTTTATATATTTACATATTTATTCCATCTAGCTACAATGCTCCGCACTGTGTGGTTATATATTTACATATCTATTCCATCTAGCTACAATGCTCCGCACTGTGTGTGTTTATATATTTACATATTTATTCCATCTAGCTACAATGCTCCGCACTGTGTTTATATATCTACATATTTATTCCATCTAGCTACAGTGCTCCGCACCGTGTGTCTATATATTTATGTTTATATGTACATATGTATACTCGCTGCCCTTTTTTTCTTTTTCCCCTTCTTCTTGCCTTCTGATTGTTGCTCTGAGTGTTGCTATCCCTGTGCTATTGCAATCCTGGAATTTCCCCATTGTGGGACTAATAAAGGCTTATCTTATCTTATCATGTTTGGAGGAAACCAGGCACGGTTCATCACCAGGCCGATACCATCCCTACAGTGAAGCATGGTGGTGGCAGCATCATGCTGTGGGGATGTTTTCTGCAGCAGGAACTGGGAGACTAGCCAGAATAGAGGGAAAGATGAATGCAGCAATGTACAGAGACATCCTGGATGAAAACCTGCTCCAGAGCGCTCTTGACCTCAGACTGGGGTGACGGTTCATCTTTCAGCAGGACAACGACCCTAAGCACACAGCCAAGATATCAAAGGAGTGGCTTCGGGACAACTCTGTGAATGTCCTTGAGTGGCCCAGCCAGAGCCCAGACTTGAAGCCAATTGGACATCTCTGGAGAGATCTGAAAATGGCTGTGCACCGATGCTTCCCATCCAACCTGATGGAGCTTGAGAGGTGCTGCAAAGAGGAATGGGTGAAACTGCCCAAAGATAGGTGTGCCAAGCTTGTGGCATCATATTCAAAAAAAACTTGAGACTGTAATTGCTGCTGAAGGTGCATCAACAAAGTATTGAGCAAAGGCTGTGAATATTTATGTCCATGTGATTTCTTAGTTTATTTTTAATAAATTTGCAAAAATCTCAAAAGCTTTTCATGTTGTCATTATGGGGTATTGTGTGCAGAATTTAGAGGAAAAAAAATATTTATTCAATTTTCGAATGAGTAACATAAAATGTGGAAAAAGTGAAGCGCTGTGAATATTTTCCGGATGCACTGTACAGCACTTTGTGTAAGCTGTCATTGTTTTTAAAGTGCTTTATAAAAAGTTGCATTGGAATGGTTAATCAGAGGCACTTTAAATGGTGGCAGGTGTGTGCCTACTCCCCTTTAACATGAGTTTGAATGTGATTGGTTAATTCTGAGCACAGTCACATCCCCAGTTACAAGAGGGTGTGCATATTTATGCAAACAGGTTATTTTAAGTTTTTTATTTTTCCCCTTAAAAGACTTCAGTTTGTTTTTCAATTTGGTTGTACGGGTTATAGGTCACATTAATGGTGAAAACAGTTTTTAAATGATTTATCTTATTCTCATTTTTTACATCACAAAAACCTGGCATTTGAACAAGGGTGTGAAGACTATTTATAGCTACTGTAATTGAAACTTTTTTCAAGTAAATTTGAGACTTTTCTCATCAATTTTCTTTTTCTTTCTGCTACTTCTACTGATATAAAGCCACAAACTTGTAAACACAATGGCCTGTCTACCCCGGCTTCCAGCAACAGTGTGGGTTCAGCAGTTTCAACTATTCTATCGGAAAATCCTCAATCTAATGTACAAAGTATCTATTTCGATACATATTTTGATGCTACTTATTAACCATTACCTACCAACTTTTAATTTTTAAAATGTACACCCTCTTGGACCCACACACCCTGTAGTGAAAACGCAGGCCTGATCACGGTTACTGCTTCAAGTCTGTGCTCCGTGCACAACACACATGGGTAGAGCAGAGCTGACAGCAGCCGCAAGCACAGAAGGGGAAGGTGCCAGGCAAAATACAGTGCGAGTAGAGGCTGGTGCACATACTCCACTGAGTGAGGAACGGAGTGCCGCACAAAAAAGTAATTACAGATGTGAAAAACTGTTTACAAATATTTCACCTTGCCACAGAAGAAAATACAGCAATGTGGATTATTATGGCAGTAGAAATTCAGACATTTTTAAAATGCATTAATGGATCAAATATAATTTTTTAGGGATTACTGGGGCCTTAATTTTGATATAAAGACTTTTTTTCAAAATTCAGAGGCCCGACTTTGAAGGGCTAAACCTGATAACTACAATCAGATCAACATTTGCTTTCATGTATTTCACTGGTAAGACCAACACTACATGACAGCCCTTCTCCACATTTATAAAGTATACAAAATCAAATCAAAATTTTGCAATATCAATTTCAATATGGCAACATAAAAATAACAATCAACATGTTTGCTATATTTTAAAAAAAAGGCAGCTCGGTGAAACAGTGGTTAGCTCTGTGGCAGCACAGTAAGAAGGTCACAAGATCAATTCCACCCCTGACTATCGTGGGTTCAATCCCACCCCCTGACCACTGGTGACCCTTCTGTGTGGAGTTTGCATGTTCTCCCAGTGTCTGTGTGGGTTTACTCCAATACTCTGGTTTCCTCCCACAGGCCAAAAACATGCAGATTAGGTTAACTGGAGAGTCTAAAGTGGCCCTAGTTGTGAGTGAGTGAGTGAGTGAGTGAGAATGGCGAAGGGATTGGCGCTACATCGTGGCTGCCTCATCCATCCAGGTGGATGCCCTGTAATTTGCCCATTGTGGGACTAATAAAGGATTATAAAATAAAAAATAAAATAAGACTGCTTGAACAAAAAAAAAAAAAAAAAAGAATCTGAGAGACACAATCTGAACACACTCAAAAACAGTACTGCGAAATACATTACCCATGTGATCAAGCGGTATTCAGGGGTGCATCATAGTATCGTCATCCTCAGCAAGAACTCTTGGGCCCTAGAAGGCAGAAGAAAGTATAAAGACACCACTCTCAGCTCATAAGACTGAATGTTTTCCAAGTTCTGCTTCTAATAATGAATTGCATTTATATAGCACCTTTCATAATACCCAGAACGCTTTACAATGAGTCCATTATTCATTCACTCAACAGACAATGGCAGTGGTAAGCTGCTGCTGGCTGCCAATCCACGTCAATGGCCTCTCTGACCACTACCGAACATTTATACTCATTCATACCCAGTGTCATCAACACTGGAGGCAAGGTGGGTAGAGTGTCTTGCCCAGAGACACAAAGACAGGATGGCTGGAGAGAGTGGGATTCAAACTACCAACCCTCCAGTTATTGGACGACCCACTCTACCTCCTGAGCAACTGCCACCCAATAGATGTTACATACAAATTTTTCAGTCACAGGAAACACACACACACACACACACACACACACACACACACACACACACACACACACACACACACACACACACACACACACAAGGATGGATGATATGGCCCAAAAATAAAATCCCAGATTTTGTATTATTTTTCATGCCACATTCAACTTTCGATTTGGAGCAATATTTTTGATTGCATGCACGGAATTATTTAATCCATCTTCTACCGCTTTTCTGGAGGTCGGTCGCGGAGGCAGCAGTTCAAGCAGAGAAGCTCAGATTTACCTCTCCCCAGCCACCTGCTCCAGCTCTTCAGAGAGGATACCAAGGCGTAGGGGTGGGCAATATGGCCTAAAAATGATGTCACAATATTTCTGTGAATTTTCACGATAACGGTATTCTTCATGATATCACGAAATACAGTTTTTTCTTTTAAATTTATAAAGGACAGTTTCACAGGCAAGTGTTAATTATGTTCAACATATTCAATAAAAAAAAAAAACCCTCATTTCTCCAGCAGACTGCTACAGCTTCACTGCAGAACAGTCAGGTACACAGGGTTTCCTCTGGTAACATTTCTCGGTGGCGGCCCGCCGCACCAGAAAATTTACCACCGCACCAAGAAGATATGAATTTAAGAAAAATATATGAAGCAATGACTTTCCGCAAATGTGCACACGAACAACACACGTGGCCGTCATCCACACGGAGTTTAGAAGTGCCCTGCCCACGTGAGCTTTCCAGTCAGTCAGCAGGTAGTGTCTCACTAGCGGCAGCAGCATCTTCGTGGAAAAGGAGTGAAAACTGGGAAGTCAAACAGCAGAAATAGACCATTTGAAGAGAAACTTTGTAAAGAAGTTCGCTGTTTCTTCGTTGGTGAAAATCCTGGCACGTAAGCGCCTTGGCGCTACCTATCGGGCGGGAGTGAAACTAAAAATGATGGTTGTGTGCATGCATCAACCACTTGGCCTGGGTAGATGAAAAAAGTGAGCATGTACAGCGCCACGTGCGTGCCGGGCTCATCCAAAGCGTACGCGGACCAAGGCAGACTAGAGGGGAAATGCAGCATGAATAAGGCTTGACTGTCTGACAGAAACATGAGTTTATTAAAGTACTTTAAACGCGGGAGGAAAAAAAAAAAAAATCAGAAGAGATATGCAAGCACTGGAGGCATTTATCATGGTTTTAACCCACTGGAAACGGGAGCAATAACGGAAGAGTCGCTTAGCTAAGAGATGTGGTTAGAATTCAAATGCAGCCGGCTTCATATGAAGGGAAAGGCAAGGGGGACTACTGAATTGCTAAGGATATATTTCACCAGCCACTACAATATTAAGTTATGTTCCCAATTATGTACCTGGCAAGTTAAGATGACCAAAATTCATGAAGTCGATGACTTTAATCCGTCAGCAGCCTTCAGACAAACTGAACGTGCTAGCATTTGGATTTCAAAATAAGGGAGGTTTTTCTTGGTGGTGGTGAGGTTTCTCAAAAAACTATAAATATATAGAAATATAACAGAAATAATGGCATCCTTGGTCACTGAAGTTAATTTAAATCATTAAATACATTATTAATATTTTTTTCTTTGTAATGACAGTTAACTTATTGTTCTGTTCTGACTGCAAACTTATGGTCAAAAATATAAATTGTTATAAGGAAAAAGTAAAAAAAAAAAAAATACTACAGTCTGTTCGAAATTTATTTAAAAAACAGTAATTTTATTTTTTTTAAAAAACAGACAAAAATAAGCCATAAAATAATACACACATTTATAATAAAGTTTCAAATGTACAAGAAAAGTCAATTTTACAAGAGGAAATTACAAATTTCAGGAAAATGGTTTAAAATTTAAATAAATTTACAGAGAAAAGTATAAAACTATGAGAAAATTGTTATAAATTTTGGAGAAAAACCTCAAACCTTCAAGACAAGTCATTACTCCAGTTTTAAGTGGGTGCTCTTTGTACCCTTAACTAGAAATTTTTGGTTGCCTCTAATTGACATGGTACTTGATATTTTCTAACCTGTTTGTATACCACCATAGAGAGAGAGAGAACCTGAATTAGACAGAGCTCTGAGAGGGCAAGATGAGACAGAAGAGAGTAAAGTGTTCAGGCAGAGGGTCCAGGAGAGGTGAGAGCAGAGGAAGGAGAGAAGGATGACACCAGTAAAAAGTCCAAACACGGACTTCCGGTTATGGCTGCCACGTAAGACGGACGTGTCTCACTCTGCTCTGCTCTTGGAGAAAAAAAATCGGCAAATAACTCTCTCATTTGGGACAGAACGTATCCCAGCGTTTGGGCGAGGATATGTCGGCGAAGCCTAAGGCTGGAAAACCAGGTAAAGGAAAAAGCGAGCCGCCGAAACAGTCCAAATTAACGGACTTTCAGGTCTGTGACGCAGCAAATAAAACTCCATATATGGCGGAGGAGGCTGGCAACGGTGCGATGTCTGCGGGGGGAGGCGCAGATGCGCTGATGGCTGCCATGAGTTCAATGAGAGCGGACTTTTCCTCTAGATTTGATGGGATTATGACAGCGTTGGAAGGAATAAGAAAGGAATTGGGTGACTGTGTAGAACGAACGGCGCAGATGGAGCTCCGTCTCGCTAGTGCTGAAGATGACGTCACCCGTCTTCAATTAAAGGTGCGCACTTTGGAAAAAAAAAATAAATCTCTGAAAAATAATATTTTGGATTTGGAATCTCGGTCGAGACAGAATAACTTGAGGCTGGTGGGTCTTCCAGAGGAATCAGAAGGTCGGGACGTATGTTCCTTTCTGGAAAAGTGGATTCCGGAGGTGCTGGGCAGCGAGGAGTTGCAATCAGCAGTGGCTCTGGAAAATGCACATCGTATTGGCCCACGGAGAGATAAGGGACCGCCGAGGACCTTAATTATGAAGTTTCTTAGCAACAGAGACAGGATGAAGATCTTCAACGCTGCACGAGCTAAAGGAGAGATTAAACACCAGGACCAGCAGGTGCGGTTCTACCCAGATTTGGCCACAGGAATCCAGCAATTGAGGAAGCAGTTTGATCCCATACGTAAGGAGCTGCGCAACCTTGGGATTCGTCATGGTGTAATCTATCCTGCGAGACTGCTGACCACGTATGAGGGCAGAACCCACATCTTCAAGACCCCAGAGGAGGCGCAGGAGTTCATCAAGAAGATCAAAGAAGAAGAAGAGACTGGTGGGAGCTAAGCATGAACAAAATATAAGGTAGAATAATTAAGCATTTGCACAGGCATCTGACTGACTTGAAGTAAATAGTAAGTTTACAAAATATAGATTGTATTATATATTAAAAAAACAAAACAAAAACAAAACAAACAAAAAAAACTATGATGTACAAAGTTGTTAAAAATTTTGGAGTTAAGTTGGAAAACTACAGAGGAGAGTTAATGTTACGTTATTAAAAGCAGTAGAGTTAGGGTGATTGGGAGGATGAAGAAGGAGTGGCTTAGGCTGTTCCCCGTGGGTGTGGAACGGTCGATGGCTATATCGGGAGACAGAATTTTTCTTTTGATTTTGGGGGGTTTGCCACAAGTGTGGGAAGGGGAAATTTGTTTGTGTGTAGTTTGTAGGATGAATGTTCAACCACTCATGTTTTTGCTTCTCTGTATGAGCATGTTTACACTGCAAGGTAATCCCAAACTCTCTATTGATCATAAACCAAAGTGTTAATCTTAATTTAACTTCATGGAATTGCAGAGGTCTACAAAATTTAAAAAAACTTAAACAAGTTATGAATAAAATAAAAGACATGGGTTCAAAAATTGTGTTTTTACAAGAAACTCATCTAATAGAGGAGGATGTTAAAAGAATTAGGAGTAGATGGCAAGGAAGTGTATTCACCTCTTCATTTTCATCCCGAGCCAGGGGAGTTATGACTCTCATACATAAATCAGTTCCTTTTCAAGTGAAAAATGTAATTGGAGACAAATTTGGAAGATATGTAATCATTCAAGGTTCTTTGCTATTAGAAAATATAAATCTTGTGAACTTATATGGTCCCAATATAGATGATCAGAAGTTCTTTGCTAATTTATTTCTTATCTTATCATCACTTACAGGGCAACATATAATAGCAGGGGATTTTAATTGTACATTGAATCCAGGTATAGATAGATCAACAGGACTGGATTGTACGCACATTGGATGTAGGATGACTATTAATCATTTTATGAAAGAATTGAGATTGTTAGATATATGGAGAGAAATGAAACCACAAGTTAAAGCCTATTCTTGTTATTCCAGTACCTACAAGACATTCTCACGTATTGATTATTTTTTGATTTCCACAGAATTAAGGTCCAAGATTCAAAACTGCTTTTATGATAACATCGTGATCTCTGATCATGCACCCTGTTGTCTAATATATGTAGATAAAAAATTGACAAAGGAATCAGGTAGATGGCAATTTCAGCATAAATGGCTTCAGGATGAGGAATTTGTCAAGTATATAGAAAAACAGATAGACGAGTTCTTTGACATCAATACTACACAAACATCAGCATGTGTAAAGTGGGAGGCTTTCAAAGCTTTTATTAGGGGACATATTATTAGTTATACAGGATCAAAATCTAAGAAGACTCGAGAGGAGAGAGCTAAATTGGAACATAAAATAAAAAATCTTCAGGAAAAAGTGTATGCAGGAAGTGACCCAAGGTTGGAGAATGAATTACTGATTTTGAGAGCTGAATACGACAAAAAATCAGCGAATAGAGCTGCCTCGAGTCTTCTAAGATTGAAACAATCTTTTTATGAACAAGGTGAAAAATCAGGAAAATTATTAGCATGGCAGATTAAACAATTAGAAATTAAAACACCAATTACCAGTATTATAAGTAATGGACAGGTAGTTATAGATCCTTTAGAAATTAATAGAGCCTTTAGAGATTACTATGAAAAATTATATGATACCAAAAATGAACCTGATTTAACAAAACTAAATGGGTTTTTGAACGAACTATCTATACCGTGTATTCCAAATGAAAACAGGGAGATATTGGAGTCTAAAATTAGTCAAGAAGAAGTTGGGCTAGCCATTGATAATATGAAATCAGGAAAAAGTGCAGGACCAGATGGTCTTCCAGTTGACCTTTATAAAAAATTTAAGAATAAATTAATAAAACCTTTTTTGGAAATGGTTTTAGAAGCATTTCAAAATAATAATTTACCATCATACATAAATAATGCCTTAATTATACTGCTGCCAAAACCAGGTAAGCCCTCTAATAAATGTGAAAATATGAGACCAATAAGCCTATTAAACGCCGACCTTAAGATAATCTGTAAAATTTTAGCAAGACGAATACAAGAAATTTTACCAAATATTATTAATCGAGATCAGAATGGCTTTATAAAGGGTAGACAAGGCTTCCATAATGTAAGAAGACTATTTAATATTATTTATTTTAATAAAGAAGCACCGGACTTCCGGTTATGGCTGCCACGTAGGACGGACGTGTCTCGCTCTGCTCTGCTCCTGGAGAAAAAAAATCTGCAAATAACTCTCTCATTTGGGACAGAACGTATCCCAGCGTTTGGGCGAGGATATGTCGGCGAAGCCTAAGGCTGGAAAACCAGGAAAAGGAAAAAGCGAGCCGCCGAAACAGTCCAAATTAACGGACTTTCAGGTCAGTGACGCAGCAAACAGGGCTCCATATATGGCGGAGGAGGCTGGCAACGCTGCGATTTCTGCGGGGAATGGCGCAGATGCGCTGATGGCTGCCATGAGTTCAATGAGAGCGGACTTTTCCTCTAGATTTGATGGGATTATGACAGCGTTGGAAGGAATAAGAAAGGAATTGGGTGACTGTGTAGAACGAACGGCGCAGATGGAGCTCCGTCTCGCTAGTGCTGAAGATGACGTCACCCGTCTTCAATTAAAGGTGCGCACTTTGGAAAAAAAAAATAAATCTCTGGAAGATAATATTTTGGATTTGGAATCTCGGTCGAGACAGAATAATTTGAGGCTGGTGGGTCTTCCAGAGGAATCAGAAGGTCGGGACGTATGTTCCTTTCTGGAAAAGTGGATTCCGGAGGTGCTGGGCAGCGAGGAGTTGCAATCAGCAGTGGTTCTGGAAAAAGCACATCGCATTGGCCCACGGAGAGATAAGGGACCGCCGAGGACCTTAATTATGAAGTTTCTTAACAACAGAGACAGGATGAAGATCTTCAACGCTGCACGAGCTAAAAAAGGAGAGATTAAACACCAGGACCAGCAGGTGCGGTTCTACCCAGATTTGGCCACAGGAATCCAGCAATTGAGGAAGCAGTTTGATCCCGTACGTAAGGAGCTGCGCAACCTTGGGATTCGTCATGGTGTAATCTATCCTGCGAGACTGCTGACCACGTATGAGGGCAGAACCCACATCTTCAAGACCCCAGAGGAGGCGCAGGAGTTCATCAAGAAGATCAAAGAAGAAGAAGAGACTGGTGGGAGCTAAGCATGAACAAAATATAAGGTAGAATAATTAAGCATTTGCACAGGCATCTGACTGACTTGAAGTAAATAGTAAGTTTACAAAATATAGATTGTATTATATATTAAAAAAAAACAAAACAAAAACAAAACAAACAAAAAAAAAACTATGATGTACAAAGTTGTTAAAAATTTTGGAGTTAAGTTGGAAAACTACAGAGGAGAGTTAATGTTACGTCATTAAAAGCAGTAGAGTTAGGGTGATTGGGAGGATGAAGAAGGAGTGGCTTAGGCTGTTCCCCGTGGGGGTGGAACGGTCGATGGCTATATCGGGAGACAGAATTTTTCTTTTGATTTTGGGGGGTTTGCCACAAGTGTGGGAAGGGGAAATTTGTTTGTGTGTAGTTTGTAGGATGAATGTTCAACCACTCATGTTTTTGCTTCTCTGTATGAGCATGTTTACACTGCAAGGTAATCCCAAACTCTCTATTGATCATGGACCAAAGTGTTAATCTTAATTTAACTTCATGGAATTGCAGAGGTCTACAAAATTTAAAAAAACTTAAACAAGTTATGAATAAAATAAAGGACATGGGTTCAAGAATTGTGTTTTTACAAGAAACTCATCTGATAGAGGAGGATGTTAAAAGAATTAGGAGTAGATGGCAGGGAAGTGTATTCACCTCTTCATTTTCATCCCGAGCCAGGGGAGTTATGACTCTCATACATAAATCAGTTCCTTTTCAAGTGAAAAATGTAATTGGAGACAAATTTGGAAGATATGTAATCATTCAAGGTTCTTTGCTATTAGAAAATATAAATCTTGTGAACTTATATGGTCCCAATATAGATGATCAGAAGTTCTTTGCTAATTTATTTCTCATCTTATCATCACATACAGGGCAACATATAATAGCAGGGGATTTTAATTGTACATTGAATCCAGGTGTGGATAGATCAACAGGACTGGATTGTACGCACATTGGATGTAGGATGACTATTAATCATTTTATGAAAGAATTGAGATTGTTAGATATATGGAGAGAAATGAAACCACAAGTTAAAGCCTATTCTTGTTATTCCAGTACCTACAAGACATTCTCACGTATTGATTATTTTTTGATTTCCACAGAATTAAGGTCCAAGATTCAAAACTGCTTTTATGATAACATCGTGATCTCTGATCATGCACCCTGTTGTCTAATATATGTAGATAAAAAATTGACAAAGGAATCAGGTAGATGGCAATTTCAGCATAAATGGCTTCAGGATGAGGAATTTGTCAAGTATATAGAAAAACAGATAGACGAGTTCTTTGACATCAATACTACACAAACATCAGCATGTGTAAAGTGGGAGGCTTTCAAAGCTTTTATTAGGGGGCATATTATTAGTTATACAGGATCAAAATCTAAGAAGACTCGAGAGGAGAGAGCTAAATTGGAACATAAAATAAAAAATCTTCAGGAAAAAGTGTATGCAGGAAGTGACCCAAGGTTGGAGAATGAATTACTGATTTTGAGAGCTGAATACGACAAAAAATCAGCGAATAGAGCTGCCTCGAGTCTTCTAAGATTGAAACAATCTTTTTATGAACAAGGTGAAAAATCAGGAAAATTATTAGCATGGCAGATTAAACAATTGGAAATTAAAACACCAATTACCAGTATTATAAGTAACGGACAGGTAGTTATAGATCCTGTAGAAATTAATAGAGCCTTTAGAGATTACTATGAAAAATTATATGATACCAAAAATGAACCTGATTTAACAAAACTAAATGGGTTTTTGAACGAACTATCTATACCGTGTATTCCAAATGAAAACAGGGAGATATTGGAGTCTAAAATTAGTCAAGAAGAAGTTGGGCTAGCCATTGATAATATGAAATCAGGAAAAAGTGCAGGACCAGATGGTCTTCCAGTTGACCTTTATAAAAAATTTAAGAATAAATTAATAAAACCTTTTTTGGAAATGGTTTTAGAAGCATTTCAAAATAATAATTTACCATCATACATAAATAATGCCTTAATTATACTGCTGCCAAAACCAGGTAAGCCCTCTAATAAATGTGAAAATATGAGACCAATAAGCCTATTAAACGCCGACCTTAAGATAATCTGTAAAATTTTAGCAAGACGAATACAAGAAATTTTACCAAATATTATTAATCGAGATCAGAATGGCTTTATAAAGGGTAGACAAGGCTTCCATAATGTAAGAAGACTATTTAATATTATCTATTTTAATAAAGAAGCACCGGATACAGCTCTCCTATCATTGGATGCCGAAAAGGCCTTTGATAGAGTTGAATGGCCCTTTCTTTTTGAAGTCCTACAAAGGTTTGGACTTGGAAATAATTTCATAAAATGGGTTCAAATAATATACAATAATGCTACAGCAGAAATCCTAACAAATAACAATATTTCAAAACCAATAAAAATCAATAGAGGATGTCGACAAGGCTGTCCACTCTCACCTTTACTGTTTACTATGGCAATTGAACCTTTAGCGATAGCGATACGTTTACATTCACAAATATATGGAATTAAAGTTGGACCAACAGAACATAAAATCTCCCTGTACGCCGATGATATAATTTTGTTTATGTCGAATCTAAAAAAATCAATTCCAACCTTGTTGAATTTAATAAAGAATTTTGGGGAAATATCAGGATATAAAATAAATAAAACTAAATCTTCAATATTAATGCTAAATGAGACCCAGAGAAATTACCCAGCCCCTGAGGTAAATCAATTCAATGTTGTAAATCAGTTTAAATATTTAGGAATCCAAATTATGCCTAAGCTAGAATCAGTCGCCAGTGTCAACTATGAAGCCTTAATGTCAGATATCAGTGAGTTAACTCAGAGATGGATGTCACTACCAATGTCGATGATCGGGAGAATCAATATACTTAAAAGTAATATTTTACCTAAAATACTTTATTTATTTCAATACATTCCCTTATCACCACCTTTAGATCTATTCTCAAGAATAAAAAAAAAGTTAGTGGAATTTATATGGAACAACAGGAGGGCTAGATTACGTCTGTCTTTATTATATTTACCATTTGATCGTGGAGGTCTGAAATGTCCAAATTTTATGTTGTATTATTGGTCGGCACAACTGAGGTCTATGACATATTATTTTTCATCAAATGATCTCCCTCACTGGACTGAAATGGAATCATACAATTTACCTTTACCTCTTCCCATATTCATATACTCAGATTCGGCAAAAAAATTACAAAAACAAGTTAAAAATCCATTTGTAAAGCATATGATCAAAATATGGTGTGAAGCTAAAAACTATTTAAAAGAACCACAGTTATTGTCACAATTTAGTCCAATATGGGGTAATCAATATTTTAAACCAGGGAGAGCGGACGCTGTATTTAAAGTATGGAATTTAAAAGGGATACAAAAGATTCAGGATTTATATTTGCCATGTGCAGATAACATAATGTCTTTTGAAGAGCTGAGGATCAAATTTAATCTCAATAGAACACATTTTTTTAAATATCTTCAACTTAGAAACTTTATTCGATCAAATCAAAATAAAGCTCTCACTCGACCTATTTATTCATCCTTGGAAAAAATGATGATGAAAGATAGTAAAAGAAAGGGTATTATTTCAGAGTTTTATAACTCATTGACACTATCTTCAAGTGAAAATTCACTGAAAAGATTAAACTACTGGAAAGAAGATCTGCAAATTGAAATTTCAGAGGAACAATGGGAATTGGCTTGTACAGAAGCTCAAACCAAATCAATAAATGCACGCCTTAAATTGATACATTTCAAATGGTTAATGCGGATGTATGTTACACCGGAGGAGTTAAATAGATATAACAAAAATATACCAGATACATGCACAAAATGCATGGAAAGTAAAGGAACCCTATTTCATTGTTTATGGGAATGTAGATTAATAAGAATGTTTTGGGAAGAGGTGAGGGTAACAATTGAAAAAATAATCTCAAAACAAATCATATTGAATCCTAAACTGGTTTTGTTGGGTCTGTACCCAGAAAAGCATAATTTCAATAAAAGTGAAAGAACATTCATAGACCTCAGTTTGCTTAATGCCAAAAAATGTATTGCACTATTATGGAAAAAGACTCATAGACCAGATGTGACTCAGTGGTTAAGACAGATGTTAACAAACCTTCCATTAGAAAGAATAACATACATACTGAAATCAAAGGAAATTGTGTTTGAGAATATATGGAGACCTTTTATTGATTATGTAAAAAATTTAAACATAACTCTTGAAGAAGAAGGTGAATGATGTGTGTGGACCTTGTAAATTCCAAACTGGTGAACATAATATGTATACTTATGTATTGGATTGTCTAGACTAAACAGAGGAGCATTGTTGAAGACTTGATTTTGTTGGTGGTTGTTGGTGTTTTTAGTGCATTTTTTTTTTTTTTGTAGTACTTTAGTGTTAGTGTTTGATTGTTTGTATCATGTTTGTTAAAAAAAAAAAAAAAGGTTCAATAAAGATATTGTGGGAAAAAAAAATAAAGAAGCACCGGATACAGCTCTCCTATCACTGGACGCCGAAAAGGCCTTTGATAGAGTTGAATGGCCCTTTCTTTTTGAAGTCCTACAAAGGTTTGGACTTGGAAATAATTTCATAAAATGGGTTCAAATAATATACAATAATGCTACAGCAGAAATCCTAACAAATAACAATATTTCAAAACCAATAAAAATCAATAGAGGATGTCGACAAGGCTGTCCACTGTCACCTTTACTGTTTACTATGGCAATTGAACCTTTAGCGATAGCGATACGTTTACATTCACAAATATATGGAATTAAAGTTGGACCAACAGAACATAAAATCTCCCTGTACGCCGATGATATAATTTTGTTTATGTCGAATCTAAAAAAATCAATTCCAACCTTGTTGAATTTAATAAAGAATTTTGGGGAAATATCAGGATATAAAATAAATAAAACTAAATCTTCAATATTAATGCTAAATGAGACCCAGAGAAATTACCCAGCCCCTGAGGTAAATCAATTCAATGTTGTAAATCAGTTTAAATATTTAGGAATCCAAATTATGCCTAAGCTAGAATCAGTCGCCAGTGTCAACTATGAAGCCTTAATGTCAGATATCAGTGAGTTAACTCAGAGATGGATGTCACTACCAATGTCGATGATCGGGAGAATCAATATACTTAAAAGTAATATTTTACCTAAAATACTTTATTTATTTCAATACATTCCCTTATCACCACCTTTAGATCTATTCTCAAGAATAAAAAAAAAGTTAGTGGAATTTATATGGAACAACAGGAGGGCTAGATTACGTCTGTCTTTATTATATTTACCATTTGATCGTGGAGGTCTGAAATGTCCAAATTTTATGTTGTATTATTGGTCGGCACAACTGAGGTCTATGACATATTATTTTTCATCAAATGATCTCCCTCACTGGACTGAAATGGAATCATACAATTTACCTTTACCTCTTCCCATATTCATATACTCAGATTCGGCAAAAAAATTACAAAAACAAGTTAAAAATCCATTTGTAAAGCATATGATCAAAATATGGTGTGAAGCTAAAAACTATTTAAAAGAACCACAGTTATTGTCACAATTTAGTCCAATATGGGGTAATCAATATTTTAAACCAGGGAGAGCGGACGCTGTATTTAAAGTATGGAATTTAAAAGGGATACAAAAGATTCAGGATTTATATTTGCCATGTGCAGATAACATAATGTCTTTTGAAGAGCTGAGGATCAAATTTAATCTCAATAGAACACATTTTTTTAAATATCTTCAACTTAGAAACTTTATTCGATCAAATCAAAATAAAGCTCTCACTCGACCTATTTATTCATCCTTGGAAAAAATGATGAAAGATAGTAAAAGAAAGGGTATTATTTCAGAGTTTTATAACTCATTGACACTATCTTCAAGTGAAAATTCACTGAAAAGATTAAACTACTGGAAAGAAGATCTGCAAACTGAAATTTCAGAGGAACAATGGGAATTGGCTTGTACAGAAGCTCAAACCAAATCAATAAATGCACGCCTTAAATTGATACATTTCAAATGGTTAATGCGGATGTATGTTACACCGGAGGAGTTAAATAGATATAACAAAAATATACCAGATACATGCACAAAATGCATGGAAAGTAAAGGAACCCTATTTCATTGTTTATGGGAATGTAGATTAATAAGAATGTTTTGGGAAGAGGTGAGGGTAACAATTGAAAAAATAATCTCAAAACAAATCATATTGAATCCTAAACTGTTTTTGTTGGGTCTGTACCCAGAAAAGCATAATTTTAATAAAAGTGAAAGAACATTCATAGACCTCAGTTTGCTTAATAAGATAAGATAAGATAAGCCTTTATTAGTCCCACAACGGGGAAATTCCAGGATTGCAACAGCACAGGGATAGCAACACTCAGAGCAACAATCAGAAGGCAAGAAAAAAAAAAAAAAACAAAAAAAACAAGCAAGCAAGAGCAGCTAATATACATATGTACGTATTACTATAAAATATATATATATACACACACACACAGACACACAGTGCAGAGCATTGTAGCTGGATGGAATAAATATATGAATATATGAACACACAGTGCAGAGCATTGTAGCTAGATGGAATAAATATGTAAATATATAAACACCCACAGTACGGAGCATTGCAGCTAGGTGGAATAAATATGCAAGTATATAAACACACACAGTGCGGAGCAATGTAGCTAGATGGAATAATATGTAGATATATAAATATATAAACACACCCAGTGCTGAGCATTGTAGCTAGATGGAATAAATATGTAAATATATAAACACACACAGTGCAGAGCATTGTTGCTAGATGGAATGAAACAGCATAACCGTCTACTTAGTTATCCTACATGGTATGATTATGTGCCCATACATATTCTCACCCTCCATAGCGACCGGTAAGTTCCTAGTTGTATGCCGGAGGGGACCATTGTGTAAGTCTATTGCATCTTTTGCATTCAAAAAACTATTAGTTTGTTACGTCTTTTTGCTATCTCTGCGAGCAGCCCTGCTTAGGTTGTACAGTCTGACAGCCGTTGGTAGGAAGGACCTACGAAACCTCTCGGTTGTGCACCTGGGATGATGTAGTCTGCTGCTAAATGAGCTCCTCAGTGCATTCAGTATGTCCTGCATAGGGTGGAACTCGGACTCCAGCAGAGATGACAGTTTAGCCACCGTCCTTCTCTCTCCTATCTCCTCCATCGGATCAAGGCGCTGCCCCAGGACAGAGCTAGCTTTCTTAATCAGTTTGTTCAGTCTCTTCCTATCGGCTGCAGTAATGCCACTGCCCCAGCAGACCACTCCAAAAGTGATGGCTGATGCCACCACCGTGTCATAGAATGACTTCAGCAGCGCCCCTTGTACACCAAAAGACCTGAGTCTCCTCAGCAGGAACAGCCTGCGCTGTCCCTTCTTGTAGAGTGCATCAGTATTGTGTGACCAGTCTAGTTTATTGTTCAGATGAATACCCAGGTACTTATACCAAATAACAAATAACAAACCTTCCATTAGAAAGAATAACATATATACTGAAATCAAAGGAAATTGTGTTTGAGAATATATGGAGACCTTTTATTGATTATGTAAAAAATTTAAACATAACTCTTGAAGAAGAAGGTGAATGATGTGTGTGGACCTTGTAAATTCCAAACTGGTGAACATAATATGTATACTTATGTATTGGATTGTCTAGACTAAACAGAGGAGCATTGTTGAAGACTTGATTTTGTTGGTGGTTGTTGGTGTTTTTAGTGCATTTTTTTTTTTGTAGTACTTTAGTGTTAGTGTTTGATTGTTTGTATCATGTTTGTTAAAAAAAAAAAAAAGGTTCAATAAAGATATTGTGGAAAAAAAAAAAGTCCAAACACAGGACGTCTGGGTAGGACCTCAAATGGCCCAATATTCCAACATTCAAGACTTGGTTGTACAATACTTCAAATTTAGTTCCATATGCACAGCAGTGGCTCAGGAGGTAGCGCGGGTCCTCCAATAACCGGGTGGGTGGCAGTTCGAATCTCACTCTCCCCAGATATCCTGCCGTTGTGTCCCTGAGCAAGACACTTTACCCACCTTGCCTCCAGTGCCCATAACACTGGGTATGAATGTGTATAAATGTTCGGTGGTGGCCGGAGAGGCTGTTGGCCCGGACTGGCAGCCATGTTTCCGTCAGCCTGCCCCAGGGCAGCTGTGGCTACAGTAGTAGCTTGCCACTACCATTGTCTGTCTGGAGTGAATGAATAATGTATCTGTAAAAAGTGTCTATGATAAAGCACTATATAAATCTGATGCATTATTATATGCAAAGTTACTGTGCAAAATTAAAAATAAAGAAAAAAGGGACTTCCGGTCTGGACGCCATGGCGACTGCAGCTTAACACTGAAGCTCTCAGACCCAATCCAAGATAACACCTTGAAAATCAAACTTAACAGATTTTTGGAGGAGTGAAAATCAAAAGACAAATTCATCATGTCTAAAGGAAAACAGAAGAAACTGAAATTCTCCAGGCCAGGACACGTATTGGCCGGAGAATCTGAACTGGAAGATCTCCGTTCAGAAGACGAGGAACTGGTGATAGCTAACAAAAAGGTTAGCCTGAAATCACTATTTGAAGAGCTACGACGATTTCGCCGAGAAGTTACGGCCGAATTTCGGGAATTCAGAGAAGAATTGAAAAGGACAAACAGCAGAGTGGACCAGGCCGAGAACCGAATCTTGGAAACAGAGGAACGAATAAAAGTGCTCGAAGATTCTGTGCTGGACCTATGCAAAAGACAAGCATCTATAGAGGCTAAGCTAGCCAACCAAGAAGGAAGACAAAGAAGAGACAACATAAGAATTCATGGTCTGATAGAAGGAGCCGAAAACGGTTTTAACTCAATGGCAGAATGCGTGGAATCCTTACTAAGAGAGAAATTGGATATTCCACAAACCACCGACTTGAAGATAGAAAAGGCACATCGTTCATTAGCCGCTAGGCCGGCGGCGGAAGCGCCCCCACGTTCGGTGTTGGTAAGATTTTCCAATTTCAAAATAAAACAAGAGGTTGTAAGACTGGCCTGGCAGAAAAAAGGATTTATGCACCAGGAGAGAAAAGTCTTCGTGGAACACGATTACGCCCCGGAGGTCCTTAAAAAGCGCAGGGAATACAATGACGCGAAAAAGGTGTTAAGAGAGAAGAAATTGCGCTTTCAAACTCCATTTCCTGCGAAGTTAAGGGTCTTCTACGGCGAAGAAACATGTCTCTATAATTCGGCGGAAGAAGCAACAGCTGACATGGCGAGAAGAGGCCTCCCGGTAACGGTATTTAAACCCGCAGCAGACCTGAGTGAGAAGATCAAAGCGCAAACATGGACAACACAAAGACCTTCAAAATCCACGGACCAGCAGCGGGAAACCCAGCGCCAGAGCGTCGCGGATAAACTGTCCGTTTTCAGGTTGGAATAGCGACCTTTTTTTTTTTTTTTTTTCTCTTGAATCAATCCGCACATCCAACCCCCCTCATACAAGGTAACAAACATTAAAGGAGATGCGTATTCAGCATGTGGTAAAACATTTCATGGAACAGTCATAATATTTGAAACAAATAAGTCTTTTTAATAAAAAAAAAAACAAAACAAAACTTGTTAAAATAGAAATGTGACAATAATCCACATGTTCTCCTCATACTAACTAATACTGTTTTTGCGTGAATGTTTGATGTGATGGGGGTGGGAGGGTGCACACAATTTCACAGGGTTTAGGCATAAAAGGAAAAAAAAAATGATTACAAGTTTGGATTGGGTTCTGAAACTCACGTTAAAAGCATGGGACAACTTACAGGGGTAAGAGAGGGCCCTCAACACGTAACAGAGTTTGAGGAATTTCCCTCAGGGCCTTCACTCCATCAAGGCTCTTCCAGGGTCTTTAAAAAGACCTTAGCTCAGGAAGTTCTTCTGACAGCTTTTTGTTTTAAAGTTTTATACACTATGTTCTTAATGTTTTTCTTGTTTTTAATGTTCTTTCAGTTTCTGAGTAGCACAAAAGACGGCCACCACACAGTTATACTAAACAAAACAACACAATGGAGAAACAGGGTGTAACCAAAATAATTTCATATAATGTAAAAGGAATCCTGAATCCAGTTAAAAGATCCAAGATTCTAGGCAAAATGAAAAAAAGACAAAGCAGGAATAATATTTTTTACAAGAAACCCACCTAACAGACGTGGAACACAATAAACTCAATAGACAAGGGTTTAAAATGATCTCTTCATCTTCATATAAGTCAGGGAGGAGGAGGGGAGTAGCGACATTGATATCAACCAAAATTACATTTGAAAAAAAAATCAGAACACAAAGATAAAGAAGGGAGATACAGTTTGGTAACTGGGCGGCTAGAGGGAGAAGATATCACCCTGCTGAATGTGTATGCTCCCCCAGGGGCTAACTGGAAATTTTATAAAAATGTATTCGACCTAATGATAACTAAAGCTCAAGGTTTAGTGATATGTGGTGGGGACTTCAATCTTAGACTGAATCCATACTGGGATGCTTCTGGTAATTCTCCACATCAAAATAACACCCAAAACAGGAAGACTCGGATGCTACTAAAAGAAATGGGAATCTGTGACGTGTGGAGGGAACTCAACCCCAGTGTAAAAGACTATACATTTTACTCAACTCCACATTCATCTTACTCAAGGATTGACTATTTTTTTATGTTTAATAGAGACATTGGAAGAGTAAAAACATGTAAAATAGGACTGATGGATCTCTCTGACCACAGTCCGATCTACATGGACTTAAATATCCAAAAATACACAAATAATACATTTTCTTGGAGGTTAAATTCAAATGTCCTGAAAGGACCATTGAAAGATGAATTGGAATCAGATATTCTCAGATATTTGGAAGAAAACGATAATGGAGAAGTATCCCCTTTAATACTGTGGGATGCATGCAAAGCTGTAATAAGAGGAAAGATTATTGCAAAACTGGCAACCCAAAAGAAACTGACAAGAAAAACTACCCACATTAGAGTCAGAACTTAGGAACCTAGAAAAAGAACACAAAGGCAACACTCATTCTACTGACTCGCTCAAGATTAAGGAAATTAAAAACCAAATAAATGAGATCTACACAATAGAAATCCAGAAGAAACTTACATTTTTGAAACAAAAATACTATGAAGCAGGCAGTAAATCGGCAAAATTGCTAGCCTATAAATTGAGGAAACATCAAACAGAAAGAGCAATCTACAAAATCAGAGACCCAGTATCAAAGGAAATAAAATTCAGAATTCAGGATATTCTTAAAAGCTTCGAGAATTACTATAAGAACTTATACTCCCACAAAAAACATAAAAACGCATCCGAGGCATTCCTAAACACATTAAACCTTCCCCAACTTACGGAGTCACAAAATAAAACACTACTGTCAGAAATACATCCTAAAGAATTGGAAAAAGCAATTATGAAACTTAAAGCTAACAAATCCCCAGGAGCTGATGGCTATACAGCAGAGTGGTACAAAACCTTTAAACAGCAACTATCTCCTCTCCTCCTGAAAACATTTAATTATGTCCTCCACACAGGGGAAATCCCCCCCTCCTGGAGAGAAGGGGTCATTGCAGTTATACCTAAACCTGAAAAGGATAAACTAGAGTGCTCCAACTACAGACCAATCAGTGTACTAAATCAGGATTATAAGCTTTTTACCATTATCCTTGCCAAAAGGTTAGAAAATATACTGACAGACCTAATTCATTTAGACCAAACAGGTTTTATAAGACAAAGACAGACACAAGACAACATTCGACGCACTTTACACATAATTCATCATATAAAAAAATATAACTTAAATGCAGTCATATTGGGATTAGATGCTGAAAAAGCATTCGATTCGGTTGACTGGTCTTTTCTATATAGAATCTTATCCAGTTTCAATTTTCATAACAACTTCATTAGAACTATACAGGCATTATATAAAAAACCAACAGCTAAAATAAGGATTAACGGTAATTTATCATCATCTTTTGAACTGGAAAGAGGATGTCGTCAGGGCTGCCCCCTGTCTCCACTGCTCTTTGCAATCTTCATAGAACCTCTGAGCCAATGGATAAGACAAAATCAAAAAATTCAAGGTATTACACTTGGTCAGAAGGAACATAAAATAGCACTCTTTGCTGATGACATTTTAATATACCTAGGGCAGCCGGACACTTCTTTACCAGAACTAACCTCAATTTTTTCAAAGTATGGAGATTTATCGGGGTACAAATTAAACATGCATAAAACCCAAATTTTAACATTCAACTATTTTTTTTTTTTGTTACTTATTTATACCCGTAGATAGACTTGGTTTGCAGTCTGGTGACAAGCCACCGGCTGCTGGTCGCTGCGTGCGCGAGCGCCCTAAACCTACATGTTTTTGGTGTGCGGGAGGAAACCGGAGAAATCCCGGAGTAAACCCGCGCAACACGGGGAGAACATGCAAACTCCACACAGCTCACTGTTGGTCGGGGGCTGGGATCGAACCCACGATCTCATGATCCCCGCGATCCCCCGGCCGAGGGTAAAACTGTGCTGCCACAGTGCTAAACCACTGCGCCACCGTGCAGCCCAAATCATTATTCACTAAGCAAACTCAAAACTAACTGGGAGTCAGAATCTATGAAATATCTGGGGGTCAATATCCCGAAACAACTCAACAAAATTATATCACTAAACTATGATCCACTGGTGACAAAAATAAAATCTGACCTAACAAGATGGAATATGATACCATTCTTGGGTACTGCACAAAGAATTGAAGCAGTCAAAATGAATATACTTCCACGTCTTCTATACCTTTTCCAAACAATACCGGTAGAACCTCCCAAAAAAACATGGCAGGAACTGGACAGAAGGATCTCTAGATTCATATGGCAGGGCAAGAGACCTAGAATCAGATATAGAACCCTACAGCTAAACAAAGACAAAGGTGGGCTCGCGCTGCCAAATATCAGGGACTACTTTAAAGCCGCACAAATTAAAACTTTAGTAGAGATATGTAACCCAGTCTACACTGCACAATGGAAGGAGATCGAATGCCAAATAACAAGTGACATCCCCCTACAGGCGATAATAGGGAACAATGCCTTACCTAAGCTTTTGAATAACACTAACCCGTGGATAGAGACCCCGCTAAAAATTTGGTTTAAGATAGTCAGAGAGAATCAAACTAAAGAGCCCTATCGACTTCTGCAATGGATTGCCTATGATCAAGACTTTACTCCTAATAAAACAGACTCCAGATTTAAAAAGTGGAAGGAGAAAGGGCTGATAAAATATTACGATTTTTTTAAAGGGCAAATCTTAAGAAGTTTTGAAGATTTGAAAAAACAAGGCCTAATAAATCAAGACCTTTACAGGTTCTTCCAGCTTAGACACCACATAAACAAAATACTTAAAAAGGAGGATTTGGAAAGGGCCCAGTCAGGTGTTCTGAAGGTCTTCTTAATGGCATATAAAGGGATCCCAGGGATCAGATACATTTCTAAAATATACCAAGGTCTTCAAGACTTAAAAGGAGACAACACATCTTATATAAAAGAGAGATGGGAAAAAGAGGGGAATTTCACTTTACAACTGGAAATATGGGAAAAGCTAAATAAACAGCAATGGAAAAGTACCTCATCCCTGCAGTGGAGAGAATTTGGATGGAAAAACTTGGTAAGATTTTTCAGAACACCTGCACAAAACAAATTTACCCATAAGGGGTTGAACTGTTGGCGCTTGTGTGGTGAAAAGACTGCAAATCATTTTCATGTGTTTTGGTCATGCCCAGTTATCCACCAATATTGGACCAATGTACAGACAATATTGGGGAAAATATTCAAAATAACAGTTCCCTTTTCTTTTGTAACTTTGTATTTGGGTTTACTACCGGACTCACTGGAAAGACGAGGAGAAAAATACCTATTCAATGTTTTAATATTGGCAAGCAAAAAAGCTCTAACTAAAAAATGGATGTTGAAGGACTGTCCCACACCTGAAGATTGGATTAACGTGATCCAAGACATTTACTCGATGGAAAAGTTGACATTCGCACTGAGACAGGACATGGATGGGTTCATGAACTTTTGGCAACCCTGGATCGCATATGTGTCTTCCATTAGATCTAATCTTTGACAAATACCATTTCAATAATGGTTCCGCTCTTTGTTCCAAAGCTACTCAGATGCTCTTTTACCTTTATTTACTTACTTTTTCTTTTTGTTTGTTTTTTGCTGGTTTGTTTGGGTTTTTTTTGTTTTTTTTTTTTGTTTTTTTGTTTCTTTTTTTTCTCTTTAATTTCACTTTTTCTTTCACTTTAAAAAAAAAAAAAGGGGGGTGTTGTAAGAATTAATCTTCCAATGTTGTCAGATATCAGAAAATAAGGGAACATGTGATGAAAATGTAAACAATGCACTACTGTAACGACCTGTATACCCTTTACAAAAACTTAAAAAAAAAAAAAAAATTAAATGAAAAATAAAGAAAAAAAAAAAATAGTATAAAATTAACATATTCATACATATGTGGTCCCCCCCCCCGGTTAAAAATATGTTGTCACCGCACCAAGGTCTTTAAGCCAGAGGAAACACTGGGTACAGGAAATCTTTCCTACCACATGCCATTACATCATACAATAACTCACTCCAATGTTGAATTCTGGTCATAACTATCTGTCATACTGCACCTTGCAATCTAATTGGTACCTCACAATGGTCCCTGTACCTGATAGTCCTGCATTGTACAGCAAGTACGATTCATGTACCTATACGGGTCATCATCTATTCATCTACGATGTACAGTATATAAGTCATTTGCAGTCTTACTTTCCATGAGTAATCCCTTTTTCTTTTATGCTGTGTGTGTCATTTTGGTTGTCTACTGCCATGTTGCTGTTATACTGTAATTTCCCAGTTTGGGATCAATAAAGTACACCCATCTATAGTGGTGTAAACAAGTGTTTCCCCCCTTCTTGATTTCTCATTTTTTTACATGTTTGTCACATTTAAATGTTTCAGATCAAACAAATTTAAATATTAGACAAAGATAACACAAGTAACCACAAAATGCAGTTTTTAAATAAAGGCGTTTATTATTAAGGGTAAAAAAAAAAAAAAAATAATCCAAACCTACATGGTCCTGTGGGATTGCTGCCCCCCCAGAAAAAAAAAACATAAAATAACTGTGGTTTATCACATCTTTGGAAAGCTGAGTTCAATTTCTCTAGCCACACCTGTTCTCAATCAAGAAATCGCTTAAATAGGACCTGCCTGACAAAGTGAAGTAGACAAAAGAGCTTCCAAAGCTAGACATCATTCTGCAATCCAAAGAAATTCAGCAACAAATGAGAAAGTAATTGAGATCAGTCTGGAAAAGGTTATAAAGCCATTTCTGAAGCTTTGAGACTCCAGTGAACCACAGTGAGAGCCATTATCCACAAATGGTGAAAACATGGAACAGTGGTGAACCTTCCCAGGAGTAGCCGGCTGACCAACATTACCCCAAGAGCGCAGCGATGTCTCATCCAAGAGGTCATAAAAGACCCCACAGCAACATCGAAAGAACTGCAGGCCTCACTTGCCTCAGTTAACCCCTTGACGCCTGTTGTCGCGAATTCGCATCAAACCGCTTCCACTCCAAATGCAACCAAAATACCGTCTGTATTCCTCCACTTCCGGTTGGAGCACTTCCAACACATACCTAGGAACCTTTTGCAAGCATTAGCTTCTGGTAGGAACGGTCAGAGATGGAGCACCATCCATTTCCTGATTGCTAGGGTTAGGGTTAGAGTTAGGGTTAGGGTTAGGGTGATAGTTTGGCAGTCATGAGAGTTGAAAATACTGAAAATAACTTTGTTGCATAAATAAAAGATTCTTCATACTTGAGATGGGAACAGGTGCTTTTTTTACCATTTTTTTTTTTTTTACCATAGATACCCGTTTTCGCTAATTTGCATCATACCTAAAATTATATCTATTTTATGTGCTATAGTCAAATTAACTTTCTCAACTTAATTTAGCATCTACTTGAAAGCAAAAACACAAGTGAAATTTTTTTTTTTCATAATTGGAAATAAATTCAGGCGTTAAGGGGTGAAGGTCGGTGTTTATGACTCCACCATAAGAAAGAGACTGGTCAAAAATGGCCTGCATGGCAGAGTTCCAAGACAAAATCCACTGCTGAGCAAAAAGAAAATGAAGTTTCATTTCAGTTTTGCCAGAAAACATCTTGATGATCCCCAAGACTTTTGGGAAAATACTCTGTGGACTGACGAGACAAAAGTTGAACTTTTTGGAAGGTGTGTGTCCCATTACATCCAGCATAAAAGTAACAGCATTTCAGAAAAGGAACATCACACCAACATTAAAATACGGTGGTGGTAGTGTGATGGTCTGGGGTTGTTTTGCTGCTTCATGACCTGGAAGACTTGCTGTGGTAAATGGAACCATGAATTCTGCTGTCTACTAAAAAATCCTCAAGGAGAATGTCCGACCATCTGTTCGTGACCTCAAGCTGAAGTGCACTTGGGTTCTGCAGCAGGACAATGATTCAAAACACACCAGCAAGTCCACCTCTGAATGGCTTAAGAAAACAAAAGGAAGACTTTGGAGTGGCCTAGTCAAAGTCCTGACCTCAATCCGATTGAGATGCTGTGGCATTACCTTAAAAGGCGGTTCATGCTTGAAAACCCTCCAATGTGGCTCAATTACAACAATTCTGCAAAGATGAGTGGATCCAAAATTCCTCCACAGCGCTGTATAAGACTCACTGCCAGTTATCGCAAATGCTTGATTGCAGTTGTTGCTGCTTTTACTTTTGTGTTTACTTGTGTTATCTTTGTCTAATATTTAAATTTGTTTGATGATCTGAAACATTTAACTTTAATTTAACCAACTGAGGCACCACTCCGCCCCACACCCGGGAGGCTGGGGTTCAAATCCCAGCTGGGTCATGCCAAAGACTATATAAAAGCAGACCTTTGTGACACTTTTTTGTGAAAAGTGTGACAAACATACAAAAAATGAGAAATCAGGAAGGGGGCAAACACTTTTTCACACCACTGTACCCATCTATAGAGAATGGGCATTGGCGTCATGCCGCGCTGCATTCTGGGCCGTTGTTGCCATCATCATGATCTGGCATCTTTGTTTACCTTTAGTTTAGGCAACTGCTAACGTCAACAGACATACCTGCAATGGAACGGAGCAGACAGCAAATTCAAATTCCTTATTCAGAGAAGCTGAATGAGGAATCAAAGGAGTGCTACCTCTACAAAATTTAATAAATAAATACGATCAATCGATATAAGCACAAGAAATGGACCACCGATCTTGACCAGCTGCCTCAAGTCACGCTGTCTGACGTGTTTGCCTACCTGGTTTGTGGGGTGAGCACATAAACCCATGAGCAATTTAAAAACTATAAATCATGACAGGCTCCTGTTCAATTAACCAATGGATGGGTCCAGCCACCTCAGATATTCTGGATTAACAACCTGAAAACCGTTGTTTAACACAAAGGTAAGAGTCATTGAACCTGGGGCGGAGGCGTGTGTGTGCGTGTACATCAGCGACGTCTGGTGCAGAGATGCAACTGTTGTACACAAGCACTCTTCTCCGCTGAAGTTTATGATCAAGTGCCGACCATTCCACATTCTGAGAGAATTTTCATCTGTCCTATTAGCCGCCGTTTACGCCCCGCCCACCGGCACCGGCGAGAGGTAGTAAAGCACTGAAAGAACTATCAGGCCATCAATGAGACACAAACAGCACATCCAGACAGAGTCCTCATCACAGCAGGAGACTTCAACCATGCAGATTTAAAGGACCTCCTACCAAACCTACACCAACATGTAGACTTTCCAACAAGAGCAGACAATTTGCTGGATCTGGTGTACACAACTCACAAGAAAGCATACAGAGCCTCCCCACTTCCCCCTCTGGGGGTCTCTGATCACGTCACCATCCTGTTAAGGCCGGCATACAAATCCAGAGTGAAAACAATTAGACCAACAAAAAAGCAGGTATGTGGGTGGCCAGAGGGAGCCTCTGATGCTCTGAAAGACTGCTTCTGCACTACAGACTGGGACACTTTCAAGCACGCAGCCACTTACAATGGACACACAAACCTAGAGGAGTACACTGAGGTTGTTGTTGCATACATAGCAAAATGCAATGATGATGTCACTCACTGCAAAAACATCACTGTTTGTGCTTGTCAGAAGCCATGGATGACAGCAAAGGTCCTCAGGCTCCTGAGAGCTTGGGACGCAGCCTTCAGGGCCGGCAACAGTGCAGGACTAACAGCTAGGGCCAACCTGTCTTGTGGCATCAAGGAGGCAAAATGACAGTACAGCAAGAAAATATCCGGCCACTTAAGCAACACCAGAGATGCACATTCCCTCTGACGTGGCATACAGACCCTCACCAACTATAAACCTCCACCTCAGGCCTGTGCAATTGACACCACACTGCTCAACAACCTAAATGACTTCTTTGGCCGCTTTGAAGCACAAAACAGCACATAAGCACTGAAGACCACTCCTCTTCCAGACGAGCAGGCCATGAGTTTGGATCCGGCTAGTGTGAAGAGGACCCTCTGCAGGATCAACCCACACAAAGCAGCTGGACCATACAGCATACTGGGTCACGTCCTGAAGGACTGTTCAGAGGAGCTCAAGAATGTCCAGGCCGACATCTTCAACATTACCCCGACTCAAACCGTTGTTCCCACATGTTTCAAAACTGCCACCATAATACCAGTCCCAAAGAAGCCCGTCCCATCCAGCTACAATGATTACCAGCCCATAGCAGTGAACCCCATTATAATGAAGTGCTTTGAGTGGCTAGTCATGCAGAACAAGTCCATCCTGCCTCCCTCCTCCGACCCATCTCAGTTTGCATACAGGTCAAACAGATTCACAGAAGATGCCATTGGTGCTGCTTTCCATCCAGCCTACACCCACCTGGACTCAAAGAACTCCTACATGCAAATGCTGTTCTTGGACTTCAGCTCAGCATTCAACACAATCATCCCCCAGCACCTGATACAAAAACTCAAGACGCTTGGGACTCAAAACCTCTCTCTGTAACTGTCTGCTGGACTTTCTCACACGTTCTTTCACAACGTGAAGGTTGGCAGCAACACCTCCCAGACCATCACACTGAGCACAGGGGCCCCACAAGGCTGCGTGCTCAGCCCCGTTGCTCTTTACCCTGCTGATCCATGACTGCGTATCAGTCTACAACACCAACCACATCATTAAGTTTGCGAATGACACGACGGTGGTGGGCCTCATCACCAACAACGAGGAGGTCAACTACAGAAATGAGGTGAGCAAACTGGTCCAGTGGTGTAAAGACAATAACCTCTTCTTGAACGTGGGAAAATCCAAGGAGATTGTGGTTGACTTCAGGAGGGGTCACACACAGCACCCCCCTCTGATCATTGATGGTGCAGCTGTGGAGAGAGTGAACAGCACCAAGTTCCTGGAGGTGCACATCTCTGAGGACCTCTCCTGGTCAAATACCACCACATCACTGGCCAAGAAGGCTCAAACTCGCCTCCATTTCCTCCACAAACTGAGAAAAGCATGAGTCCCACTGCCCATCATGTGTTCTTTCTACCGGGGCACCATTGAGAGCATCCTCACCATCTGCATCACGGTGTGGTATGGAAGCTGCACCATCTCCTGCCGGAAGACACTACAACACACAGTGAAAGCAGCCAGCAAGAGCATCGGTGCTCCTCTGCCCCCCCCAAGACATCTACCTCTCCCGCAGAGCCATCAACATCGCAGGTGACACTTCCCACACCTCACAATCCCTCTTCAGCCCCCTGCCCTCAGGGAAAAGGTACCAGAGCCTCCGGGCCCACTCCACAAGACTGTTCAACAGCTTTGTTCATCAGGCCATCAGGACCCTGAATTCTGTCCACCCCCCACCCCGTAACGCACTCACCTGCACAATGACTACCTCAGCTGTTGGCACAGAAAGACCGGCACACTAACAGTAATACATTTGCTGCTGTATGTCGCTGCACTTTAACCGCAGCCATTTGCACAAATGCCATATTTGCTGCTGTTTGTCATTGCTATACTGATCATGTGTAGTCCTATCTGTTACTATCTGCACCTACACTACTGCACTGAACTGCAACTACGGGTATTACATCTCTAGTTTTCTGTATACAGGATTGCTGGGTTTTATCATCGTTAATCATTTATCTCCATTTGCACTATGGGAGGTCTCGGTCTCTCTTCTGCTGGCATTTGCACTACGGGTAGCATTATTGTACATAGATTACTGTTGTTGTTTTTTTTGTTTGTTTTTTTTTTGTTACTTATTTGTACCCGTAGGTAGATTTGGTTTGCAGTCTGGTGACAAGCCACCGGCTGCCGGTCGCTGCGTGTGCGAGCGCCCTAAACCTACATGTTTTTGGTATGAGGGAGGAAACCGGAGAAATCCTGGAGTAAACCCACGCAACACGGGGAGAACATGCAAACTCCACACAGCTCACTGTTGGTTGGGGGCTGGGATTGAACCCACGATCTCATGATCCCCGCGATCCCCCGGCCGAGGGTAAACTGTGCTGCCGCAGTGCTAAACCACTGTGCCACCGTGCAGCCGTTTTTCCAGCGTTATTCCCTTTTCATTTTTTATATTGTGCACACCACTGAAGCGAGAGAGGAATGCCATTTCAATTCTCCTGTATGTCCTGTACGTATAGTAGTATTGACAAATAAAATCTTTGAATCTTGAAATCTTTATTGAACGTCCATTAGGGAGCTATTAAATGAACACAGAGGTGGAAAAGGTATAACTGCTGGGAGTTGGGGGCTGAAATTCACAGGGCAGGCTCTGGAGGCCGGTGGGAGAAAACGATAAAAGTTTGAGCCCGATAAGAGCTCCGGAACCCCCCCCCCCCCCCCCCCCACACACACACACACACACAGAGCCGCGGGGGGAAACACTGGTCTGTCAGCCATTTTGTGTCATCAGTCCAATATTTTGTTAGTGTGTGAGGATTGAGTGTGTGACTCAAAGCAGTAGTGTGATGTAGGGGCTTAGACACTTGTCTGTCATGCAGGAGACCTGGGTTCCTTTTGGTAACGTGTCACTCTTCTAAAATGCAAACTACCTCTTCTGTGCATTTGAAAACAATGTGTACATAAACTTTCAAATGCTGTACTGCTGCTAGGAATCCTTTCAATGGAACATTTATCATTTGAGAAAGTCAGAGTGAAAACTAAAGCGATTTTGTGGTGGTGTGGTTACAGTGAGTGCTTGGAATGCAGGAGGTCCCAGGTTTGAATTTTGCAAGGGAGGTCTTGTTCTTTTAAAAAAGTGAAGTAAAGCACAGCTCTCCTGTACATTTTAAAGCAGCACTATGGTAGATTTTCACCTCAAAATAATGAATAATGTTTCCAAAATTATTTTGATGGTACACCAAGATTTGACTGTGTGAATGTCACTTGATCCATAGCCTGAGTGGGCCCACATTGCCTTCAACAGCTCTTTTTTTGGTGTGATTACTAAGCAAAAAGTAGATGTGGCCTCAGTCCCAGCAGTGAATCACAGGACACGACTTTAGCCACCACTGGGCAACTGTAGCGCAGGTGTAGTGTGGCCGACTATTAATCGGAGGCTCAGTGATTCGATTCCCAATCTCTCTGCCGTCTACATGTCCATGTGTCCTTGAGCAAGACACTGAACCCCCAATTGCTCCTGGGGGGAGGGGATGTCAGGCCAGCCCCTTGCATGCCAGCTCCGCAACCGTGAATGTGTATATGAATGGGTGGATAGCAGGATCTGTGAAGTGCTTTGGTCATCCAGAGATGAGTAAAAAGCGCTGCATAAGTGAATGCTATTTACCAACAACAAAAAGCCCTGTGGTTGGCTGTTGGGACTGGGGTCGTGGCCTTTTCAGTGTTCCTACAAGGAACAAGAAAGTTACATTGTGCTGCTTTAAAAATTATGTGTAGCAGATTTCAGGTTTTAAATGCTGTTGCTCAGCAATACAAGACCTTGAAGTCCAGACCTGCTTGGAACCTAATGATTGCTGCTTGCGGCTATATTTTGTACTTCTTTTTGTGGTTAAGCACTGTTGAAGTATATCAAACATCTTCTACAGCAGAAAGGAATTACTGCCCATTTGGGTGAATATGCCAAGTTCCCATAATGCCACTGCTGTTAATGTTCTCCGGAAACAGAGGTGACAGCATAAACAGAAGGGGGGTAGCGAGTCTGGCTACTTGGCTTGGCTAAGAGGGCATCCAACAGACCAACACTGCCTAGTCTTTTTGTTGCCCAGTCCCTTGGAAACAAGGTTGATAAACTAAAACTGGATATATAACCCTACCTACAGGAGACAGCTCTGCGATGATGATCATTCAAAGCTGGCTACACCCCAAGATCATAGATGTCACGGTTGAGCTAGTGTGCTGCCAACTACACAGAAGTGACATGACAGAGGAATCCGGTCAGAGCTGTGGAAGTGGAATTTGTATATATGTGAATAAGGGCTTGTTTACAAACTCTGTGGTCATTGATATGTACTGCTCACCAAACTTGCAGCTGCTGGCAGTTAAATGTAAACCCACCTGCTTGCAACGGGAGTTTTCTGTTACCGTGCTAACAGCAGTCTAAATGTTAATGTGTGGAATGCAGGAAAAATAAAGCGAGCAGGCAGAGTTCAAGGTTTCCTCTGGTAACATTTCTGGGTGGCAGGCCGCCATGCTTGGATTTATGCTGCCACGTTAAGGAAATATGAATTTAAGAAAAAAAAAATGCAGGAATGACGCGCCGCAAGCGTGCACACAAACAACACGCGTGACCGTCATCCACACAGAATCCGGAAGCGCACCGACGGCGACTGTTCCTGTCAGCAGGCAGAGGTTCTCTCTAATGTGACTGTCCAGGAGAAGCATGAGCTTATTAAAGTACTTTAAAGGAGAAAAAAATGCAGAAGAGGTATGTAAGCAATGGAGACATTTATGGTCGTTTTAACCCGCTGGTCACCAGTGTTGGGAGTAACGCATTACTGTAATGCCATAATGTGCTGTGTAACAAAACTACCGTTTAAAAATTCAGTAATGTGTTACAGTTACTGAAATATGATTAGATGCGTTACTCGTTTTACTAATATGGATAGATATTTTTAGGGCAAATAAATACAAACTGACCCTACGTACCTCAGCTGACACAGCCGTTAGTCAATGAGGCGTCAGTCAGAGCCTCTTCACTGCTGCAGCCACAAATGGAACTTGCTCCTGCTGGGAAAAGATGACGCTACTTTGTTTTTGTGGAAATGGACAGATTACTTCTCCTTTGTCACAAGGACAAAAGCATATTTGTGGGCCTGGGCCGACTGCAATCTTCAGAAGCGCCTTAGAACAACAAAAAGATCCAACAAAGCTATGCTATGCTAACAACACCTGCTGGATTTCAAGCACAGGTAAACGACTGATTGCCAGATAGGTCATTACAGAATGAAGATCTGATAACAGTCATTTCCCATCAGACAGCTGAGACTGTTATCCACTGAAGTTAAAACACATTTACCTGCTACCTGGATAAAGCTGATTCAAAAATGGATTTGATCACCAAAAGGAATTTAAGAGACTGGGTCATGTCTCTGTCACAGCAGACATTTGGACTGTGGATAATGGACATTTTCTTTGGATCACTGCACATCGGATTAACTCCATAATATTGAAGGTAAGAAACATTGACAACTTTATGCAGTGTTGCCAACTCACTCTTTTTCCCTCTCTCACTCTACAAACCCTTTTTCTCACTACAAAATGAGGAAATTACTGGCAATTTTGTGTGGATTTTCTTCAGATTTTTCTCCACAATAAAAGCTCTCAAGGCAGGATAAAGCAGACTGAATATATTCTAAAAGCTCTGAAACAGTCTGTTTTCAGCCTGACATTAATAATTATCCATAATCATTACCCATAATGTAATCCATTAATTAAATTATCTTGCTATATGTGCAAGATGATTTAAGTATGCATTTAAAAGTAAAATGAAAGTTACTGTAACTAGTTACTATTTTTTAGGCAACTTACCCAACACTGCTGGTCACAGGAGCGATAATGAAGAGTCGCTCAGCTAACAGGTGTGATCAGGATTCATATGCAGGGAAAGGCAAGAGTGACTGATGAATCGCTGAGGATTTACTTAACCAGCCACTGCAATATTAATTTACAATTTATGTTCACTATTATATACCCTGTAAGTTAAGATGACTGAAATTCATGAAGTCAATGACTTTAATCCATCAGCAGCCTTCAGACAAACAAAATGTGCCAACATTTGGATTTCAAAATAAGGGAGGTTTTTCTTGCAGTCTGGGTGGTGAGATTTCATTTAAAAAAAACTATAAATATATAGAACTATTATAACAGAAATAACTGCATCTTTGGTCATATAAGTTAATTTATTTAATTAAAGAAATTTTATTCATATTTTTTTCTTTGAAATCAGAGTTAAATTATATTTCTGATCTGACTCTGCAAAATTATGGTCAAAAATGTAAATTGTTATAAGGAAAAAGTAACAAATTTACCACAGTCTGTTCCAAATTTATTAAAAAAAACTAATTTTATAAAAAAATAGACAAAAATTAGCCATAAAATAATCCACAAATTTACAATAAAGTCCCAAAAGTACAAGAAAAGTGAATTTTACAAAAAGGAGATTACAAATGAGGAAAATGGTTTCAAATTTAGATAAATTTATAGACAAAAGTAGAAAACTATAAGAAAATTGTTATAAATTTTGAAGAAAAACCTCAAACCTTCAAGACTGAAGTCATTACTCAAGTTTTTAAGAAGGTGCTCTTAGTACCCTTAACTCAACGAGAAATTTTTGGTTGTCTACTTTTAATTCAAAAAACTCAAAGCTCAGTCATGGAGTTCCACCAGAATCTGTGCTAGGCTCTTCTCAGTTTATATGTGCTTCCTTTAGGCAACACCATTCGAAAGCACTGTATACATTTTCATTGTTATGCAGATGACACACAATTATACCTGTCAATGAAGCCAGATGATAGTAATCAATTAGCCAAGTTAGAAGCCTGTCTTAAGGAAATCAAAGCTTGGATGACTTGTAATTTCCTGCTATTAACCTGCTGAACTCCGGGATTCCGCAGGCGGTCACGTCTCTGCGTCATAGTGCGTCTCAGTGCGCACTGAAAAAAAAAAAAAGCTGCATTTCCGTTCTTCCAGTACAGACACAGCCGCGAACAGAAAGCCAAAGGAGTGTTTTGATTGGTTTAGATTTGATTGACCTCTCATTCGACTAATAAGAGCCTTGAATTGGGTTTCTGAAACCTTGAAGAACCAATGACTGAAAACCTAGCAAGAAGGACCTGCCTACCAACGACCGCGAATACAACGAGCCAATTGAAGCACAGAAGTTCGACGAATGAAACGCGTGTGTTGCCGTGCGTAAAATCTTTTTTGTCTAAGCCGCTGGGTGACTCACATTGAGACCTGTGTGTAACCGTAGCGTTAGCCACTCTCAGCCGTTAGCCAGTCTTTTTTTTATTACTACTGTTCTTATTTGTTTTGAAAAATGGTTTGCAAAAACCGCAATCATGGAAGCGGAGATGGTTTGACCGGGTCGGGTGACCAGAACCACGAGTCCGTAACAACCGGACCAGCTTCATGTTCGTCTGACAATGAGGAACAGATGTTCGCCAATGACACTGCTGTTGTGGACAGGTAAGTGTTATAAGCTAAATTATTCTTTATCAATGAAAATAGTAATAAAAATGACTTTTGACCGATCGGTAATTACAACGGTCCATCATGGCCACAAGTTTTTTTGTGTGCCGAGTTCCTCTGGAGCGGGGGGGCGGGGCGGGGCGGGAGGGGGTGTTATCCTCTACATTGCAGATATTTTAGTATAATTTTTATTGCACTGTAGATTATTTTTTCTTGTATAAAAAAAAAAAAAGGCCACACATTTTTTATGTGGCATGTTTCTTTGTGTTTGGGGAGCTTGTTTGTTCATTCATTCATGAATGAATGAACAAACAACCCCCCACACACACACACACAGCCCTGAGTGTCACCCTTCATTAGAGCCCAAGATGAAGCTTCTATGTTGAAGCATTCAAAAGTTATAGACGTTTTTCCAAACTGTGCCATTTGGCAGTTTGGCACAGTTCAAAAACGCCTGGGAATAACCTGAGAAAAAGCTGTGTAATATATTCATTTTTTGTGGTATTGTTACAAAATTTTGACCTCAGCTTGATAACACTTGGTTCTACATTTCTGTTGCATTTTCCAGGCAGTATCTGACAGCTGTGTGTTATTTGCAAGCATTTGTATCTAAAAAAAAAAAAAAACACCCAGGCCAACTTTATTTTCTTCAAATTCAGTATGTTTAGATGACTGTTACTCAGTGGCAGGAGCACTTAGAGAGATTATGACTGTTTTGCCAAAAAATTCAAAGTGTTTTCTTTTAAATGAGACCAACCCCATGAAGATGCTGCAAAGGGTTGAAGAACAGCTTTTGATTTACTTTGGGTATGTTATTTTTAGGCGTTTTTAGGGAAATTGACCAGAGTTCAAGGGGTTAAATTCAGATAAGACTGAAGTCATTCTTGTTGGTCCAAAAAACCTTAGAAATACCTTTCCAAATCAAACTCTTAGTTTGGATGTGGTTACTCTTTCTCTTAATAGTTCTGTGAGGAACCTTGGAGTTATTTTTGATCAAGATCTGTTTTTCAGTTCACATATTAAATTTATTTCTAAGGCTGACTTCTATCATTTGCGTAATATTGCCAAGATTAGGAGCATCTTGTTTCAGAGTGATGCTGAGAAACTGATCCACGCTTTTGTTAGCTCGAGATTAGATTATTGTAATTCTTTATTATCAGGCTGTCCTAAAACATCTTTAAAAAGTCTTCAGCTGATCCAAAATGCTGCAGCAAGAGTTTTAACAGGTACTAGAAAGAGAGATCATATCTCTCCGGTTCTGGCCTCCCTTCATTGGCTTCCCATAGAGTTTAGAATTAAGTTTAAAATCCTTCTTCTTACTTACAAAGCTCTAAACAATCAGGCTCCTTTTTTTTATCATTTGCGTAATATTGCCAAGATTAGGAGCATCTTGTTTCAGAGTGATGCTGAGAAACTGATCCACGCTTTTGTTAGCTCGAGATTAGATTACTGTAACTCTTTATTATCAAGTTGTCCTGAAATATCTTTAAAAAGTCTTCAGTTGATCCAAAATGCTGCAGCAAGACTTTTAACAGGTACTAGAAAGAGAGATCATATCTCTCCAGTTTTGGCCTCCCTTCCCATAGAGTTCAGAATAAAGTTTAAAATCCTTATTCTCACTTACAAAGCTCTTAACAATCAGGCCCCTTTTTATTGAAAAGATCTGATACTACCCTATCATCCTAACAGAGCACTATGCTCCCAAAATGCTGGATTACCTGTAATACCTAGAATCTCCAAAAGTACAATGGGAGGCAGCGCCTTCAGTTATCAAGCTCCTTTCCTGTGGAACCAGTTACCAATCTGGATTCGGGAGTCAGACTCTATCTCTGTTTTTAAGAATAGGGTAAAAACCTTCCTTTTTGATATAGTTTACAATTAGGAGGGATCATGTGTCTCTAAACCCTCCCTTAGTTCTGCTGCTAATAGATTTTGACAGCCAGGGTACCTCCAATGATGTACTGGGCTTCTCCCCTTTAATGTTTGCTCTCTACATGTCTGTTCTTCTCATCTTCTCTATCCCCTCACCCCCCAGCCAGTCGCAGCAGATGACTGCCCCTCCCTGAGCCTGGTTCTGCTGGAAGTTTCTTCCTGTTTAAAGGGAGTTTTCCTCTCCACTGTCACCAAGCGTTTGCTCAGAGGGGATCGCCTGATTGCTGGGGTCTTTCTGCAATTGTGGCGGTTTCCCCTACATTTGAAAGTGCTATGAGATGACTGTTGTTGTGAAATGGCGCTATATAAATAAAGTTGAACTGAATTCTTATTTCATAGCACTGCTTTCACATGAGTAGGATTTCTGACTACTATACCCACCTCTGATCATATAATTTAAGTATGCATGAGTAAATTACTATTATGAATGTTTTTCTCTTCCCTTTCCTACTCTTTCTCAAAGGGAAAAAAGAAACACTAGAATAAAAATACATAAAAAATACACACTTTTGTCATTTATGTAAACCATGCCAAAAAAAAAAAAAAAAGCCTTCAGGACAAAACATGACACTTGGTATTTTCTAACCTGTTTGTATACCACCATAGACAGAGAGAACCTGAATTAGACAGGGCTCAGAGAGGGAAAGATGAGACAAACAAGAGGAGCCAAGGAGAGGAAAGTGTTCAGGCAGAGGGTCCAGGAGAGGTGAGAGCAGAGGAAAGAGAGAAGGATGACACCAGTAAAAAGTCTTAACACAGGACGTCTGGATGGGACCTCAATTGGCTCAGTATTCCAAGATTCAAGCCTCGGTTGTACAAAACTCCAAATGGTAAATTCCATACGAAAAGTTAATGTGCAAAATTAAAAAAGAAATAAATAGTATAAAATTAACATATTCCAGTTACAATAGTGTCATGCGTTTTCTGCCCCCCGGAAAAATATGTTGCCACAACTCCAAGGTCTTTAAGCCAGTGAAAACAGTAAGGAAACAAAATGCAAAACATAAAACTGCTTATCTTTTTTTATAAGCAGGAATAGCTTTGACAAAAAAAAAAACCTGCCAACTGTCAGCAGTCAATTCGCCAATAAATAAAATGTATACAATATATTGTCTTTTTTAGCAAATTAACGATGTAGACAAGTGCAATAATAGAAGTTTGAATAGTCTGAATTATTCTTTTATTCCTTATTGCCTGAAGCAGTGATTTTTAACCAGGGTGCTCTGGTATATTCTCAAACTTTGGTATATTCTCAGAGTTATATTTGGTATAACTCAGAGTTATATTTAGTATAACTCTGGTATATTCTCAAATTTTCTGAAACTCAACAGCGATATAGGGATGTGATCTGGGGTTGGGGAAATTATCTGAAAATAGCAGGGGGTCTGGGGGACGCAGTCCCCCAGTGGGATCCGGGGTAGAGCCCCGGTGGGCGGGCAAGGGGGGCCAAGGCCCCCTGAAGCTCCTGGGTTTTTATGATTTTTAAGTACCAGAACTGTGCTTAAATGACATAAAACAAACAGCTGAATGCCACTTATTACTGTATAATATTGACTTATGTTCCAAGAAGATAGCATTCCTAAAATATTCCAACAAGCATTATCCATCACATGCTTTAACACTAGATCAAATCTAAATCAGTTAATTTTATATATTCCATAACAGAAATAAAATTCATTCATACCATTACTTTTTATAATTTCAGCATTCATTTCAGATCACCAGTTTCAATCTCCATTGAGTCTTGAGCAGTTCATTTTGCACGATCACTGATGTAGCCAAGTCTTAGAAATATTCAAAAGTTATGAGTCAATGTCCACTGTGCACTGTGCACTGTCAATTTCAAACTGTTTGGAATCATAAAAGTAATCTAAATTGTTTTGCCATTTTTTTCTCCAGGGCGCTGCAGGAGTTTTGGGGGATGGTTAACTTTTATAACCGTTTCCTCCCCCGCGCAGCCCAGCTCATACAGCTGTTGTACGCCACACTCTAGAAACGGAAACCGGCGGACAGAGTCGACTGGACTCCTGAGCGGAAGCAGGCGTTCTGAGGTTAAAACAGCTCTGGCAAACGCTGCACTACTGGCGCACCCAGACCCGGCGGCTTGGATAGCGCTCACTACCGACGCCTCAGACATGGGCATAGCGGCCGTTGTGGAGCAATGCGTTTCCGGTTCTTGGCAGCCGCTCACCTTTTTTAGCAGGTCTTTGCACGACAATGAGCGTAAATACAGTGTGTTCGACAGAGAGTTAATGGCTCGCCACCTGGCCATACGCCACTTCCAGTTCTGCCTGAAAGGGCGCACCTTCACTGCGTTCGTGGACCACAAGCCACTAGCGTACTTAACGTACTTTATCTTCCTGCAAGATAAAAAAAAAAGCAGAATTCTGCGAATTAGCGGAAAAATCACATCCCTAGTGATAAAACAGAAATTCTTTTTTATCGGCACCGAATCCACATTATCAAAAGTTGATAGTTTCTCCCTCACCATCGACGGCTCCTCAGTTTGCCCCTCCCCTCAGGTCAAGAGTCTGGGTGTCATCCTCGATGGTTCTCTTTCCTTTCACTCCCACATCAATAACATCACCCGATCTGCTTATTTTCATCTTTGCAACATTAATCATCTCTGCCCTTCGCTCACCCCCCACACTACCTCTATTCTTGTATACAGCCTTGTCACTTCCCATTTAGATTACTGCAACTCCTTACTCGTTGGTCTCCCTCAGAAATCCCTTCACAAGCTCCAGTTGGTCCAGAATTCAGCTGCTCGCGTTATCTTCAAAACCCCTTCCTTCCTTCACATCTCCCCTGTTCTGCAACTTCACTGGCTCCCAGTCAAATTTCGCATTGACTTCAAAATTCTCCTTCATACTTTCAAAGCCATCCATAACCTCGCCCCTCCTTATCTGGCTGACCTCCTTCACATTGTCACCCCTACCCGCTCCCTCAGATCCTCCTCCTCTGTCCACCTCGCTGTCCCTCCTGCTCGACTCAGCTCCATGGGGAGTAGAGCCTTCAGCCGCTCTGCTCCCAAACTCTGGAACTCACTCCCACCTGCCATCAGAAACATTGACTCCCTTCCTCAGTTTAAATCTGCTCTTAAAACTCACCTGTTCAGATTAGCATTTTCATTGTAACTGCCATTTTTTTTTTTTATGATTGTCGTTTTTGTTGTTTATTGATACTGTGTTTTATCTATTTCTGTAAAGTGTCCTTGAGTGTCTTGAAAGGCGCTTTTAAATAAAATGTTTTATTATTATTTATATTCAGGTTTCTATGAGAAATTAATTATCTAATTTCACTTGTTAATTGGTCAAAAAACTGTAAATGTGTCATTGTTGTGTATTGGTTCTGAAGGCACCCATGCACAACAGCAGCAAATTATTTGCAATTTTTTGGACAATTAAGAAGGAACATACCAGGGCACTCTTGAAAAGCATTGGCCTAAAGTGCAGCATTAACAGTTTTAGCTTGTTCTTAAAAGGATGGAATTATTTTCTGGCTGAAGAGGACAACAGGGAACTTCATACCAGGGCTCAGTTAGCTTCAGCATGTGTTTAAACCCAGTGTTCTCAGCAACTGAATATGGCCTTAGAGCCGCTGCTATAAAAACACCAAAGGCATTTGTTATTACTTTGGCTCGATCTGAAAAGCCCCGAGAGGCTGTCTAAATGCCACTGGAAGCTGCGCCTGTACCATGCTAGGTTTTTTTTTTCGTGCTGCAATGAATATTCACGTAGTGCCGGTTCAAATGAGTTAACAAGTTCAACATACCGCCAAAAGCATATCTGATGCCGTTTTCGTCTTATTCACTTGCCTTTGTCTGTTCACATATTTCACTGGAAAGCTGAAGTGTTCCCAGACAGGAGACTTGTGAAGAGGGCCTTCAAGCTCTGGCTTCTCCGTACAGCCAGCCATGATGTTCGCTAGCCAGAGGCTGACCTCCACTGTGGCTGTGTTCAGAATGTTCACTCACTCACTCACGCCCTACTCACTATATAGTGAATTTAGATATAGAGGACTATACAGTAAACTCAATATAACAATAAAATTATAAGGTTTCGGACACTACTGGGCTTGTTTTTGCGGCGTGGTTAATGATGTCATCATGGTGACACAGTAAAACATAACAGAGCAACGGTGGTAAAAAAAAAAAAAAATGAATACCTGCATGTAATTTGTAGTAAATATATATCAAATCATTTTTCCCGAATTAACAAATACAAATACCTTAACGTAGTTTATGTTGTGATGTGAAGCTCTCCTCTCACTGCTCCGTTGGCTGCGCATTGCATTATGGGATATACTGGCTAATGTAGTGACCATCCGTTGTACACTACTTTTCAAAATGCATTGTGGGATATTTTGAGTGCACTATATAGTGAATGAAATTTTCAGTTAAGATTTCGAACAGCACTACAAAATGGCTGATTCACTATATAGTACACTATATAGCGAAGGAGTGAGCATTTCGAACACAGCAAAATTGTTTACATGTATGGCGCGAGGCAGTTACACTTCCTGTCCATCACTAAACATAGTCCGTGTGGAACCTCGGTACGCCTCTGCACCAAACCGAAGGTTCCATATCGAAACATTTGAATACAATTATACCCCTACTATTTTCAGAACAGGCTCACAGGCGACTCATGTGGTCCTTGCAGGCGACCTGGTGCCCACGGGCACTGTGTTGGTGACCCCTGATTTAGACCGTTTACTCCACAGCAACCAAAACACAAGTGAACATCACAGGTAAAACCAAAGCTCTTCCTTTTCACTAGCTCCGCCCATCTCTCCTGGTGTGAGATCCACCCCACATCATATCCACCACAAATGCTAATTTAGCATCCATTTCATCCATCTAGCAGCCATTGACAAGCAGCAGATCTGGTTTTAACCAGCATATTCAGTGCTCAACATGAGGAGATAACACACTGGACTGTGTATATTCTAATATTATAAAGGGATACAGAGCCTCCCTCCGCTTGCACATTTGTCTGAAAATACATAACGTATTTATTTTCATATTAAGTTGAGGTACTCGCAGGAGTTCATCAAGAAGATCAAAGAAGAAGAAGAGACTGGTGGGAGCTAAGCATGAACAAAATATAAGGTAGAATAATTAAGCATTTGCACAGGCATCTGACTGACTTGAAGTAAATAGTAAGTTTACAAAATATAGATTGTATTATATATTAAAAAAAAAAAAAACAAAAACAAAACAAACAAAAAAAAAAACTATGATGTACAAAGTTGTTAAAAATTTTGGAGTTAAGTTGGAAAACTACAGAGGAGAGTTAATGTTACGTCATTAAAAGCAGTAGAGTTAGGGTGATTGGGAGGATGAAGAAGGAGTGGCTTAGGCTGTTCCCCGTGGGTGTGGAACGGTCGATGGCTATATCGGGAGACAGAATTTTTCTTTTGATTTTGGGGGGTTTGCCACAAGTGTGGGAAGGGGAAATTTGTTTGTGTGTAGTTTGTAGGATGAATGTTCAACCACTCATGTTTTTGCTTCTCTGTATGAGCATGTTTACACTGCAAGGTAATCCCAAACTCTCTATTGATCATGGACCAAAGTGTTAATCTTAATTTAACTTCATGGAATTGCAGAGGTCTACAAAATTTAAAAAAACTTAAACAAGTTATGAATAAAATAAAGGACATGGGTTCAAGAATTGTGTTTTTACAAGAAACTCATCTGATAGAGGAGGATGTTAAAAGAATTAGGAGTAGATGGCAAGGAAGTGTATTCACCTCTTCATTTTCATCCCGAGCCAGGGGAGTTATGACTCTCATACATAAATCAGTTCCTTTTCAAGTGAAAAATGTAATTGGAGACAAATTTGGAAGATATGTAATCATTCAAGGTTCTTTGCTATTAGAAAATATAAATCTTGTGAACTTATATGGTCCCAATATAGATGATCAGAAGTTCTTTGCTAATTTATTTCTCATCTTATCATCACTTACAGGGCAACATATAATAGCAGGGGATTTTAATTGTACATTGAATCCAGGTGTGGATAGATCAACAGGACTGGATTGTACGCACATTGGATGTAGGATGACTATTAATCATTTTATGAAAGAATTGAGATTGTTAGATATATGGAGAGAAATGAAACCACAAGTTAAAGCCTATTCTTGTTATTCCAGTACCTACAAGACATTCTCACGTATTGATTATTTTTTGATTTCCACAGAATTAAGGTCCAAGATTCAAAACTGCTTTTATGATAACATCGTGATCTCTGATCATGCACCCTGTTGTCTAATATATGTAGATAAAAAATTGACAAAGGAATCAGGTAGATGGCAATTTCAGCATAAATGGCTTCAGGATGAGGAATTTGTCAAGTATATAGAAAAACAGATAGACGAGTTCTTTGACATCAATACTACACAAACATCAGCATGTGTAAAGTGGGAGGCTTTCAAAGCTTTTATTAGGGGGCATATTATTAGTTATACAGGATCAAAATCTAAGAAGACTCGAGAGGAGAGAGCTAAATTGGAACATAAAATAAAAAATCTTCAGGAAAAAGTGTATGCAGGAAGTGACCCAAGGTTGGAGAATGAATTACTGATTTTGAGAGCTGAATACGACAAAAAATCAGCGAATAGAGCTGCCTCGAGTCTTCTAAGATTGAAACAATCTTTTTATGAACAAGGTGAAAAATCAGGAAAATTATTAGCATGGCAGATTAAACAATTGGAAATTAAAACACCAATTACCAGTATTATAAGTAACGGACAGGTAGTTATAGATCCTTTAGAAATTAATAGAGCCTTTAGAGATTACTATGAAAAATTATATGATACCAAAAATGAACCTGATTTAACAAAACTAAATGGGTTTTTGAACGAACTATCTATACCGTGTATTCCAAATGAAAACAGGGAGATATTGGAGTCTAAAATTAGTCAAGAAGAAGTTGGGCTAGCCATTGATAATATGAAATCAGGAAAAAGTGCAGGACCAGATGGTCTTCCAGTTGACCTTTATAAAAAATTTAAGAATAAATTAATAAAACCTTTTTTGGAAATGGTTTTAGAAGCATTTCAAAATAATAATTTACCATCATACATAAATAATGCCTTAATTATACTGCTGCCAAAACCAGGTAAGCCCTCTAATAAATGTGAAAATATGAGACCAATAAGCCTATTAAACGCCGACCTTAAGATAATCTGTAAAATTTTAGCAAGACGAATACAAGAAATTTTACCAAATATTATTAATCGAGATCAGAATGGCTTTATAAAGGGTAGACAAGGCTTCCATAATGTAAGAAGACTATTTAATATTATCTATTTTAATAAAGAAGCACCGGATACAGCTCTCCTATCATTGGACGCCGAAAAGGCCTTTGATAGAGTTGAATGGCCCTTTCTTTTTGAAGTCCTACAAAGGTTTGGACTTGGAAATAATTTCATAAAATGGGTTCAAATAATATACAATAATGCTACAGCAGAAATCCTAACAAATAACAATATTTCAAAACCAATAAAAATCAATAGAGGATGTCGACAAGGCTGTCCACTCTCACCTTTACTGTTTACTATGGCAATTGAACCTTTAGCGATAGCGATACGTTTACATTCACAAATATATGGAATTAAAGTTGGACCAACAGAACATAAAATCTCCCTGTACGCCGATGATATAATTTTGTTTATGTCGAATCTAAAAAAATCAATTCCAACCTTGTTGAATTTAATAAAGAATTTTGGGGAAATATCAGGATATAAAATAAATACAACTAAATCTTCAATATTAATGCTAAATGAGACCCAGAGAAATTACCCAGCCCCTGAGGTAAATCAATTCAATGTTGTAAATCAGTTTAAATATTTAGGAATCCAAATTATGCCTAAGCTAGAATCAGTCGCCAGTGTCAACTATGAAGCCTTAATGTCAGATATCAGTGAGTTAACTCAGAGATGGATGTCACTACCAATGTCGATGATCGGGAGAATCAATATACTTAAAAGTAATATTTTACCTAAAATACTTTATTTATTTCAATACATTCCCTTATCACCACCTTTAGATCTATTCTCAAGAATAAAAAAAAAGTTAGTGGAATTTATATGGAACAACAGGAGGGCTAGATTACGTCTGTCTTTATTATATTTACCATTTGATCGTGGAGGTCTGAAATGTCCAAATTTTATGTTGTATTATTGGTCGGCACAACTGAGGTCTATGACATATTATTTTTCATCAAATGATCTCCCTCACTGGACTGAAATGGAATCATACAATTTACCTTTACCTCTTCCCATATTCATATACTCAGATTCGGCAAAAAAATTACAAAAACAAGTTAAAAATCCATTTGTAAAGCATATGATCAAAATATGGTGTGAAGCTAAAAACTATTTAAAAGAACCACAGTTATTGTCACAATTTAGTCCAATATGGGGTAATCAATATTTTAAACCAGGGAGAGCGGACGCTGTATTTAAAGTATGGAATTTAAAAGGGATACAAAAGATTCAGGATTTATATTTGCCATGTGCAGACAACATAATGTCTTTTGAAGAGCTGAGGATCAAATTTAATCTCAATAGAACACATTTTTTTAAATATCTTCAACTTAGAAACTTTATTCGATCAAATCAAAATAAAGCTCTCACTCGACCTATTTATTCATCCTTGGAAAAAATGATGATGAAAGATAGTAAAAGAAAGGGTATTATTTCAGAGTTTTATAACTCATTGACACTATCTTCAAGTGAAAATTCACTGAAAAGATTAAACTACTGGAAAGAAGATCTGCAAATTGAAATTTCAGAGGAACAATGGGAATTGGCTTGTACAGAAGCTCAAACCAAATCAATAAATGCACGCCTTAAATTGATACATTTCAAATGGTTAATGCGGATGTATGTTACACCGGAGGAGTTAAATAGATATAACAAAAATATACCAGATACATGCACAAAATGCATGGAAAGTAAAGGAACCCTATTTCATTGTTTATGGGAATGTAGATTAATAAGAATGTTTTGGGAAGAGGTGAGGGTAACAATTGAAAAAATAATCTCAAAACAAATCATATTGAATCCTAAACTGGTTTTGTTGGGTCTGTACCCAGAAAAGCATAATTTCAATAAAAGTGAAAGAACATTCATAGACCTCAGTTTGCTTAATGCCAAAAAATGTATTGCACTATTATGGAAAAAGACTCATAGACCAGATGTGACTCAGTGGTTAAGACAGATGTTAACAAACCTTCCATTAGAAAGAATAACATATATACTGAAATCAAAGGAAATTGTGTTTGAGAATATATGGAGACCTTTTATTGATTATGTAAAAAATTTAAACATAACTCTTGAAGAAGAAGGTGAATGATGTGTGTGGACCTTGTAAATTCCAAACTGGTGAACATAATATGTATACTTATGTATTGGATTGTCTAGACTAAACAGAGGAGCATTGTTGAAGACTTGATTTTGTTGGTGGTTGTTGGTGTTTTTAGTGCATTTTTTTTTTTTTTTTTGTAGTACTTTAGTGTTAGTGTTTGATTGTTTGTATCATGTTTGTTAAAAAAAAAAAAAAGGTTCAATAAAGATATTGTGGAAAAAAAAAAAAAAAAAAAAAAAAAAAAGTTGAGGTACTTGTCATATTTTCCTTGGGGAATGTCTTATATGCCAGTTAATCATCATCGTAAGACAAAGGAGATGTAAATAGGCATGGAAAAATATATGTGCATATATTGATGTTGGCATCAGCAAAAACTACCTTTAAAGGGGACCTGTGGTGGTCGTGAAAAAAAAGATATTATATTGAGCCCCTGTTTCACGTTCTAGTTCAAGTTTAAGTTCAAGTTCAAAGCAATGCAATATAAATCCATTGCTGATGTGCTGGTTCAGTTATGTCAGCAAAACATGGGCGCAGCCATACTGGCGGCTACATGGCCTGCCAGGACGCTTCCTGTGACGTAGTGTCATGGATACCGCGATCTGGATCAATATTGGCTGAGCCTGGAGTGCCCGGATGAGCAGTGGCTTTCAGGATATTCAAATTCAAACGTTTATTTCAAACTCAGGGTTCACATTAAATGCAGAACTAAAACAAGTAGAAAATAAATAAATAAATGCTTAAATTCAGCGGGTCGTCTCGTCTGATCTGAGGTCGTAACGGCCGCCAGACGGCCGGGGATTCAGCGCTGGGCTCTTCCCTCGCCGCTAAAACTATATACAGAGCAGCAGACACTCGGCGCTCTTGTAACAACAAAAACATACAATGCGATATGGATATCGCAACATGGCGGAATGTAAAGCCTTTGGATGTCTCAATAATAAGCGAAAAAACAAAGATAAACACTTCTTTTGTGTACCCAAACCCAGCTCACCTTGTCGGAAGATCGTAGCGGAAAAGTGGTTGCGCAATCTCGGAACAGGGCACAGACGTTTCCTTTCAGACGAAATTGCGTTGTGTGTGAGGACCACTTCGTCACTTTCACCCTCAGAAGACCTTTCTGGCTCAAACCTGTAGCCAAGTTGGACGAATTCTTCCTCAGAGTCCGACAATTCAGCCATAATAGAATAAAAACACTCACAAAAGCACCCTAGTCGCTCATACAGGCGGAGTATTGACTTTTCAGTAGCAACGTAGTGACGTCACATCTGCATGTGTCATGGCTGCGTGCATAGTTTTCATTGGCTGGCCATGCCTGCGGTCGTATTTGCATATTTCTCTGGTGGTATATGGCTGGCAATAATTATTTAACCAAATGACGAATACTTTGCCTAATGTTTTCAAGTTGAATGCGTTTAGACGACCACCACAGGTCCCCTTTAAGCTATCGGCAGAAACTATTGTGCATCCATATTTTTAACCTTACTCTTTCCCAAATCCCAAGACTAACGTCTTAATTTTAATTTCATCTCATGTCAAGTAATAAAGTGGTGTGGGTGCGGCAGTGAGAGCAGGAACCAAACCACCGACCCTCTGATCAGCGGCTGATCACACTCTACACCTGCACCACAACCACAGTGAACTTGAGCTGATCTAAAAGGTTTTGTCGGAATGTCGACTATTTTGTATCTGTTGACACTTTGTATAGGAATACATCTTCCACAGACACTCCCTTGATTTTTATTGCTCAGCCCTACTTGAATGCATCAGCCTGCATATAGTTCTGATTACTATCATAACTTTTACAATCTGTTACAACTTTAACATGTGTAGCAGCAAGCAAGATAAAGCCTTCCCAAGCAATGCCAAGAATTCACACAGGGCTATGCACACTTTGACACTTTACCATAATGAGAGAGCATTTTAGCAACAGCTTGTCAGCAAGTGGGTGAAAAGGCACCCAGAGGAAAGAGCTATAAAGGAAGGGGCGTGTCATTAAACAATGGCAGAAAATTAGGTCAGCAACATATCAAAAAGCCAAACTACTCAACATCTGTCCTTTGTGGGGCATAATTATCCTAGAGCACTACAAGAAGAAATTTATTTATGCATTTTACTAAAAACACCCAGAGTCATTGTTGCTTAACTCTTCAGTGGAAGCAAAGCCCTTTACAATGTTCACAGCTGTTCATGGACTTGTCTGTCTTTTATTCTAGATTCAGTTTGGGTTTGATTTTGCTTCAAGGGCATTTTGCAGGGAACTAGTGCTCACTGTATATGCAGATGAACAAACTTTAGTCGCACACACACACTGTTTGAGGCAGGTGTTAGTCGACTGCCCGCTGGGAATCCACGTTTTAATTAGCAAAACATGGCACTAAGTTTACCCATCAGTCTTCATAAAAACAAATGTACTGTTGGTGGGGTGAACAGTGGCCACATGTCTTTTCACTATGGATGTAGGGGCGAAAAGAAAACGAGTTATCGGCTTTTTTTTTTTAAAGATAAGTCAAGTAAACATACATTCCCGTTTTTCATGATTTTAATCTACCTCTTTAACAAGCGTAATTAGCACCCCGTTATTTGGCCAAAGTGACGGACGTATCCGCACTGCAAAAGCAGCGCAAACGTTAGCTTCACGGCTAAAGTGTGCCCGTCACATTGCATGCCAGCCAGGCAAAACGAAAGGATCAGAGTAGCGGGTGAAATGCAGGCAACCAGCACCCCCACGTGCGACATTTTGATTAATCCGTGGCTGGCTTCACCTTACACAGTTACAGTTCACCAAAGTCGCCGAGGAGTACAGCGGGGTCGTTAGTGGGCTACCTCTCCATCAACCTTCCCGGCTAGTTAGCCAGCTAGCCCTAGTATCTGTGCTATGCTAGTGATGGTTAAATCCACCACCGTACCTACTTGCTTAAGACCGCTCAGTTGATATCTTCTCCAGCTCTCGTGTTCAAGTCAGACCATGCCATCTCTTTAATCGGTTACAGACTAAAACATTTTTTTGCGTATGTGTTAATGACCATAGAACTAACATTGAAGCTAAAAGCAGGCGGTGAGAGGCGACTGCCTTGACACGGCGTGACCCGGTAGGCAGAAATGCGGAGCCTGGAACAACTGTTATTTCAATATAAAGATTAACCACACACTACCGGGGTGTAGTATTTAGTTCTTCGGCATCCATACAGCTAAGAGATCAAAGCAGACCAGGTAGTCTGTGTGGAAAAATAGGCGATTACAAAATTTTGTCCAAATGTGACAAAAAGACACAACGGCGGTAACTAACCTATTTCTTTCCCAAGCAGCCACCAAAATCCACTCCGTGGCCTGTTTGAGTTTAAAGTCGTTCTCCGATTAGGGTTGGTTATATATACAAGCCCCAGCTCTGTTTGGCTCGTTCACACCGAGACGAAGGCGCGCTTCCTTCTTGAAGCCGACAGATGAGGTGGGAGAGGGAGAGAAAAACAGTCCGAGGCCTCGGAGTTTATCCCGCAGCCAAAGCGCCAGTCACAACAGCGCCCATCCCCCACAGCCCCATTTTCGCCTGGAAAGTCACCACTCGCCGTGGATTAATCCCCCCCCCCCCCCGCTCAGTCATTCAGACTGGGGGAGTCAACAACAAGCTTACATCATCATTGCAATCTGTGTTTCACACTGATTTATGACAGGGTTTTTATCAGTTTACACGATCCCTAATCATGTCAGTGTACTCCGTATTCCCAATAAGTATGACACTTATTTAAATTTCTCACTGACCATTCAGTTTAATTTATAAAATCTCATGCTCACATTCTAGTAGATTTGCAATATGTTCTGCTGTGTTACTTTGTGTCGTTTCAGTCTTTAGATATCCAGATGGGCACAAGGGATCAGCCTTTTTCCAGCAACGAGGCGATGACATCTGGTGAAATACTGAACTGGGGCCATTCAGTTACACAAGTGCAGAAAAAGTTCATAGTGTTCAATGCAGCCTTTAGGCCAGCAAGCAAAGGCTGTTGTGAATTTTTGCAGTTTTGTCACGAGTCTATCGATTCCAGGGCGGTGCGGTGGCGCCAGCACAGCAACGCACCCTTGGCCATGGGATCCCTGGTTCGATCCCAGCCCCTGACCAACAGTGATCTGTGTGGAGTTTGCATGTTCTCCCCGTGTCTGCGTGGGTTTACTCCGGGAGTTCTCCGGTTTCCTCCCACAGGCCAAAAACATGCAGGTTAGGTTAACTGGAGCCTCTAAAGTGGCCCTAGGTGTGAATGTGTGTGTGAATGGTAAGGGATAGCGCCGTACCGTGGCTGCTTCATCCATCCAGGTGGATGCCCTCAATTTCCCCTCTGGGGATCAATAAAGTATACAAAATCAAAAAAAAAAAAAAATCAAAATTCCCCCCACTCCCACCACCTTGCTGTCAAGCAGCGAGGTAAGCAGAACAGAAATCTGCTTCCCTTATTGTGCCAAACAGATTTACTTTGCCAAAGCATGCAGGTTAGGTTAGCTGGAGCCTCTAAAGTGGCCCTCGGTGTGAATGTGTGTGTGTGAATGGCGACTTGGCGCTGCACTGTGGCTGCCTCATCCATCCACGTGCATCCGCGTTTCATGTTAGTTTCATGTAACTTTGTACCGCTATGTTTTAACTGTATGACAGTAAATCTGAAAATTGACATTTTTTCTGTTACATTTGTTGCTTTTTTTGTGTAATTTTTCCACTTCATTCTGGAAAATTTACAACTTTTTTCTTGTAAATCTGCAAATCTTTTTTCTGGTAAACTTGCAAATTTTTTTTTTGTTGTTGTTGTAAACTTGCAACTTTTTCTTGTAAATCTGAAACTTTTTCCTCACAAATTCACAACTTTTTGTCCTTATGAATTTAAAAGGTAGATGAGTCTTTGGAGGGTTCTTTTGTCCTCCTGCAGTTGCCAGATCTGCTGACACAACTCACCAGTGACTTACATTTTTCCTCACCAACGCATTTAAAAAATACACTTCATCTGTTACATGTTCAGAGATTGTAATTGTCCATATGTGACTCTTTTTCTCATAAATTTACAATTTTCCTCATTAATTTCTGACGTTTGTCTTATAAATTTTCTTTCTTCTTTGCTGTAATTTTGCTCATATTTCAGGTTAGAGAAACAGCCGCTCAAAATATCTGTGCACATCCCTGGTAAAACACATAAGTATGAACTTGCTTTTCAGCATTAAAAATAGCATTAATAATAGGTTAGTTTTGTTCCTCATAAATATGAAACTTTCACAAATTTGCATCTTTTTTGCCTGGGGAATTTGAATCTTTCTGTTAAAAAAAAGTTTATAACTTCTTGTGAGTTTTTTCTCTCGTCACTTTGTTGTTGTTTTTTTTCTATTGAAGTGACACTTAGCCAAAAATCTTTTTTTCCTTTGTTAATTTACATGTCTAACATGTTTTTTTTATTTTTTATTTTGTATACTTTATGACTTACAAGAGATATCAAGAGCAAATAGGTTACTTATTGTCACAAATGTTTCTCCATCATTATTCTACTGCTTATCTGGGGTCCAGGTCGCGGGGGCAGCAGTCCAAGCAGAGAAGCCTGGCCTGCTGCCCAGTTCACATAGCACCATGATCCCCATGATCCCTCCCGCAGGCGGTGAGCCCACTAAAGGGCGGACCCATGTGGCTCCTTTGGGTACACTGGATCCTTGTAACTTCTTCGTGGGGATCTCTTATGTCCACAAACCTGGTGATAAAGGAGGCTGACACAGATGTACCACTGAACACTGCTTTATTCTAGGTAGAGAACACAGCATCCAAGGGACCATAGCGGTGTCATCCAGGGCAAGAGGAAGCCCTTATGGCAGATGCCCCTTAATATAGGGCAGTGTGATGATGCAATAGGACGGCGGCGTCATCATACCGCACTTCATAATAAAACCCCAGATAACATCCCCCCCGCACACACAAAGTACAAAAACACACACCGGATTAAACCCACCCTAATTTGGAAACAAACACAAAAAAGCACACTAAAATAAAACAGTCAAAGTAAAAGCAGAGCACATTAAAAAACTAAAACAGGACCGGTGCGTTGACTACCATATGGCCCGCAAGGCACAGTGGCTTATTCTGCCATTGTTTCCTTTTTTTTAAACACTTTATTTATAAAGTATTCATCAAATATGTGTACAAATGGGGAAAGAAAAGAGAAAAAAGTCAGGAAAACAGAAAAATAAAGAAGAATCAGTACATAAGCTGTACATTCAATTCAATTCAACTTTATTTATATAGCGCCATTTCACAACAACAGTCATCTCATAGCACTATCAACTGTAGGGGGAACCCCCACAGTTGCAGAAAGACCCCAGCAATCAGGTGATCCCCTGTGAGCAAGCACTTGGCGACGGTGGAGAGGAAAAACTCCCTTTTAACAGGAAGAAACCTCCAGCAGAACCAGGCTCAGGGAGGGGCAGTCATCTGCTGCGACTGGCTGGGGGGTGAGGGGATAGAGAAGAAGAAAAGAACAGACATGTAGAGAGCAAACAGCACGATGGGGACTCAATCTATGGGAGAGAACAAACAAATGTTAATAAGATAAGATAAGATAAGATAAGCCTTTATTAGTCCCACAACGGGGAAATTCCAGGATTGCAACAGCACAGGGATAGCAACACTCAGAGCAACAATCAGAAGGCAAGAAAAAAAAACAAGCAAGCAAGAGCAGCTAATAAACATATGTACGTATTACTATAAAATATATATATATACACACACACACAGACACACAGTGCAGAGCATTGTAGCTGGATGGAATAATATATGAATATATGAACACACAGTGCAGAGCATTGTAGCTAGATGGAATAAATATGTAAATATATAAACACCCACAGTACGGAGCATTGCAGCTAGGTGGAATAAATATGCAAGTATATAAACACACACAGTGCGGAGCAATGTAGCTAGATGGAATAACATGTAGATATATAAATATATAAACACCCACAGTACGGAGCATTGCAGCTAGACGGAACAAATATGCAAATATATAAACACACACAGTGCAGAGCATTGCCGCTAGATGGAATGAAACAGCATAACCGTCTACCCAGCTATCCTGCATGGTATGATTATGTGCCCATACACACTCTCACCCTCCATAGCGACCGGCATGCTCCTAGTTGTATGCCGGAGAGGACCACTGTGTAAGTCTATTGCATCTTCTGCATTCAAAAAACTATTAGTTTGTTACGTCTTTTTTGCTATCTCTGCGAGCAGCCCTGCTTAGGTTGTACAGTCTGACAGCCGTTGGTAGGAAGGACCTACGAAACCTCTCGGTTGTGCACCTGGGATGATGTAGTCTGCTGCTAAATGAGCTCCTCAGTGCATTCAGTATGTCCTGCATAGGGTGGAACTCGGACTCCAGCAGAGATGACAGTTTAGCCACCGTCCTTCTCTCTCCTATCTCCTCCATCGGATCAAGGCGCTGCCCCAGGACAGAGCTAGCTTTCTTAATCAGTTTGTTCAGTCTCTTCCTATCGGCTGCAGTAATGCCACTGCCCCAGCAGACCACTCCAAAAGTGATGGCTGATGCCACCACCGTGTCATAGAATGACTTCAGCAGCGCCCCTTGTACACCAAAAGACCTGAGTCTCCTCAGCAGGAACAGCCTGCGCTGTCCCTTCTTGTAGAGTGCATCAGTATTGTGTGACCAGTCTAGTTTATTGTTCAGATGAATACCCAGGTACTTATAGGATGTCACCATCTCGATGTCTGTTCCCTGTATATTTACTGGTACTGTGAGGGGCTGCCCATGCCTGCGGCAGTCCACCACCAGCTCCTTAGTTTTCCTCGCGTTGATCTGGAGGCAGTTCCGATGGCACCAGTCCACGAAGTCCTGGATAAGCCCTCTGTACTCAGCTTCATCTCCATTGGAGATGAGGCCAACGATCGCAGAGTCATCAGAGAACTTCTGTAGATGGCAGTGTGTTGTGTTGTGTGAGAAGTCCGCAGTATAAAGAGTGAACAGGAAGGGAGCCAGCACCGTTCCCTGGGGGGCCCCCGTGCTACTGATGATCGTGTCGGACACACAGTCCCGGGTTCTCACAAACTGAGGCCGGTTCGTGAGGTAGTCCAGGATCCATGATGACAGGTGCTGGTCCACCCCTGCGCGCAGCAGCTTGTCCTTCAGGATCATCGGTTGGATGGTGTTGAAAGCACTGGAGAAGTCAAAGAACATGATCCTCACCATATTCCCGGGCTTCTCCAGGTGGGACAGAGAACGGTGAAGGAGGAAGATCACCGCATCCTCCACCCCAATGCCATGCTGGTAGGCGAACTGGAGTGGATCCATCGCTGGTTCCACCAGGGGGCGGAGGTGAGCAAGGAGCAGTCTCTCCAGGGTCTTCATCAAGTGGGACGTCAAGGCCACCGGTCTGTAGCTGTTCAGGTCTTTGGGGTGGGAAGTTTTTGGTACAGGTACCACACAAGATGTTTTCCACAGCTGTGGTACCCTCCCCAGTTTCAGGCTCATGTTGAAGATATACGTCACAATCCCACACAGCTGGTCTGCACAGGACTTGAGGAGCTTTGCGCTGATGCCGTCCGGTCCCGGCGCCTTCCTCGCCTTGATCTTCCTCAGCTCCGTCCTCACCTGGGTCCTGGTCAGGGTCAGGATGGGGGGCTGTGTGTTGGGAGTGGGGGGGTGTTGGTAGAGTGGGGAGTGGGCAGCAGGACTTGATTTCTTTAGAGGCAGCAGTGGTTGTTGTGCAGTCAGGGGGGAGGGCGGTTGGTCAAATCTATTGAAAAACAGATTCAGGTTGTTCGCCCACTCCCTGCCCCCTGTGGCCTGGGGGGAGGTATTCTGGAGCCCCGAGATGGTTTTGAGGTTTCTCCAGACCCCGCTGATGTCGCTCTGTTGCAGCTTGTCCTCCATCTTCTTCCTGAAGCTGTCCTTGCCTTCTCTGATCTTTCTCCTCAGCTCCCTCTGTACGGACTTCAGCATCTCCCTGTTCCCTGACCTGAAGATCCTCTTCTTCTCTCTCAGAAGTGTTTTAATCTCAGGGTTGATCCAGGGTTTGTTGTTTGAGTGACGCCGTATGGTCTTGGTGGGAACGGATTTGTCCACACAGAAGCTGAGGTAGCCCGTGAAGGTGTGAATGAGGCCATCGATGTCCAGCAAAAAAATGACCAGCAAAAAAAAATATTTCATAGAGGGTGAGAAAAGGAGTGAGGCCCAGTGCATTACTGGAGGTCCCCCGGCTGACTAAACCTATTAGCAGCAAAGCTAAGGGAGGGTTCAGAAACACATGATCCCTCCCTAATTGTAGGCTATATCAAAAAGGTAGGTTTTAGCCCTATTCTTAAAAACAGAGATCGAGTCTGACTCCCGAATCCAGATTGGCAGCTGATTCCACAGGAGAGGAGCTTGATAACTGAAGGCTCTGCCTCCCATTGTACTTTTGGAGATTCTAGGTATTACAAGTAATCCTGCATTTTGGGAGCGTAGTGCTCTGTTAGGATGATACGGTAGTATCAGATCTTTTAAATAAAAAGGAGCCTGATTGTTTAGAGCTTTGTAAGTAAGAAGAAGGATTTTAAACTTAATTCTAAACTCTATGGGAAGCCAATGAAGGGAGGCCAGAACCGGAGAGATATGATCTCTCTTTCTAGTACCTGTTAAAACTCTTGCTGCAGCATTTTGGATCAGCTGAAGACTTTTTAAAGATGTTTTAGGACAGCCTGATAATAAAGAATTACAATAATCTAATCTCGAGCTAACAAAAGCGTGGATCAGCTTCTCAGCATCACTCTGAGACAAGACGCTCCTAATCTTGGCAATATTACGCAAATGATAGAAGGCAGTCTTAGAAACAAATTTAATATGTGAATTGAAGGACAAATCCTGATCAAAAATAACTCCAAGGTTCCTCACAGAGCTATTAAGAGAAAGAGTAACTGCATCCAAACTGAAAGTTTGATTTGGAAAGGATTTCCTAAGGTTTTTTGGACCAACAAGAATGACTTCAGTCTTATCTGAATTTAATAGCAGGAAATTACAAGTCATCCAAGCTTTGATTTCCTTAAGACAGGCTTCTAACTTGGCTAATTGAGTAGTATCATCTGGCTTCATTGAGAGGTATAATTGTGTGTCATCTGCATAACAATGAAAATGTATACAGTGCTTTCTAATAATGTTGCCTAACGGAAGCATATATAAACTAAAAAGAGTAGGGCCTAGCACAGATCCCTGTGGAACTCCATGACTAAGCTTTGAGCTGAAAGAAAACTCATTATTTACATGAACAAACTGGAACCTATCAGATAAATAAGATCTAAACCACTGCAACGAAGTTCCATTAAGTCCAACATAGTGTTCTAATCTATCAAGTAGAATATTATGATCAATAGTATCAAAAGCTGCACTAAGGTCTAAAAGGACAAGTACAGAAACTAGTCCATTATCAGATGCAATGAGGAGGTCGTTAGTGACCTTCGCTAAGGCTGTTTCAGTACTATGATGGATTCTAAACCCAGATTGAAACTCTTCAAGTAAACCATTTCCCTGCAGGTGGTCAAATAATTGCGTAGCAACAACTCTTTCTAAGATTTTTGAAATGAAAGGGAGATTAGAGATTGGTCTATAGTTAGCTAAAGCTCCTGGATCTAGCGTTGGCTTTTTGAGTAAGGGTTTAATTACAGCCGTTTTAAAAGCCTGCGGTACATGGCCTAAAGTTGAAGAATTGATTATATGAAGAATAAAGCTACCAATAAGTGGGAAGACTTCTTTAAATAACCTGGTAGGAATAGGGTCTAAAAGACAAGTTGAAGGTTTGGATGAGGAAACTATTTTGTCTAACTCACAAAGGTCGATTGGAGTAAACTCATCAAGACAGACATCAATAGAAGGAGTTGTAGTAGTTACAGTATTTAAGTTAACTGTGGGAAGAATCTGATTGATTTTATCTCTGATGGATGAAATTTTATTATTGAAAAAGTTCATAAAGTCCTGACTAGTAAGCTCTAAGGGAATGTTAGGATTGACAGAGTCCTGACTCTTTGTCAACCTGGCTACAGTACTGAAAAGAAACCTGGGATTATTCTTGTTCTCTTCTATTAATGCAGAGTAATAACTCGTTCTAGCTTTTCTAAGAGATTTTTTATAAATTAAAAGATGATTTCTCCAAGCTAAATAGATTTCATCTAAATTAGTAGAGCGCCATTTTCTTTCTAATTGACGAGTCTTCTGTTTTAAGCTACGAGTTTCTGTGTTGAACCAAGGAGTTAGAAATCTCTGATTAGACTTTTTCTTTTTTAAGGGGGCCACCAAGTCTAGAGCCTGATGCAGAGAAGCTGAAACACTATCCACCATGTTATCAATTACAGAATTACATACACATTAAGCATTGTTAAGAGAAGTAAGGCGGGTTTACTACAATCAAAACCACTCAACATAGTAGAAAGTGCATATGGTGAAATTTAGCATATTATATAAAGAGGTAGGCTCAGCAGTAAAGATATATAAATGGTGCAACTGTTACAGCAGATTGCAGTATATCATTCATCTCCTAACGTCAGTACTTGTAAATATAGAGGTATAAATAGGGCGTACATTTGGAGCATACACAGTACTAAGAAAAAGAGGATGTAGAAATAAACTGTATGAATGGGGCCCAGGTGCTGTTAAACTTCTCACGGGATTTGTTCCTATTGTATGTAAGTTTCTGTAATGGAATCAAAGAGAGCCCCTCCTTAACCCATTCAGTAAAAGATGGGGGCTTTCTGGATTTCCAGAAATGGAGGATAAGTGTCCATGCATGAAGTGAAGCAAATGCCATAAAATTAGCTTGGGGTGTTGTGACAGTAATATTTTTGTCAGGAATTCCAAAAATAGCAATAGCTGGATTGAGACTGATTTTTGTATGACAGATATGCGAGAAAACATCAAAAATGCCCCCCCCCCCAAAAAAAACAACAACTAGAAAAGCACTCATAGAGCGCATACCTCCACCAAGGCTCCTTCTGTTTCTCATGGATCACCTCCAAAATGTAATGGGCTTGTGTGTAGGCCTATAGCCACTTGTGGTGAAAATGGCATCAAAGTCTGTCCATCAGTTTTGGAGTATTGTTGCTTATACACTGTGAGAAGATAAGAGCCTTGGCTGAGGTATGCATTCTCAGATCATCACCAAAATATAATGGGTTCCTCTCTAGCCCAAGAACCACCTCTGGCGAAAATTTCATCCAAATCCATCCAGTAGTTTTTGTGTAATCCTGCTGCACAAATAAAAAACAAAGCCCTTGCTGGAGGTATGCACCCTCAGATCATCACCAAAATGTAATCATCTGTTCCCTGTGCCATTACACACCTTTTCTGAAAATTTCATCAAAATCCGTTCATAACTTTTGGAGTATTGTTGCTAACACACTGTGAGAAGATAAAAGCCTTGGCTGAGGTATGCATTCTCAGATCACCACCAAAATCTAATCATCTGTTCCCCGTGCCATTACACACCTTTCCTGAAAATTTCGTCAAAATCCGTTCATAACTTTTGGAGTATTGTTGCTAACACACTGTGAGAAGATAAAAGCCTTGGCTGAGGTATGCATTCTCATCTAATCATCTGTTCCCCGTGCCATTACACACCTTTCCTGAAAATTTCGTCAAAATCCGTTCATAACTTTTTGAGTTATGTTGGTAACAGACAGACAAAACAGACAAACCCCGGTAAAAACATTACCTCCTTGGTGGAGGTAAAGATAATGATGGACATTGCCAAAACATATGTCCAGTGGTGGTTGGGTTGAGGTGGTATCTGATACAGGTTGGATCAATATTGGGGTAAAACTTAGACAATTTCTGTCTAGTATGATGAAAGTGGTGTAAAACTTTGAATTGAATGAGGCAGTGTCTTAGACATAAGGATGTAGTGTGGATACGCTGTAAGGCTACTGACCATGTCCTTTCTGTAAGTGAGATCTGTAGGTCTTCTTCCCAGGCTGTTTTAGTTTTATCAAGAGAAAGCAGGGTGCAGTTTTGAATGGTCCTATAAATCCCTGAAACGATACCCTTTGTCTCTGGTTCTCAGTCTAATATGGTATCTAAAACGTTCTTCTTTGGTGGGTTAAGAAATGTGTAGTGTGCTTTGGCAAAGCTACGAATTTGGAGGTATCTAAAAAAGTGTGTCTTTGGTAAATTTTTGTTCTACTGAAGTGTTTCAAAGGAGGCAAAAGCATCATCTATGAATAGATCACTGAAATAGACTAAGCCATTATCGTGCCACTACTGAAATGTATCAATCTGGGAAGGATGAAAGAGGTGGTTATGTATCAGTGGCATATGAACGCATGCATTGTTGAGGCCAAAGTGTTTCCTGAACTGACGACAGATACGGAGAGAGCCCTGAACCATGGGATTTTTGATATGATTAAAGGCCCCCATGGGGCCACGGGGGGCAGGGAGTGGGCAAACAATCTGAATCTGTTTTTCAATAGGTTTGACCAACCGCCCTCCCCCCTGACTGCACACAACCACTGCTGCCTCTGAAGACATCAAATCCTGCTGCCCACTCCCCACTCCACCAACACCCCCCCACTTCCAACACACAGCCCCCCAACCTGACCCTCACTAAGACCCAGGTGAGGACGGAGCTGAAGAAGATCAAAGTGAGGAAGGCGTCGGGACCAGACGGCATCAGCGCAAAGCTCAAGTCCTGTGCAGACCAGCTGTGTGGGATTGTGGAGTACATCTTCAGTCTGAGCCTGAAGCTGGGGAGGGTACCACAGCTGTGGAAAACATCTTGTGTGGTACCTGTACCAAAGACTTCCCACCTCAAAGATCTGAACAGCTACAGACCAGTGGCCCTGACGTCCCACATGATGAAGACCCTGGAGAGACTGCTCCTTGCTCACCTCTGCCCCCTGGTGGGACCAGCGATGGATCCACTCCAGTTCGCCTACCAGCATGGCATTGGGGTGGAGGATGCGGTGATCTTCCTCCTTCACCGTTCTCTGTCCCACCTGGAGAAGCCCGGGAATGCGGAGAGGATCATGTTCTTTGACTTCTCCAGTGCTTTCAACACCATCCAACCGATGATCCTGAAGGACAAGCTGCTGTGCGCAGGGGTGGACCAGCACCTGTCATCATGGATCCTGGACTTCCTTACAAACCGGCCTCAGTTTGTGAGAACCCGGGACTGTGTGTCCGACACGATCATCGGTAGCACAGGGGCCCCCCAGGGAACGGTGTTGGCTCCCTTCCTGTTCACCCTTTATACTGCGGACTTCTCACACAACACAACACACTGCCATCTACAGAAGTTCTCTGACGACGCTGCGATCGTTGGCCTCATCTCCAACGGAGATGAAGCTGAGTACGGAGGGCTTATCCAGGACTTTGTGGACTGGTGCCATCGGAACTGCCTCCAGATCAACACAAGGAAAACTAAGGAGCTGGTGGTGGACTGCCGCAGGCAAGGACAACCCCTCACAGCACCAGTAAATATACAGGGAACAGACATCGAGATGGTGACATCCTACAAGTACCTGGGTGTCCATCTGAACAATAAACTAGACTGGTCACACAATACCGACGCACTCTACAAGAAGGGACAGTGCAGGCTGTTCCTACTGAGGAGACTCAGGTCTTCTGGTGTACAAGGGGTGCTGCTGAAGTCATTCTATGACACGGTGGTGGCATCAGCCATCACTTTTGGAGTGGTCTGCTGGGGCAGTGGCATTACAGCAGCCAATAGGAAGAGACTGAACAAACTGATCAAGAAAGCTAGCTCTGTCCTGGGGCAGCGCCTTGACCCAGTGGAGGAGACGGGAGAGAGAAGGATGGTTGTTAAACTGTCATCTCTGCTGGAGTCCGAGTTACACCCTATGCGGGACATACTGAATGCACTGAGGAGCTCATTTAGCAGCAGGCTACATCATCCTAGGTGCACAACCGAGAGGTTTCGCAGGTCCTTCCTACCTACGGCTGTCAGACTGTACAACCTAAGCAGGGCTGCTCGCAGAGATAGCAAAAAGACGTGACAACCTAATAGTATTGAATGCAAAAGACGCAATAGACTTACACAATGGTCCCCTCCGGTATACAACTAGGAAAATACCGGTCGCTATGGAGGGTGAGAATATGTATGGGTACATAATCATACCATGTAGGATAACTAAGTAGACGGTTGTTCCGTTTCATTCCATCTAGCTACAATGCTCCGCACTGTGTGTGTTTATATATTTATATATTTATTCCATCTAGCAACAATGCTCCACGCTGTGTGTGTTTATATATTTACATATTTAATCCATCTAGCTACAATGCTCCGCACTGTGTGTTTATATATTTACATATTTATTCCATCTAGCTACAATGCTCCACACTGTGTTTATATATTTACATATTTATTCCATCTAGCTACAATGCTCCGCACTGTGTGTTTATATATTCACATATTCATTCCATCTAGCTACAATGCTCCGCACTGTTTATATACTTATATTTATTCCATCCAGCTACAATGCTCCGCACTGTGTTTATATATTTATATATTGTCACCATGGGGTGAGACGCCGGCTCGGCGCTCAGCCCATGCTCCTTTTATCCCTGCCTCTCATTGGGCAGTGCCTCAGCTGGTTCCCAGCTGTCAGTGTCACGGGACGGCTGGGGCCAATTAATCCTCATCAGCTGGGGCGCTGTTAATGAGTATAAAGAGGAGCAGCTTCGATCATTCGGGGCTGCGACATAAGCACTGCTAGGCTGAAGCCCCTTCGTCTGGTGTCAGCCTCAACTCCCCTTGCAGCATTCCGGTGTTTGTATCCCGCTGTGAGTATGCACGTCTTGTTACCCCCACGTCCGGTACGAGCTACCTACCCCTGCGCTGTGCAGCCTGAGAATGTACGTCTGTATGAGTGTCTGTGCTCTCCTCATCCCTTATCCCTTACCCAGAATAAAACATCTCGACTCACTGGCTTGTCCCTGGCTCTGATTGCCCGGCTCCCTAGAGCCGGATATGACAGTATGTCGCAGCCTGAAGAGTTGCCGGCGGCCGTGAGTCGCTGTGGAAATGTACCTTTCTGTCCGGGTGTCAGCGCTGCTAGCATGCCGTTTCCCAGGAGTCACTTCCGGCGCCAGGGCGACGGGCTGAGGTCCATCTCGGAGGCAGTCGACGGGACGTTCTTCACCCTGCACGACGCCTCCAACGCGAGACGCTGGCATCCGGGCCGTGCTGAGGAACTCCTGGACTGTCACCCTCACTCTCTGTACCATCTGGAGGACAGTGCCAGGATAGACGCTGCAGGTACACAGCGAGAGAAGCTCCACGGGGTGGATGGAAATCCCGGCAGGGAGTCGAAGTGGGCGACGTCTTTCCCCGCTTCGGAGTCCCGTTCCTGCCGCCATTCCAGTCCGGGAGTTCGCGCCAACCAGAGGACTTCCCCCGACCTGCGCCACGTCACTCGGGATTCCCTTCGAGGAGCCGCAGCTGACAGCAGTTATGTCCGGGGTCGAGTGGCTGTCGCGAGCTCTACTGTGTTTCCTGTCACCACCTTCAGGCATGTGGCGGCGGCAGTGAGATTGATGGTGAGGACTTCAGGGCTACGAAGCCTTCCCGTGCTCGACGCCTTCCTCGTCTCGATCTCCGATCTGGAGCGGCGAATCCTGGATTTCCCCCTCGCTTCGTCCCCTGGGAGTAGTCGTCATCACATCGCCGAGTCACCTCTGCACGAACCTCGTCCGGATCCAGTTCTGGGTCATCGTCAGGACCGTTCCTCCCACGCAGCTGTCATCCCTTCGCCTCGTCAGTGTGGAGATTCTACAGCCCCGTTCCCTGAGCCTCGTTCCCCCGCTGTCATTCCTGGACATTCGGGCTGGCTCACCCCGGCTGTTTCCCCCTCCTCCTCGACGCGCTTCCTGACCGCTGTGTGTGCCTGGAATCCTGGCCTGGTGAGCTCTCTGCTGGAGACAACGCGAGCGATCCTCAGACGAATTCCCGGGGGGTCCTCCGTTATCGCCGGGCGGGGAGAGGAAGAAGCAGATTCCACTACAGCAGGCGATACTCAACCTCCAGGGGGCAGGCAAGTCATTGTGTTTTCACACCTGCTTAATGATTTGCTCTGTCACATCCCTGGAGGAGAAGTTCAGGGTTCGCAGCTCCCTGAACTCTCCCCACCTGCTGTAACCTGTATGCCTAATCCCGCATCCTCTGTGTCTCTCTCCGCCGAGCGGTCCCCGGCTCCGGGTCAACGTGGTGGGATATGGAGAGGGCCTGTGGTTCCGCAGCTACATTGCGGACGGAGGAGGGGGACTGACTGCTGCGTGGAGTCTACGCTGACGACTGAGCGTCCCTGGGTCTCCACGGAGGAGCGGTTCGGTCCAGCGGGACGAGATTCTTCTGGCTTCACGCCGAGTGGGTCGTCGGCGGGGTTACCTGCGCTGGAGGGATCTCAAGCTGCGCTGACCATCGTGCTGGCTGCGGGGCCCGACGCGGCTAGATGGGAGCCTGACAACGACCTCCTGACGACGGATCCTGGATCTTCGCAGTCCTGGACGGCGTCAGAACCCGAGATCAGGCGAGTGCTCTCCTTTCTTTTCTTTCTTTTTATCTTTGAGCACTTCAGCCTATCTCCAGGGGAGACGAGCAGGGTGCAGCCGCCCGCTGCGTCTGAGCTCGTCTCGCCGGGTTCTGGCGCTGCCGGTGATCCTGATCCCGGTTCTGTTTTCTCTTCTGAGCCTTCTTCCAGGGTCACCGGCGAGGAGTTGCTGTTCCTCGTGGTGCTGGAGGGTCCGGGTTCAACGTTGGAGGTCGGTTCTGGTGCAGTGTCCAACGTGGGTTCGCCCGAGACCCAATCGGGGTCCAACGTGGGTTCGCCTGAGGCCCGATCGGGGTCCGACGTGGGTGCTGCCCCAGTGTTGTCCAGGTCCGGTGAGGAGGTGGCCGTTTCCCTGAGGCCCGCCGCCCTCGTCATCGGCTCTCCCCTGAGCCTCTTCCACCGGGATCCGCTCTGACCCTTCGTCCGTCTCAACGGTCCTGGTGGTTGAGTGATGCGGGTCGACGACCCGACCCGCAAAACTTTCGGTTCGGCGATCTGGTTTCCCCCCACTGGTCTGTGTTTGCCTTTGGGCGGCCTGGTTCGGCAGCCGTTGGACTGGATTCCTGGGATCTGGGCCCAGAGTTCGCCGTCCGAACATTTCTCTTCCCCGGGTTGCCAACTGGACAATGGGCGGGGAGATTACCAGAACAATTCCGGCCGTTTTGGACTCTGCCTGCCGTCTCCTCGGGTGTCCTTTACTTCTTTTATTATTATTGAGGTCACTCGGGTGTAGTTTCTTTGTCCATTAGGGGAATATATGTTTTTGTGCTGTGTGTTGTTTTTTTTTAACCATACTCAGCATTTTTATCGTATTGTTATCCTGTTACCCTGTCACCTTTTTTCCTCTTGGTGACTCACCTTGTGTATCGCGCTGTGTATTGCATTTTCTTATCTTTACTCAGCGTTTTCATTCATCCTTGCCTTGGCCTTGGCCTCGTCGGTGCATCATGGAGTATGCGTGTGGTTTCCTGTTCAACCATACTCTGTGATCACCCCATTCTGTCTTATTATCCTCGTGGGGGGCCTTCCCTGTCCCCGGCTTTAACATTGACTGTGTTGGTTATTGTTTGAAGTAATGTGTTTCATCCCCACTTAACCGTACTTCATTATTACCCATTTGTCCTTGTCACCTCTGTTTCTTTAGGTGATCTTTTATATATTCAGTGCTGTGTGTTTTGTTTTCTTTAGTATCCATGCACAGCGTTTTTCATCTTTTGTCCTGACCTTTGTCTTGTTGGTGCATTATGGAGTAGTGTGTTTTGTTCCCCTTAACTATACTCTGTGATTGCTTTATTCATTCCTGCCACCTTTTTGGTGGGTTTTTGGTTTTCTTTTTTTTGCCCCGATCTATACGTTATTTGTATGCTGTCTGTAGTCATATTTGGTATTTTCCCTACCTGTGTCCTAACTCAGTTTTCTCCCTAACTGTGCTCTGGGTTAATCCTTTTCCCTGTGTTGTAGGGTATTGTATTTGGGTTTTTTTTTCTCTGCCCTGCTGCCCTACATTGGTCTATTGTGTTTTTTTTTTTTTTTTTTTTTTTGTCCTTCCCTTTGCATCTTCCCCTCCGGTCCTGCCTCCCTTCCGCCCGCCCTAGGTGGGGAGGGGGGGGGCTGGGATGTTCCTGGTCGTTCGGGAGCCCGACCGTGAGGGGGAGGCTCTGTCACCATGGGGTGAGACGCCGGCTCGGCGCTCAGCCCATGCTCCTTTTATCCCTGCCTCTCATTGGGCAGTGCCTCAGCTGGTTCCCAGCTGTCAGTGTCACGGGACGGCTGGGGCCAATTAATCCTCATCAGCTGGGGCGCTGTTAATGAGTATAAAGAGGAGCAGCTTCGATCATTCGGGGCTGCGACATAAGCACTGCTAGGCTGAAGCCCCTTCGTCTGGTGTCAGCCTCAACTCCCCTTGCAGCATTCCGGTGTTTGTATCCCGCTGTGAGTATGCACGTCTTGTTACCCCCACGTCCGGTACGAGCTACCTACCCCTGCGCTGTGCAGCCTGAGAATGTACGTCTGTATGAGTGTCTGTGCTCTCCTCATCCCTTATCCCTTACCCAGAATAAAACATCTCGACTCACTGGCTTGTCCCTGGCTCTGATTGCCCGGCTCCCTAGAGCCGGATATGACATATATCTATTCCATCTAGCTACAATGCTCCGCACTGTGTGTCTATATGTATATACTGTATATATACAGTATATATACAGTATATATATATATATATATATATATATATATGTACAGTGATCCCTTGCTACTTCGCACTTCACCTTTCGCGCCCTCAGTGCATCGCGGATTTTTCAGAAATATTCATCAAAAATTCAAAATTGAGAAAAAATGGGCAGGCGCTAGCAGAAGGCAGCGAGACTACATTAGAACATCAGGTATCAACACGGAGAGCCGCACAACTCAAAATCCACCTCTCTGACCACCGCTCCACTCCTCTCCGCCCACCTCTTCACTGCTCGGGAATCTCGCAAGCTGATTGGCCGAGACGTTTTACCTCGCAAGCTGATTGGCCGAGACGTTTTACCCAGTTTCTCTCCCTGCCGAGGGCCCATACCCAGCGAAGGAAGACCGCATTCATTGTTCTTTATCGCTAGTCTCGCCGCGTGGAACTTTTCGCTGTTCTCTTGTCCCTTTTTGTGCGAAATAGTCTTCCCGTCGAGCCACTACGCCGCCTCCTGCAGCTGCCCTCGACGATCCTGCGCCTCTAGCACCTGATGATGAGGCGTCACCTGAGGAGCAGTAAAGCTCTCATTAACCTGTGCAGTAAATCATCTTCATCTTGAGTTACGTATCTTGTTATAAAAATAAAAGAGTTCTAAAAACATATTTATGTACACTTTATTTACATCTACGTATGTATGTACACTTACACACACACACACACACACACACACACACACACACACACACACACACACGTATCATATGAGAGAGAGAGTGAGAGAATGAACGTACGTGTTATTTATGGGTGACGTCATTAGGGGTGACGCTACTTCGCGGTTTTTCACTTTTCGCGGTCGGTTCTGGAACCCATTAACCGCGATAAGTGAGGGATCACTGTATATGTACATATATATACTCGCTGCTCTTGTTTTTCTCTTGCCTTCTGATTGTTGCTATCCCTGTGCTGTTGCAATCCTGGAATTTCCCCATTGTGGGACTAATAAAGGCTTATCTTATCTTATCTTATCTTAATAGTTCCGCCCGTGAGGGGAGAGCATAGAATAGATACTGGGCAGGCTGTGGATTGAGAAAGGGTTTCCATATGAGCCCAAATAGGAACAGATTTCTTTTCAAATGCTGGTATCCAGTCTGGTAATTTTGCGATATTTGCTGCCCAGTAACAATATAAAAAATTAGGCAGGCCCAATCCCCCAGATTGTCTAGGCATCTCTAAAAGGGACCTTCTTGCACGGGGACTGGTTTTATTCCAGATGAACGTGGAGATGTGACAGTCAAGGTCCCTGAACATAGATTTTGGCAAAAAAATAAGGGATCATCGGAAACAAATATAAAAAAACGAGGGAGCACTAACATTTTGATCACACTAACTCTGCCTGCAAGAGAGATTGGTAGGGTCATATGACCATCTTACTAAGTCTAGCTTTGTGTGATCTATTAACTCTTTAAAGCTTTGACTGTATAGATCATTGTATGATCGTGTGACCACAATGCCCAAACAGGTAAATGAGTTGGACTCTAATTTAAAAGGGAAGTTGTCATAATTAATATCTAAAGCTAGCTGGTTGACCGGAAATAGGAGACTTTTAGAAAAATTAAGTTTGTATCCAGAGAGCTGGCTGAAGTTACGGAATAAGTCTATGAGCCGTGGTAGGGAATTTATTGGGTCGGCTATGTAAAGAAGAAGGTCATCTGCATTAAAAATCTTTTTTTAGAAAAAAACAAAATAGCCGTGTTACTAACTAACACACAAAACCAGGAACTATTAAACAACACTGAGTCTTTTCAGCACAGTCCTCCAAGAAAATGGTGGGTCAGGCAGGGGGGCCCTGTGGCAGCTCCACAGCAGACGTACCCCTGGAGGTGGCAGGCCCCCGGGGCAAGGACCGATCTTCAAGACACAGGAGCCTGGATCCCAAACCACCTTCTCCGACTCCTGCCCAGCCTCGCCACCTTGAACATCCCCCTGGACACACCGCAGCTGGTTAGTATGCCTCATTGAACCGTCTGACAGCCGGAAGCATGCCACTCTTAACTTCGGCACTATCCTCAGCAGTGCTCGATGTTTCACCAGCTGCCGTCCAGTCCAACTTCGCCTTGGTCTTTCATCAACCCGAACCCGAACCCAGTCCATGACCTGAAGTGGGACCTTACTCGGCCTGATGTACTGCTGAGCATGCGGTAACGCCATGCTTCCATGTGGTCTTGCCCCATCTTCTTCTACTAGCGATGCAGCGGTCACTGTCATGGCAGCAGACCTCTCACCCAACTGCGGCCGAGTACTGAAGGTGTCCAGTGCCCCCTTGGTGTCGCTCATCAGAACGGGCACTCCACCCTCACGCTTGGCCCCCTTTTCTACCTCCCGCTGAGCACGGGCACTGAAACTGTCCCATTTTGACACTGAGCAGGGACTGGGCAACATGATGGCAGGGCTGCTCATCAGTTCTTTGTCCCAAACCACAATGTCATCAATCACTGGAGCCTGTGAGCTCCAGCGATCACAACCAGACCATTCATTCCCAGTGCTGTCTCTGGTGGTGAAACCCAGTCCATAGAATAGGTCACACCCCATGATGTTATCGCCACGTGCTGCCACTTGGAACGTGAAGTTGTGCACCGCTTCAGACTTGTAGCAAACAGTCAACTCCACAGTCCCGACATTGCACAGTCTATTACCACCGTAGCCATACAACGGCGCTGAGTTACTCCTAATCCTGTGGTTGGGGAAAAAACTTCTTCACCATGGCCTAATTTAGCATCGACCGCACCGCTGCCATGTCAAGCAGTAATGGTACCTCAACACCGTCCAATTCCACCATACAACAGGAATACCCATTGGTGTTGGGACTCACCGAGTGGATGGTTGTTGCAGGCGGGCAGGGAGATTTCTTCGGCGGGCTCCCTGTCTCTGATAAATGGCACACTCTGGTGAAATGTTTCAAGTACCCACACTTGCTGCATCGTTTCCCTCTTGCCGGGCACACCCTCGCTTTGAAACAGTGTGTTGAGTACCCAAAATGCCCGCAAACAGGGTTTCCCGGGGCAGACCTTCGGCTTGTAGCATTAGCCTTGTAGTCTTCATCCATGCTATCTTCATCCTCTGGGTCCATAACATTCGCTGACGCGGGCAGCTCCGGCAGCTTCTGTGACTGGCGCCAGTTTAGCTCCGAAACTAGCTTATTGGCGGCCTCCAACTGGAGAGTTAGTTCGACAGCCCTGGCTAACGTCAAGTCATTAGGTGCCGTTAATAGCCTAGCACATAGCCCAGAGTTGCACGTGTGCTCAGCCAATTGGTCCTGCACCATCTTGTCTTCCAGCGGCCCAAAACAGCACTCGCTAGCTAGCTGCCTAAGGTCAGCAATGTACTGATGAATTGGCTCACTGACTCTTTGGCGTCTCTGGCGAAAGCGAATTCTAAGTACCATCACGCTGTCCGGGGTAGTGAAATGGTTAGCCAGCAGCTCCATGACGTCCTTGTATGAGTCGTTTGTGCCGAGCGTCTGCAGAATCCTCTGGCCTTCAATACCCAGGTTGTGGACAAGGAGCACACATGCCCTCACCTTATCGAGCTTCCCAAGGTCCAGTGCCGTGATGTATGTTTGGAAAGCCTCAAACCAGCAAGGCCATAGCACCGGTGGCTCGCCGGGAAGCTCTGGGAAGGGCCATAGTGGTGTAACGCACGCCTCCATCCGTTAATCCTCAGTCGCCAAATGTTATGTCCACAAACCTGGTGATAAAGGAGGCTAACAGCGATGTAGCACTGAACACTGCTTTATAGTAGATAGAGAACACACAGCATACAAGGCATCTTAGTGGAGTCATCCAGGACAAGAGGAAGCCCTCATGGCAGATGCCCCTTAATATAGGGCGGTGTGATGACGCAACAGGAAGGCAGCATCATCACACCGCACTTCATAATAAAACCCCATATGACAGGATCCACTGGACCGCTCATGGTCTGGCTCTTCACCCAGGACCAATTTGCCTTGGGAGACCCTACCAGGGGCAATTTCCCCCTGACAACATAGCTCCATAGCTCCTGCATGGGAGCATTAGGGTGCGCAAACCCCTCCACCACGATAAGGAGAGGTCTGTGGAATTCAGTTTTTCTAATTAATTTGCAATATTTCCTTATTTAATTTTTACAAGCCTTTCTGAATTTTTCCTATCTATCTATCTATCTATCTATCTATCTATCTATCTACAGTGGATATAAAAAGTCTACACACCCCTGTTCAAATGCCAGGTTTTTTGATGTAAAATGAGACCAAGATAAATAATTTCAAAACTTTTTCCACCATTAATGTAACCTATAACCTGTACAACCCAATTGAAAAACAAACTGAAATCTTTTAAGGGGAAAAATAAAAAATAAAACACAATTACTTGGTTGCATAAATATGCACTCCCTGTTCAAACTCATGTTAAATGGGAGTCAGCACACACCTGCCACCATTTAAAGTGCCTCTGATTGACCCCAAATAAAGTTCAGCTGTTCTAGTAGGCTTTTCCTGACATTTTTGTGGTCACATCTTACAGCACAAGACATGGTCCACAGAGAGCTTCCAAAGCATCAGAGAGATCTCATTGTTCAAAGGTATCAGTCAGGAGAAGGGTACAAAAGTATTTCCAAGGCACTAAATATACCATGGAACACAGTGAAGACAGTCATTAAGTGGAGAAAATATGGCACAACAGCAGTGATGTCAAAACTGAGGCCTTATGAAACAATGAGCAACTTTGAGACAATTGCTTCATGAGCGACACAGTGTTATGAAACATCTAATAAAGACTGCCATCTGGTGACTGACTGTCAGAACTGCATCTGAGTGGAAAACCTGATTTTTTTTTTTTCCGAGCATTTGGCCATCCGAGGTCTATTCAAAATTGGATGGCAGGAAGAAACAATGCAAAGCAAACAAAAAAAAAATCCTAATTCGCTCTCAAACTTCCTGTGAGCCCTCAAGTCACGTGACGTGACCAACATAATGAGGCCTCGCTTGCTACAGTCATGTGACTGTAGGCGTGCTGAAACGGCGCTCAATGTACTGCTCATGACACTTCCGCTTTATATTGCTCAAATCAGTGTCAAGTGGGTGGTGTTGAGTGTAACATCACTACACAACAGTGACATTACCAAGGACTGGATGGCCCTCCAAAATTGATGAAAAGACGAGAAGAAAACTGGTCAGGGAGGCTACCAAGAGGTCAACAGCAACATTGAAGGAGCTGCAGGAATTTCTGGCAAGTACTGGCTGTTTAGTATATGTAACAACAATCTCTTGTCTTCTTCATATGTCTGGGTTATTGGGTAGGGTGACAAGATGGAAGCCTTAACTTGCAAAGAAAAACATTGAAGCCCAACTACATTTTGCAAAAACACATTTGAAATCTCCCAGATGCATGTGGGAAAATGTGTTACGGTCCGATGAAACCAAGATTGAACTTTTTGGCTATTACTCCAAAAGGTATATTTGGTGCAAACACAACACTGCTCATCACCAGAAGAACACCATACCTATAGTGAAGCATGGTGGTGGCGGCATCATGCTTTGGGGCTGTTTTTCTTCAGATGGAACTGGGGTGTTAGTCAAGGTGGAGGGAATTATGAACAGTTCCAAATACCAGTCAGTGTTGGCACAAAACCTTCAGGCTTCTGCTAGAAAGCTGAAGATGAAGAGGAACTTCATCTTTCAGCACGACAATGACCCAAAGCACTCGTCCAAATTAATGAAAGAATGACTTCACCAGAAGAAGATTAAGGTTTTGGAATGACCCAGCCAGAGTCCAGACCTGAATCCACTCAAACATCTGTGGGGTGATCTGAAGAGAGCTGTGCACAGGAGATGTCCTCGCAATCTGACAGATTTGGAGCATTTTTGCAATGAAGAGTGGGCAAATATTGCCACATCAAGATGTGCTACGCTGATAGACTCCTACCCAAAAAGACTGAGTGCTGTAATAAAAGCCAAAGGTGCTGCAACAAAGTATTAGTTTAAGGTTGTGCATATTTATGCAACCAGGTTATTGTAAGTTTTTATTTTTTACCTTAAAAGATTTCAGTTTGTTTTTCAATTGGGTTGTACAGGTCATAGGCCACATTAATGGTGGAAAAAGTTTTGAAATGATTTATCTTGGTCTCATATTTTTACATCACAAAAACCTGGCATTTGAACAGGGCTGAGCAGATGTTTTATATCCATTGTATCTCTATCTATAGGCAAACATCTCCTTGTGGCTCAGGACCTGCAGGTTGCAAACCCCTGCTTTAGAGGCAAATACTATGACCTGACTGAATGAGTTTTCTTTCATCTCAAAGCTCAGTCATGGAGTTCCACAGGGATCTGTGCTAGGCCCTACTCTTTTTAGTTTATATATGCTTCCGTTAGGCATCACTATTAGAAAGCACTGTATACATTTTCATTGTTATGCAGATGACACACAATTATACCTGTCAATGAAGCCAGATGATAGTAATCAATTAACCAAGTTAGAAGCCTGTCTTAAGGAAATCAAAGCTTGGATGACTTGTAATTTCCTGCTATTAAATTCAGATAAAACTGAAGTCATTCTTGTTGGTCCAAAAAACCTTAGAAATACCTTTCCAAATCAAACTTTCAGTTTGGATGCAGTTACTCTTTCTCTTAATAGCTCTGTGAGGAACCTTGGAGTTATTTTTGATCAAGAGCTGTTTTTCAATTCACATATTAAATTTATTTCTAAGACTGCCTTCTATCATTTGCGTAATATTGCCAAGATTAGGAGCATCTTATCTCAGAGTGATGCTGAGAAACTGATCCACGCTTTTGTTAGCTCTAGATTAGATTATTGTAACTCAACACAACACACTGCCATCTACAGAAGTTCTCTGACGACTCTGCGATCATCGGCCTCATCTGCAACGGAGATGAAGCTGAGTACAGAGGACTTATCCAGGACTTCGTGGACTGGTGCCATCGGAACTGCCTCCAGATCAACGCGAGGAAAACTAAGGAGCTGGTGGTGGATTGCCGCAGGCAAGGACAACCCCTCACAGCACCAGTAAACATCCAGGGAACAGACATTGAGATGGTGACATCCTACAAGTGCCTGGGTGTTCATCTGAACAATAAACTAGACTGGTCACACAATACCGATGCACTCTACAAGAAGGGACAGCGCAGGCTTTTCCTACTGAGGAGACTCAGGTCTTTTGGTGTACAAGGGGTGCTCTTGAAGACATTCTACGACACGGTGGTGGCATCAGCCATCACTTTTGGAGTGGTCGGCTGGGGCAACGGCATTACAGCAGCCGATAGGAAGAGACTGAACAAACTAATCAAGAAAGCTAGCTCTGTCCTGGGGCAACGCCTTGACCCAGTGGAGGAGATAGGGGAGAGAAGGATGGTGGCTAAACTGTCATCTCTGCTGGAGTCCGAATCCCACCCCATGCAGGACATACTGAACGCACTGAGGAGCTCATTTAGCAGTAGACTACATCATCCTAGGTGCGCGACCGAGAGGTTTCGCAGGTCCTTCCTACCTACGGCTGTCAGACTGTATAACCTAAGCAGGGCTGCTCGCAGAGATAGCAAAAAAACGTGACAACCTAATAGTATTGAATGCAAAAGACGCAACAGACTTACACAAATGGTCCTCTCCAGTATACAACTAGGACAATATCAGTTGCTCTGGAGGGTGACAATATGTATGGGTGTAGAGGATGTGCTCAAGGATGAGGCTGAGTTTATTTCTCAGGTTCAGCTTTATTAACAGAACACATTCTCTAACAATCTCCAAGCAAGAAAAGAGACAGATCAATATCACATCGCTCTTTTATACTCCGGAACATGGAAACTCAAGTCACATGGTGTCTAAGCAAACATACAGTCACATGGTACTTAATCCCAGTCACGCTGTAACCCTTTTGATCTTCCACCATTGTCTCTTAGCCTCCGATGGCCCGGAAGTCCCTCCAGGGCTTCTCTCTGAGACAAAAGCCAAATCTCACACCTTCTCGATATCTCCTGCAGACTCAGTCCTTTTGTCCCTCGAGACGTGAAGCACACAATAAACATACAGCAATACATTTGTGGAAAATATGTACCCAACATATGTGCCACATAACCCCCCCCAAACGTCTAATATGGGACAAACATAATCAGAGATGCATGACATAAAAACATTACCACATATCAAATATTAATCCACCAGTTGCCTAGGTCTAAACCTCCTGCAGAATCTGCTGTAAGCCGGTCTTGCTGTTTCTGCAGTGTCTTCCTGCACCTGTGGATTAGAACTGTTAGCCAATCTCTGTGGGGGCTCTGGAGAATGCCTTCTCGGAGGTCTGCCGCGACGGGGGGCCCTCGCCAACTGCACTTGTTCATCCGCCAAAACAAAAGCAGGTTTGAGTCTGTTTATACAAATCAACTCTTTCCTGTCTCCCAAATCTAGCAAAAAATGCTTCTCACCTGTTTCCAGCACTCTGAAAGGTCCATCATAAGGTGGCCGTAAATTTGGGCGATGAGCATCATGTCTAACAAACACAAACTCCGCATTTTTTAAAGCCTTCGGCACAAAAACGCATGGGTAACTGTGATGAACGGGGCCAGGAAGCGTATTTGATCCTGTGTCGCTCTGCAACAGCTGAGCGGGGGGGCAATTTGGCGCAGGATTGTCGGGGATAAATTCACCGGGTAAACGGAGAGGTTGTGCAAAAACTAACTCAGCTGGGGAGGCGTGCAAATCCTCCTTAGGTGCAGAACGCAACCCCAATAAAACCCATGGAAGTTTGTCAACCCAATTTGTATCCGTAAGCGACGCTCTGAGGGCTGCTTTCAATGACCTATGAAAACGTTCGCATAAACCGTTAGCCTGGGGGTTATACGCGGTAGTGCGGTGGATCTTCACCCCTAGGCTGCGGGCCATCGATGACTAGAGTTCGGAGACAAATTGAGGACCTCTGTCTGACGTTATGTCCGACGGGACTCCAAAACGCGCAACCCAAGATGTTAAAAACGCGCGCGCAACGTCTTCCGCTGTGGTTGATGCCAGAGGAACTGCTTCTGGCCAACGCGTGGTGCGGTCCACCATCGTCAAAAGGTGTGTGTGCCCCTGTGATAACGGGAGGGGGCCCACCAAGTCGACATGCACATGATCAAAGCGCTTAGCCGGGATGTGAAAAGGCTCCAAAGGAGCCCTAGTGTGCTTGTGTATTTTGGCTCGCTGACACGCTACGCAGGCTGCTGCCCATCCCTTGACCTGTTTGCGCAACCCCGGCAAAACAAATTTCTCCCCCACCATCTTGATCGATGCGCGCACCCCCGGGTGTGCCAGAGAATGGACCGAGTCAAAAACGCGGCGGCGCCACGCAGCTGGCACCACGGGGCGTGGCCGTCCCGTGGAGACATCGCAGATTAGGGGGGGGGCATACCGACTTGCTGCACCCTGTGCTCCAGCCTTAACCCTGTTGGTCCAGACTGGAGCGCGCGCACATCCGCATCACTAACCTGCTCCGCGGCCATGGCTGCATAATCTAAACCTACGCGGACCGGGGCTGCGTGCGCTTCCGCGCCGCTACCCTGGCCCGCGGCCACGGCTGCCGAGTCTGCCCCCATGGGGCCTGGCGCCACCACCGCACGCGAGAGACAGTCTGCCACTACATTATGTTTACCTGCGACATGCTGGATAACGGTGGTGAACTCCGATATCGCGGCCAGCTGTCTTTGCTGCCGGCCCGACCAAGGTTCTGAAACCTTGGCCATCGCAAACGTTAGCGGCTTGTGGTCCACAAACATGGTGAAACGGCGCCCTTCCAGCCAGAACTGGAAATGGCGGATGGCCAAGTGTAGGGCCAACAGCTCCCTGTCGAACGCGCTGTATTTTCGCTCGCTATCGCGCAAGGTTTTGCTGAAAAACGCGAGCGGCTGTCAGGTCCCTGCAACAAACTGTTCGACGACCGCCCCCACCGCTAAATCGGAAGCGTCAGTGGTGAGCGCCATGCGGGCCTTTGGGACCGGGTGTGCCAACAAAACCGCGTTTGCCAGGGCTGATTTGACTTGGGAGAATGCGCGTTCCCGCTCCGGAGACCATTCGATTTTATTTGTGGGTTTTTGCTTCTTTAGTGCAGCATACATTGGTTGCATGAGCTGCGCTGCGCTTGGGAGGAAACGGTTATAAAAATTAACCATTCCCAAAAACTCCTGTAACGCTTTAACCGTTTGAGGTCGGGGAAAATCTGTTATTGCGCGTACTTTATCGGGCAGCGGGACCGCTCCTTCTGGCAAAACGCGATGCCCCAAAAAATCAATTTGCGCCACCCCAAACTGGCACTTCGCTGGGTTAATTATTAACCCATGCTCTGCCAGCCTCCGAAAAACCTCTGTGAGGTGGCTTTCGTGTTCATCTTCGGACGTGCTGGCTACCAAAATGTCATCCAAGTAGACAAACACGAAAGGGAGGTCGCGTAGAACCGCGTCCATCATACGCAGGAACGTCTGCGCGGCACCTTTGAGTCCAAAAGGCATGCGCAAAAACTCAAAAAGCCTGAAAGGAGTTATTACCGCTGTTTTGGGTATATCCTGAGCGCGCACTGGGACCTGATGGTAACCACGCACCAAGTCTATTTTAGAAAAAATGCGCACCCCCGCCAAATGAACCGAAAAATCTTGGATGTGCGGAATCGGGTAGCGGTCATGTGCTGAAGCGTTATTCAACCTGCGGAAATCACCGCAAGGTCACCACGAACCATCAGCCTTTGGGACCATGTGCAGCGGTGAAGCCCAGGGGCTTTTAGAACGTCTAATGATGCCCAGTTTTTCCAAGTTGGCGAACTCCTCGCGCGCTATGGCCAGTTTAGCTGTGTCCAAGCGCCGAGCTTTTGCAAAAACGGGCGGCCCGGCGGTAGTGATAAAATGTTCCACCCTGTGTTTAGCCACTGTCGCCGAAAACGTTGGGACTGTGAGTGCTGGGAACTGAGTGAGTAGTGCGTGGAACTTACCACCCGCTGCTGTGACGTTGGCCTGTGCAATAGGCGGGACCACCCGGGCTGTGCAGGAAATAGAGTGAAAAGACAGTGCATTAACCAGACGTCTATTAGCAAGATCAACCAATAAACCATGCAAGCACAAAAAATCAGCACCTAACATGTTAAAACTGACTGCCGCTATGACGAAAGTCCACTCGAATGCCCGGCCGTGAATAGACAGGGGCAGAGTCTTCTCCCCGAAGGTCTTGATCGTCGAGCCGTTCGCCGCCGACACCAGGGGTCCACTGGAAGGCGCCAGCCGGTCAGCGTAGGAAGGTGTGATGAAACTCAGCTGGGAGCCTGTGTCCACAAGGAACTGCCTCCCTGATCGCGCGTCCGTCAGGTAGAGCAGCTTGCTCTTTTCACCGAGAGCCGCAGCTGCTACCGACTCCCGGTCTTAGCGTTTCCCGAGCGCTTGAACTGGCACGGTGGAATGCACTTGCGTGCCCTCTCGGCGAAACGGCGATGGTAAAAACAGAGGACGTCGCCCGCTCCGCGTCTCCTGGCCTCCGCCGCTGCTGTCATCAGCGAGTCTGGTGCTGCAGCCTCTGGCCCCCTGCCGTCTCCGGGTGTTGCGCTCAGCTCCGCTGCTGCGGCCGTGGTCGTGTGTCACCTATGGGCGTCGACGAGTCGCTGCGCCTCCTGGCCCAGCTCGTGGTAATCTCGGTGGGCCAGCAGCTGTGAACTGGCCAGGGTAACTCTCACCGCTGGTGGCAGTGTCCTGAGGAAAAGATGGGCGAAGATAAAGCCATCATCTTCGGCGTCTCTCAAACTCAGCAGCTTCGCCATCAGGTCTGCAGGTCTGTCGACCTCGCCCTCAGTCAACGCCAGGAGCTTCTCTGCTCGCTCTCCCAGCGAGGGGGTGAAAGCACGGATGAGAGCAGCTTTCAATGCGCCATACCTGTCGTCGTCTGGCGGGTGGTTAATCAGGCTCTCTACCCGCTGGGCTGTGTGGCTGTCCAGCTTTGCAACCACATGGTAGAATTTCGTGGCGTCCGCCGAAATTCTCCGAAGATGGAACTGTGCCTCGACTGTGTTAAACCAGGAGTGCGGGCTATGCTGCCAGAAATCAGGTAGCTGGACTGTGGTAGCTGCACTAGCCTGGCTGGCTCCTGATGAGTCCGGTGTAGAAGAGTCGTCACCGGCCATAACTCGTCTTAGGGTCACCAGTGTAGAGGATGTGCTCAAGGATGAGGCTGAGTTTATTTCTCAGGTTCAGCTTTATTAACAGAACACATTCTCTAACAATCTCCAAGCAAGAAAAGAGACAGATCAATATCACATCACTCTTTTATACTCCGGAACATGGAAACTCAAGTCACATGGTGTCTAAGCAAACATACAGTCACATGGTACTTAATTCCAGTCACGCTGTAACCCTTTTGATCTTCCACCATTGTCTCTTAGCCTCCGATGGCCTGGAAGTCCCTCCAGGGCTTCTCTCTGAGACAAAGGCCAAATCTCACACCTTCTCGATATCTCCTGCAGACTCAGCCCTTTTGTCCCTCGAGATGTGAAGCACACAATAAACATACAGCAATACATTTGTGGAAAATATGTACCCAACATATGTGCCACATGGGTACATATTCATACCATGTAGGGTAACTAAATAGAGGGTTATGCTGATTATTCCATCTAGCTACAATGCTCCGCACTGTGTGTATATATATTTATATATTTATGTGTACATATGTATACTCACTGCTCTTAGTTTCTTATCTTCTAAATTATTGCTCTGAGTGTTGCTATCCCTGTGCTGTTGAAATCCTGGAATTTCCCCATTGTGGGAGTAATAAAGGCTTATCTTATCTTATTATCAGGTTGACCTAAAACATCTTTAAAAAGTCTTCAGTTGATCCAAAATGCTGCAGCAAGAGTTTTAACAGGTACTAGAAAGAGAGATCATATCTCTCCAGTTCTGGCCTCCCTTCATTGGCTTCCCATAGAGTTTAGAATTAAGTTTAAAATCCTTCTTCTCACTTTCAAAGCTCTAAACAATCAGGCCCCTTTTTATTTAAAAGATCTGATACTACCCTATCATCCTAACAGAGCACTACACTCCCAAAATGCTGGATTACTTGTAATACCTAGAATCTCCAAAAGTACAATGGGAGGCAGAGCCTTCAGTTATCAAGCTCCTCTCCTGTGGGACCAGCTGCCAATCTGAATTCGGGAGTCAGACTCGATCCCTGTTTTTAAGAATAGGGTTAGAACCTTCCTTTTTGATATAGCCTACAATTAGGGAGGGATCATGTGTCTCTGAACCCTCCCTTAGTTACCGGAGTGGTGGCTCAGTTGGTAGAGCATCCGCCCCACACCCGGGAGGCAGGGGTTCAAATCCCGGCCGGGTCATGCCGAAGACCATATAAAAGTGGAACTTCCTGCTGTCCAGCTTGGTGCTCAGCAATAATGGAATGGAGGAGGGAAATTTGTGGCGGCGCCTTGCATGGCAGCGGCCCTCTGATTCTACACTTGGGGTGTGTGTGATTAACACAGTAGATAGGTAAAACACAATCTCGTTCTACTGTACATGATTGGCTGTACAGTTGAATGACAATAAAGGGTGATTTAACTGATTTTAATTTAATAGTTATGCTGCTAATAGGTTTAGAAAGGCGGGGGCCCTCCAATAATTCACTGGGTTTCACTCCTTTCTTCACTCTCAATGAAATATTTATTTTTTTCCTGGTCATTAACATCTGTTTGTTCTCTCCCATAGACTTGAGTCCCCATCGTGCTGTTTGCTCTCTACATGTCTGTTCTTTTCATCTTCTCTATTCCCTCACCCCCCAGCCAGTCACAGCAGATGACTGCCCCTCCCTGAGCCTGGTTCTGCTGGAGGTTTCCTCCTGTTAAAAGGGAGTTTTTCCTCTCCACCGTCGCCAAGTGCTTGCTCACAGGGGGTCGCCTGATTGCTGGGGTCTTTCTGCAATTGTGGGGGTTTCCCCTACAGTTGAAAGTGCTATGAGATGACTGTTGTTGTGAAATGGTGCTATATAAATAAAGCTGAATTGAATTGAATTGACTCACTTTTTCTTCATCTAATCCCTACTTGTCCATGCATCCATATCTGATCATGCATATCCTTTATACTGTGTGCTAAATGACTCAAATACATGTCAACATGCACCTGTGAAAATGCCAAAATCCTGTGGTGGGGCTTCTGATGCTGGCACTGTGTTTCATAAAATGAGATTAGTATGGGTTCCCTCCATAAATGTGAGACTGGAGTGAGTACAGCAGCGTGATATAAATACGGGGGTGGGAATGCAATCTGCAGGACTGAAACAAGACAGTGCTTCATCGACAGCCTTAGCAATGACAGTGCTGCCTTTTCATGTGTGTCAAAAAGCTTTCAAATATAGCAGAAGTTGCTGCAGCGTCCCTGTCCAGAATTGTGACCAGTACATACAAATATGTACTTTGGTGAACTCTCACCTTTAGACTGCTGCTCTCTTTGCTGTTTCTTTCGACAGAGGGATGCACAAATGACACTCCATTCACCACAGGGATACTGGTAACAGTCCAGCAGTTTAAATATAGGACCAGACCAGTTTGACAAAAATGCTATTCCACCATGGAAGCCTTCACTCATGGACAGTGAGCAATCATGCAGCCTGTGTGTGAGAAAGTGAGAGACAAAAAAAAAAAAAAAAAATCAGGGAAAGGGAGCAAAAGATGTGACTGCAGCTCAGCTTCACTGCCTGCTCAGCAAGAGCTATTTTTAGAAGCAGAGAAACAAAGAGGCAGAATCACCTTTCATCCCCTCCTGTTAACTGTGCTGTTTCACCTCCAAATGTGGTGCATGAATAAGCTTGTGCTTTGCAGCTATGTTTAGGCATCACCTGAAAAACGTGCAAATACTTTCCAGCTGCTCTTGAATCTTTATTTCACCTATTCTGTTATATTTGTGCATGTTTTCATGCTATCTTACTGTTATCCCCCCCCCCCCCCCCCCCCCCCAGTTACATTTAAGGGCAGATTAATTAAAGGCCCAAGAATCTGAGTTAAGAGACCAAAAGGTGCTCTGGAGCTTTTCAGGGAGATTGCCCAGTATCCTGCTGTGTAGTATAGTAGGCACTGCCAGGAGAAGTGATGAGCAATATCTGATCTTGTGCTGCAGCTATAAGGGGCAGGCGTTCATGATCACACAAACCTAGTGGAATGAGAAAAAAGTGCAAGCAAGATGGTTCATTGGTTTGGGTCAGCAAGGAAAAATCCACCATCTGGTTAGACTGTTGAGGAAATGACTGTTTAAAGAAAAGTCTTGATGTTAAAAGAAATTGAAGATTAAATTTTAATTTATCCAGGGGTCTGAAATCTTTTTTTTTTTTTTCATTTGGCTATGGCAGAGATCTTTAAAAAACAAATGAGTAAAAGAAAGAACATCATTTGCAAGCTACAAATGTAAGAGGCAAACCTCCTAAAAAAAAAAAATCACAACTGGATGAAAAAGCTTGCCCACACAAACGTACACAAAAAATTTATCAGAAGAAAATAGAGTTTCAAAAGACAAAAGTCTCAAATTTGTGAGAAAAAAAAAATCTCACTCACAGGAACAACCTCAACAATTTAACAAAAGCATGAAAATTTATGCCCAGACCCCCACAGCTATTATTGTCACCAGTTTATATTCAACTATACTTCGCTATATTTTGTGAATCTGTAGAGGTTTTTAACTGCTCAAAATGGTTCTTTCCACATATTTATTTGATGTACTTATTTAGAATGTCGTACAATAAAAGGCAAAAGAAAGAGGTTACCTGACTTGTGCAGCAGGCTGCTTAATTTTCAAAGAAGATGACATCCCACTGAGATCAATAGGCTACAAAAGGAAATTTTAAAGTGCACAAAAATGGCCATAGCAATGCTGCAGTTGCAAGTGACATTTCCTTTTCAATTAAAGTTTAGTGTATCATCAAGTTTGTTGCTTAACAAATAAACTAAGAACTGATAGGTACTTCTTTTATTGAGTATTATTCAGTGTCGCCCTTCTCAATGTGTTATGGCATCAGCCTTAATGTTGTTCCTAAGAGCACAGCACCGTCAGGATACAATGCCACCATGTACACTGCTGTGAAATAGTTTTTGCCCTCTTCATCGTTTCTTATATTTTTGCATATTTGTCACACTTAAATGTTTCATATCATCAAACAAAGTTTAATATTAGACAAAAAGTAAATACAAAATGCAGTTTTTAAAGGATGATTTCATTTATTAAGGGAAAAAAAGCTATCCAAACCTACCTGGCCCTATGTGAAAAAGTAAATTAGCCTGGTTGTGCCACCCTTAGCAACAAGAACTGCAATGAAGCGATAACTGGCAATGAGTCTTTTACATCGCTGATGAGGAATTTTGGTTGACTCTTGCAGAATTGTTTTAATTCAGCCACACTGGAGATCTTGAGCTTGAGGTCAAACTGATGGCTGGACATTCTCATTCAAAATTTTTTGGTAGAGACGCAGAATTCATGGTGTCATCAATTACAGCAAGTCATCCAGGTCCTGAAGCAGCAAATCAGCCCCAGACCATCACACTACCACCCCTATGTTTGACTGTTGGTATAATGCTCTTTTTATGAAATGCAGTGTTAGTTTTATGCCAGATGTAACAGGACACACACCTTCCAAAAAGTTCAACTTTTGTCTCGTCAGTCCACAGAATACTTTCCCCAAAGTCTTGGGGATCATCAAAATGTTTTTTTTTGTAAATGTGAGATGTGTAGAAGAGCTTGAAATGATGAGGCGATTTGATTTATAAACCAAAGTTTAATAATCAGCTCTCCTAACAAGTCTCATCTGGTGCAGAGTGGCAGAAGGAAAAAAGAGACAGAATGTCTCCGGCTCACTGGCTTTATACTTGCACACAACAAAAGACATGCATAACAAAGGCTGACATCCCTCATTATCTTAATCCCCCCATTGTCTTGGTATTTCCTCTCCTCGCCTTAGGGGGTGAGGGTGGCTCCTCCGGTCTCCTCCGTCGTGTCTGGGAACGTCTTTGTTCTTCACTCGGCGGTTGAGAGCCTTTGTCCTTTCAGAGGTGTGAAGTTCTTTACATATGTAATTACTAAACATTTCCACATGCTTCAACATATGTAGGTTATGGAATATATGATCAATATAGACCACAGGCCCCCCAAACAACTAAGAAAAGACAATAGAAAGGTTCACAGTCTAAGATAATTACTATGACATACTAAGTGTTACATCTCTTGCCACAGAAGAAACTTTCCAGCAGCCATGCTCCTAAGAGAGTTCAGTGGTAATCATAACAGCATAGTAAAATCATAAGTCAGTCCTAAACTGTTGCAGCACAATTAGTGAACAATTGTGGAGTGGTTTGCATCAGTCCCTGTGCTGTCTGGGTTTTAATCTTCTCCCAAAACTGCTGTAGGTTGGTTTAGGCGTCCTGCTGGGACCTTCTTGTGAGGAATCTGCAGTGTGGGAAGGAGAGTGGTTAATTGTTCCCTGCCGGGGGGCTGAGTCTTTTCTCTTGGGGGGTCTACCCCGCCGAGGTGCTCTCGCCAACTGTGCAGGCTCGTCTTTCAACAAGAAGGCAGGCTTAAGTCTGTCAATGCTGACTGTTTCTTTTCTATCCCCAAAATCAAACACAAAGTGTTTATCACCATGTTCCAGCACTCTGAATGGCCCATCGTATGCTGGGCGGAAAGTTGGTTTTAAAGCTTCATGCCTAACAAAAACGAACTCAGCATTTTTTAAAGCTTGAGGGACAAAAACCCGTGGGAAGGAGTGATGAGCTGGACCGGGGAGAGAGTCCGGTCCGTTGCTGCCTAAAAACCTCGGGACTGGAAGGTGCCCTGGCTCTGGGTTCTCTGGTAAAAATTCACCTGGAAGCCTGAGAGGTTGTGCAAAGACTAATTCTGCAGGAGAGGCATCTAGATCCTCTTTAGGTGCAGCACGCAACCCCAATAAAACCCAGGGAAGTTTATTTACCCAATTTGTATCCGTTAGTGAGGCTCTGAGGGCAGCCTTTAAAGACCTGTGAAAACGCTCGCATAACCCATTAGCCTGAGGGTGATAAGCGGTGGTGCGATGAATTGTTGCCCCTAAGCTGTTGGACATGGCTGACCAGAGCTCTGAGACAAATTGAGGCCCCCTATCGGACATGATGTCCGATGGGACGCCGAAACGTGCTACCCAGTTTGTCAAAAAAACGCGAGCGACTTCCTCTGCTGTGGTTGCCGCTAGAGGAACTGCCTCTGGCCAGCGTGTGGTGCGGTCTATCATTGTTAACAGGTGTGTGAAACCTTGGGAAGAAGGTAGTGGCCCCACGAGGTCGACATGAACGTGGTCGAACCTTCTAGCAGGGATTGGAAAAGGCTCCAGAGGGGCTTTTGTGTGTCTGTGTATTTTGGCGCGTTGACAAGAAATGCAAGTTTTTGCCCATTCTTTTACGTTTTTGCGCAGGCCTGGCCACACAAACTTTTCGGCGACCATTTTAACCGAGGCGCACACACCTGGGTGCGCGAGGGAGTGAATTGCGTTGAAAATACGGCGGCGCCATGTAGCTGGTACTAACGGGCGAGGTCGGCCGGTTGAAACATCACATATTAGGGGGGGCACGCCGTCGCGTAAACCCTTTTTCTCCAGCCTTAACCCTGTTGGTCCAGACAGGAGTGCGTGCATGTCCGCATCACCGCTTTGTTCCTCCGCCATGGCTGCATAATCTATCCCTGCATGGATAGGTGCTGCGTATGTGTCTGCGTTAGTGAAGAGTTCTGCTGCTGAGGCGGTGTAATCTGTCTCCTCGCGCTCTGGTGGTGTCACAGCGCGAGAGAGACAGTCTGCTACCACGTTAAGTTTGCCTGCCACGTGTCGAATGTCTGTGGTGAACTCTGAAATCGCAGCTAGCTGTCTTTGTTGCCTGCCTGACCATGGTTCTGAAATTTTAGCCATAGCAAAGGTGAGCGGTTTATGGTCTACAAAAGCCGTGAAACTCCGCCCTTCTAACCAGAACTGGAAGTGGCGGATGGATAAATGAAGCGCTAGCAGCTCCCTGTCAAAAGTGCTGTATTTACGCTCAGTTTGGTTTAGCGATTTGCTAAAGAATGCTAAAGGTTGCCAGACCCCGCTGACAAGTTGTTCTACAACTGCCCCTATAGCCAGGTCCGAAGCGTCTGTGGTTAGCGCGATGCGGGCCAAGGGATCTGGGTGAACTAACAATGTGGCGTTAGCTAGGGCGCTTTTTACTTCCGCAAAGGCGCGTTCGCGCTCCGGGATCCATTCGACCGCGTTGGAAGCTTTCTTTTTTCTGAGCGCGTCATATAGTGGCTGCATGAGCTGAGCTGCGTGGGGGAGGAAGCGGTTGTAAAAATTAACCATCCCTAAAAATTCCTGTAGCGATTTGACCGTCTGTGGCCGTGGAAAACTTTCTATCGCGTGAACTTTGTCTGGAAGTGGAACTGCCCCCTTCGGAGAGACTTTGTGTCCTAAAAAATCAATTTGTGACACGCCGAATTTGCATTTGGCTGGATTGATTATTAGCCCGTGCTCTTCTAGCCTCTGAAAAACCGTAGTGAGGTGCTGCTCATGTTCTTCCTCAGACGAGCTGGCTACCAGCATGTCGTCGAGGTAGACGAAGACAAAAGGAAGGTCGCGTAACACCGCGTCCATCATTCGTTGAAAAGTTTGAGCAGCGCCTTTGAGGCCGAAAGGCATTCGCAGAAATTCAAAAAGGCCGAAAGGGGTTATTACCGCTGTTTTAGGAATGTCCTCTGCTCGGACTGGGACTTGGTGATAACCGCGGACTAAGTCTATTTTTGAAAAAATGCGCGCACCCGCCAGATGTAGTGAAAAATCTTGAATGTGAGGAATTGGGTAGCGGTCATGCGCTGTAGCGTTGTTTAATCTGCGGTAATCTCCGCACGGTCTCCAAGAACCGTCGGATTTCGGAACCATGTGAAGTGGTGAGGCCCAAGGGCTCTTCGAGCGTCTAACAATGCCCAATTTTTCAAGGGTCGTAAACTTGTCCCGTGCTATGTTGAGCTTGGCCGCGTCTAAGCGGCGAGCTTTGGCAAATACGGGTGGGCCCGTTGTGGGAATAAAGTGTTCAACCCCGTGTTTAGCCACAGTGGCTGAGAATTTGGGAATTGTGAGTGCTGGAAATTGGGTGAGGAGTTGCTCAAACTTACCTCCTGCCGTGGTGACGTTAGCCTGCACAGGTGGTGGAGAAACTCGAGCTGAGCATGGAATAGAAGCAAAGGACAGTGCATTAACCAAGCGTCTATTCGCTAGATCCACTAATAACCCATGTGCACACAAAAAATCTGCGCCTAACAAGTTAAAACTCACCGCCGCTACAACAAATGTCCATCTGTAGTTGCGACCGTGGATGAGGAGGTGCAGGCTCTTTTCGCCGAACGTGTCGATGTTAGAGCCGTTGGCTGCCACGGCTCCGTTGCCCCGGGTGCCCGTGGCTCGATCTGCGTGGGAGGGCGTGACGAAACTCAGCTGAGCTCCTGTGTCGATGAGGAACTGCTTGCCTGTGTGTCCATCCGTCACGTACAACAGCTTATTCTTCTCGCCGAGAACCGCTGCCGTTAACGGCTCTCGGCTTTGGCGTTTCCCGAAATCGCAAATTTGCAGGGGGGGAACGCATTTGCGGGCCTTCTCGGCGAAGCGGTGGTGATAATAACAGACGTCGCTCCGTCTGTTACGTTTTGGCCGTGTCGCTGTCACCGCGGGCTGGGTCTGCTCAGTGGGTTGTGGCTCCTCGTGGTTCTGGGCGTCAGCGTTGAGGTCTGCGGATGCTGCTGTGGGTGTCAGCTCCTTGCAGGCGTTGACGAGCCGATGAGCTTCGTTGGCCAGTGCGCGGAAGTCTTGGTGGTTGTTGCATTTCATGTTGGCGAGTGTCCCTCTCATGTGTGGCGGCAGCGTGCTGAGGAATAAAAAATTGGAAGAGGAAGTTGTCATTGTCCTCTTCTTTCAGCTGTAGCAAATCCTCCATGAGGGCCTTAGGTTTGCACCCTCTGTGGCCGTAGACCGCCAGGATCTTCTCGGCTCTCTCTTCCGCTGATGGGACGTAATTCGCCACGATGGTTGCTTTGAGCGTCTCATATTTGTCTCGGGTTGGTGGCCGCCGGATCATGCTCCGCACACACTTCGAAGTGGCGGCGTCGAGTTTGGAGACGATATGGTAGAATTTGGTATCGTCAGCCGTGATGCCCGCCAGTGTAAACTGGGCTTCAGCTTGCTGAAACCACGAGGCGGGGTCTTCTTGCCAGAAGTCTGGCAGCTTGACAGCGACGGCATTCGTGTATACCATCACTGCTGTGTCCGCCGGGTGAGAATGCCTTGCTTCGGCTCTCACGGCGGTGCTGGTGCTCGGTTGAGCCCTCTCAATCTCTTCTGCCGGGGGGAACAGTTGTCCATCTGTTCCCCCGTCTGCGTGGTCGCTGGCGTCTGCCTGGGTCGCCACGGATGAGTCGATTGCGGGGGTATGCCTCAGGACCATACTCGCGTCAGGGTCACCAGTGTAGAAGAGCTTGAAATGATGAGGCGATTTGATTTATAAACCAAAGTTTAATAATCAGCTCTCCTAACAAGTCTCATCTGGTGCAGAGTGGCAGAAGGAAAAAAGAGACAGAATGTCTCCGGCTCACTGGCTTTATACTTGCACACAACAAAAGACATGCATAACAAAGGCTGACATCCCTCATTATCTTAATCCCCCCATTGTCTTGGTATTTCCTCTCCTCGCCTTAGGGGGTGAGGGTGGCTCCTCCGGTCTCCTCCGACGTGTCTGGGAACGTCTTTGTTCTTCACTCGGCGGTTGAGAGCCTTTGTCCTTTCAGAGGTGTGAAGTTCTTTACATATGTAATTACTAAACATTTCCACATGCTTCAACATATGTAGGTTATGGAATATATGATTAATATAGACCACAGATGAGCCTTTGTGTTCTTTTTGGTCAGCAGTGGTTTTCACCTTGGAACTCTCCCATAGATGCCATTTTTGCCCAGTCTGTTTCTGATTGTTTAATCATGGACCAGTGTCCAAACTGAGGCAAGTGAGGCCTGTGGTTCTTTAGATGTTGTTCTGGGTGTCGGTTTCTCATCTGTTCTTGAATTTCTTTAGATCACGGCATGAAGTGTTGCTTCTTGAGATCTTTTAGCCCACTTCACTTTGCCAGACAGGTTCTATTTACAGTGGTGTGAAAAAGTGTTTGCCCCCTTCCTGATTTCTCATTTTTTTGTATGTTTGTCAAACTTAAATGTTTCAGATCATCAAACAAATTTAAATATTAGACAAAGATAACACAAGTAAACACAAAATGCAGTTTTTAAATGAAGGTGTTTATTATTAAGTGGGAAAAAAAATCCAAACCTACATGGCCCTGTGTGAAAAAGTGATTGCCCCCTAAACCTAATAACTGGTTGGGCCATCCTTAGCAGTAACAACTGTAATCAGGCGTTTGCCATAACTAGAAATGAGTCTTTTACAGCGCTGTGGAGGAATTTTGGCCCACTCATCTTTGCAGAATTGTTGTGATTCATAACAATTACTTTTTCACACAGGGCCATGTAGGTTTGGATTTTTTTTTACCCTTAATAATAAACACCTTCATTTAAAAACTGCATTTTGTGTTTACTTGTGATATCTTTGTCTAATATTTAAATTTGTTTGATGATCTAGAACATTTAAGTGTGACAAACATACAAAAACATGAGAAACCAGGAAGGAGGCAAACACTTTTTCACACCACCTTAACTCATGACGTAACAAGAGGAGCAATTACTTTTTCACATAGGGCAGGGGTCTGCAAGCTGCATCTCTGGAGCCCCATGTGGCTCTTTTGCCCATAGCCTGTGGCCCCCTGAGGCCTTGAGAGAAAAACCCTCATACACATCTGTGAGAAAAATATCAAGAAAATAAAGCAAAAAAAAAAAAAAAAGAAAGAAAAAAGAAATCTTATTTTTAAAAAAAGCTTGCAATTTTCTGAGGAAAGCATAGCCATGATTTACAAAAAACAAGTCCCAAAATCTCTGGAAAAAAATTGAGTTTTATGAGAAAAATATGACAAATTTATCTAAAAAAATGCTGCAGTTTTACTAGTGAAATGTAATAAATTTACAAAGAAAAATGTCACAAATTTATGAGAAAAGCTGAAAATTTGTGCCAAAAATATCCAGAATTTATGGAAAAACTACATTTTATGACAAAAAAAATCTATAAATTTGCAAGAAAAAATTCAGAAAAGATCTGCTGAAAAAGGAGACAAACCTACAAGAAAAGGCTACAATTTTGTTAAAAAACTGTGGCACATTTATATGAAAAAGGCTGCATTTTTACCCGAAAAAAGTAATAAATTTTCCCCAAAAAAAGCTGTTTTTTGAGAACAAAGTCTATGAAAAAAGTTGTACTTTTATTGCAAAAAAATGACATTTACATTTTAAAAGTCTTCAATTTTCCTCGAAAAGGGTACCAAATTTCCAAAGAAAAATGTGCCAAATTTATGAAAAAAGCAGAACACATTTATTCCAAAAGAAAATAACAAATTTAGCAAAAAATATTAATTTAATGAGGAAAACAGCCACACAATTTTGCAAGAAAAAAAATCACAATTTTGCAAGAAAAAAATCACAATTTTTTTTGCAAAAATTCAAAAATTTACCAGAAAATGTTGAAATTCTGTGAGAAAAATAGAACAAATTTGCAATTTTAAAAAACCCAGCAAATTTGTGACGTAAAAACTATTTTAATGCTGATGTGGTCAGGACAGACTGTTGCTGTAACTCTGCTGTTTTAACAGTTTTCAGGCTGCATTGATGCAGTAATTCAGGCAAACGGAGCCCTGGCCAAGTACTAAGTGTGTACATGGACATACTTTTCAGTCGGCTAACATTTCTATTAAAAATCCATTTTTCTGATTAGTCTTATGTACAGTAATATTCTAATTATCTGAGAAACTGAATTTGTTTTTTTTAGCACTGTATTGTGATTTCCCTGTTCTGACATGTGCTTCACTGAGCAGACCCATGTAACCCGTCTGTGCAGCGTGACAGGAGAGATGTCTGTATGCTGCTGAAATGTTCTGCTGCTCCATGTTGTAACATTTAATGCATGCCTGAAAGCTAAAAGAGAGCAAACTCAGTCAAACTCTGCTTACTGCGACTCAGCTTGACCCCCCCCCCCATCCTCTGATAAATATGACTTTTTTCTATCAGCACAACAAAACACTATCTGGATCAAATGTTTTCACGCTTCCTGACAATTTATCTTTGTTCTTTAGTTGACTTATAATTTATTTTGCAATTTAAGGGAGACAAAATACTCCCTGATTATGGTTCTTTTTTAACCTAAATAAAAGTATTGCCTTTCATAAATAATTACATCCCACCCGAGTTACTGTAGGTTGTTAACAGAAACTTTTCTGACGTGTTCTCTTTCCACAGTTTTTGAGGTTACAGAGACACCTTGTGGTGAAATCTACTCACTTTTTAATAATTTGTTACAGCGTGTGCTTGACTTTCAAGTCTTTTGCATGCATGTTGTGCACGTGTGCCATCTGAAGGCTGATGTGTTTGAAATAACCTCTCCTGGATTCCTGTGGCGTGTCTCAGGGCCCGTGGCAAGCACAGCAACATTTCAGAGCAGTTATACAGAGGTACAGTGAGGAGGCATTGTGTTGAACCGACTCATTTTGAGCACGAGGGCATTGTAAAGGGAACTCAAATTACTGACACAGGTATGGCAGGCATCCTGTTCACATGGTGGTGGTGGGGGGGCGGAGAGTTTAAATAAGAGGAAGACAACTGCTGTGCCTGGGAGCCCCAGGCAAGGTTGGACAGAGCGACTGCTGACAGTTGTACACCAGATCTGGATTATCACAAGAAGGTAAGACCTCACAGTATTTACATATTATCGCATATAGCACACCTAAATCACATGGGGTCACTGCAATTTGAATGGGAAAGTAGGAGATTGCTACAGAATGCAGATAACACATGGGCCATGTCATTTAAATGACCAAACACTAATAGACACTGTAGTTTTTGTAGATTTCAGTACATTTGTCAACTATAAGTGTTCAGATTTTAAAACTGATGCTGAAGACATAAAATGGGCGCATGTTGGTTTTTTTCCTCTTTGAGGGCCCTTGGATAATCTAAGGGCCCATCTATTTTTGAAACACCAAGAAAAGCAACACTCCAACAAAAATTGTACACAACAACAATCAGAATGCATCAGGGAACCACAGTTTGTGTTTGTTATTCAGCTCATGGATGAAAATAATGGTAGCCTACATTTTATGCAGTAATAATAGCTTACTTTATCTATCTATAAATGCATGGAACCTCTGTCTGTGTGTGTGTGTCTGTGTGTCTGCTCCACGCATATCTCTTGAACCTTTCGTCAGACTGACCTAAGATTTTATGTGTTTTGCTGAGGTTATGAGAGTGTGCATCCCCGAGTATAGAGTCGTTCAGCCAAAATACAGTATCTCACAAAACTGAGTACACCCCTTACATTTTTGTAAATATTTTATTGTATCTTTTCATTGGACAACAATGAAGATATGACACTTTGATACACTGTAAAGTAGTCAGTGTACAGCTTGTATAACAGTGTAAATTTGCTGTCCCCTCAAAATAACAACACACAGCCATTAATATCTAAACTGCTGGAAACAAAAGTTAGTACACCCCTAAGTGAAAATGTCCAAATTGCGCCCAATTAGCCATTTTCCCTTCCCCGTGTCATGTAGCTCGTTAGTATTACATGGTCTCAGGTGTGAATGGGGAGCAGGTGTGTTAAATTTGGTGTTATTGCTCTCACACTCTCTGATACTGGTCACTGGAAGTTCAACATGGCACCTCATGGCAAAGAACTCTCTGAGGATCTGAAAAAAAAGAATTGTTCCTCTACATAAAGATGGCCTAGGCTATAAGAAGATTGCCAACACCCTGAAACTGAGCTGCAGCACGGTGGCCAAGACCCTACAGTGGCTTAACAGGACAGGTTCCACTCAGAACAGGCTTTGCCATGGTCAACCAAAGAAGTTGAGTGTGCATGCTCAGCACCATATTCAGAGGTTGTCTTTTGAAAATAGACATATGAGTGCTGCCAGCATTTCTGCAGAGGTTGAAGGGGTGGGGGGTCAGCCTGTCAGTGCTCAGACCATATGCCGCACACTACATCAAATTGGTCTGCATGGCTGTGGTCCCAGAAGGAAGCCCCTTTTAAAGATGATGCACAAGAAAGCCCACAAACAGTTTGCTGAAGACAAGCAGACTATGAGCATGGATTAGTGGAACCATGTCTTGTGATCTGATGAGACCAAGATAAACTTATTTGATTCAGATGGTGTCAAGTGTGTGTGGTGGCAACCAGGTGAGGGGTACAAAGACAAGTGTGTCTTGCCTACAGTCAAGCATGGTGGTGGGAGTCTCATGGTTTGGGGCTGCATGAGTGCTGCCAGCACTGGGGATCTACAGTTCATTGAGGGAACCATGAATGCACAGATGTACTGTGACATACTGAAGCAGAGCATGATCGGAAACTGGGCTGCAGGTCCTCAGGGCAGTATTCCAACATGATAACCACCCCAAACACACCTCCAAGACGACCACTGCCTTGCTAAAGAAACTGAGGGTAAAGGTGATGGACTGGTCAAGCATGTCTCCAGACCTAAACCCTACTGAGCATCTGTGGGGCCTCCTCAAACAGAAGGTAGAGGAGCGCAAGTTCTCTAACACCAGCTCTGTGATGTCGCCATGGAGGAGTGGAAGAGGATTCCAGTGACAACCTGTGAAGCTCTAGTGAACTCCATGCCCAAGAGAGTTAAGGCAGTGCTGGAAAATAATGGTGGCCACACAAAATATTGACACTTTGGGCACACTTTGGACATTTTCATTTAGGGGTGTACTCACTTTTGTTGCCAGCGGTTTTAGACATTAATGGCTGTGTGTCGAGCTATTTTGAGGGGACAGAAAATTTACACTGTTATACAAGCTGTACACTGACTACTTTACATTGTTTCAAAGTATCATATCTTCAGTGCTGTCCCATGAAAAGATATAATAAAATATTTACAAAAATGTGAGCGGTGTACGCACTTTTGTGAGATACTGTATGTAATTTTTATCAATGAAAGTTTAGCCACTGCTCTGTCACCACTCTGTCTCTTCATGCCCTGGCTTCAGGAAGTGTGGGCGGGATTTTGGATTGACTCCATGCTGATTGGATAATATGCGACATCGCAGCCATGCTGATTGAATAATACCCGGCATCATGACCATGCTGACTGGATAATACGCGGCATTACAACCAGTCACCACAGCGCTTCGCAAACAAAAAAGGAAGTGAAAAGCGAGAAATTTGACAAGAAATAGAGAATAGTGAAAATGTAATGCTTAAAAAAACTATACTATAATGTTGCCGTGATTGTGTACGTCTAAAGGATAATTTGGGGAATGCCAGCGGGAACCCAGGGTCTGCTTAAAGAACACCGGTGTTGGAGAAGCAGCGGGTGGAATGCAGTCCCTTGCAAAGAAGCAAGCCCAGCCCGCTCGGCCAACAGTAGATGGGAGTCCCTTTGCAGGACCACGACTTGCCGATGGCGCTCCTCTCGGTGTGCTCATACGGCTATTTAAAAATTAAAAGTTAATAATAATACCACTGTGATTGTGGAGCAGAATGCCCAGATCAATAGCATATCATATGCGGCCACATGCACGATTTGACTAAACGACGACCGTCACCAAACTGGATGCAAAAACGGCCAAATAACGAAATAAATAATTTTTATTTAAATATTTACTGACAAATAGGCAACACTGATTCAACAGTTGTAGCCAAACAGGTCATTCTGCTGTGTATATTGGTGTTTTGCATTTATAATATTCCTAAAATATAAAAGGATGTGCTAGAATGGGTCTCAAATATTTGCAAATGTGTCCTGTTATAGTACTGCGTGAGTTTACTGATGTTAGACTATAAACTACATATAAACTAAAACAATTATAATGATGACTGAACAACTCCCATTCCCCAAAGTGCAAGATACAACATCTATGAATATAAGTCATAAAAGATCACACAAATAAGTGATCTGACAAAAAAATAAACAAGGGTTCTTTAACAGTCACTAATATTTGGTGTCCTATTCATTTTCAGTAATTCTGTAATTAATATTCACACAATCAAATAAATCTTACTGCTGTTTAGTCCCTTTTATATTTGTCCAAGTCTAACATATGAGTGCTGACATATAGGCTACACCTCTTTGTATTCCACTTTCAAACACAGCCTATATTTGGGCCTGTAAAGCCTAGTTGGGCTACCTGCTTTTAGACAACAATACTTGCTTTCTATGGGTATGCACTAGTAGAATTAAATTTTACTTAACCCGATACTGTGAAATCAGGAAACTTCCTTTAAAAATAAGTATTTTCTTGCTTGCACTTAGCACATTCAAAAAATAAGGAGTAAATGATAAGTATATATTAATTTTTCTATGTGAAATTTTAAATTACTTTATATTAATATACTTAATTTTACTTCAAAGTACTTTTTATAAAAAATTACAAAACTATTGTAATGAGTTGAATATTTTCATCCACGACACTCATAAGGGCCTTTTCCACTAGCACGCTTTAGCGCGACACGGGACGGCTCAGCACGCTTTGTACGCTTTTCCACAAGCCCCAACACGGTTTAACAGCCGCAATTCTCAGCCCCGCTGAAGGGCAGGGTACAGCAGTGCTGAGCTGTGCCGTGTTGTGACGTTAACAGACTGGTCGCCGCTGATTGGTCAGGTTGTAACCGCCCCTCTCCTCCTCCTCATCTACCAAATCTTCACGACCTTCTCAATAAAGTTTTTGAAAAAAAAAAAAAAAAAGAATCTTCACGACTGCCTTTACTCAGCACGCAACCACTGTTGGCGGTTCCTTTCAGTGTATTGCTGTGCTATTTTCATTTATTCTCTATCAAAAATGGCTTCGCGTAATAAGGGTGTTCCATGGACCAGTAAGGAGCTGCAGTGTCTGCTCACTGCATTGTCAGACGAACGTATGCAGCGCGAGTTAGACGGAGCTGCCCGGAATGAAAAAATATACCGGGAGGTCTCGACATCGGAGTCCTTTAACGGTGAGTTTTAATTTTTTTTTATTGTGCGTTTTTTCGCAAATATATTCGGTAAGACGCTCAGTTTATTTATGCAATAAAAAAGCTGTTCATTTGTGGATGATGATCGCTCCTTAATTGCAGCACACTGCGGACTCAAGCTTTTATTTTAATTATTCATGTGAGCAATACGCTGAAATAAGCTTATGTATTCTTGTTAAAAACTATTGTGTTGTATTTTATTGTGTGCATTTTCCTTGTAGAATCATCCCACACGTCCGCCGCGACAGCCCGTCCGGATTATTCAACCGAGCCTTCCTGACCCACAGCTGGCAGAGACGCCTTCATTCATCCGAGTCGTGACCCAGTTTGGGAAGCTGGTGTTGACACTCAGTGGTCGGCGTGTATAAAATGTCGATTAACCTTCATGTTGTGTTGCAAAGTTTTTTTTTTCTTTTAATATTTTGTATATAATAAAATGGAATTGTTTTGGGAAGTGTGGTTTGTCTGTTATAACACTGAATTATAAAACAGTATAATTTCATAGAAATTCCATTGCCTAATCTGATCAAAATGATACTGATCTTCCTGTCAGGGTCAACCATTGTAAAGGTAATGTAATTTTTAACTAGACCAAAAAACAAATGTTTTTGTAAGCTTTCTGTTCTTTTTATTGAAATATCATAAAAAATTAGCCCCACATGATCCAGTTCTAAACTTTGGGTACATTTTTTATGTTAACTTATAAGAAGTTGCACAGTTGGACTTTAAAATGCAGCAGGAGAGACTGATCAAGCTTACAAGTCAATGTAAAAAAGTAAGTATATGTAAATTGAATGTTCTATCGGCATTCCAAATTCAGAGAATTACAATACTTTAGAAGGAGTGTAGCATCATCTAAACGGAAAATAATAATACTGTTGTTCCAAACGTTGACCTGAAGGTGAAAAACATGAATTTTTTTTAATTCAGTACATCCAAAATGCCCTAGGATGTAAAAAATAATAATTTGGTGTAGGCCAGTGTGCCACGTCTCGTTATTTAATACAAATAAAAACAAGTTTCAGCTCTTTATTTCTAGGTCATTTGGCAGTTAATTCAAAACAAAAGTGACTTGTGTTGTTGCAGCTTAATTATGAGATAAAATTAATTGTGAGATAAATCCACAGAGGAGCAAGGCAATAATCCTTGAATCCTTTTTTGTCTAAATAAGGACTCAGTCGGGTGCGTAACGTCACGGGAGTGTGGCCCCGCCTCGCTCAGAATCTGCTGCTGCCCCGCTTCTAAAACCTCCTAACAAACCATCACAGCACAAGCACAACACCAATGGAGACAGAAGCATTCCGAGCCGTACTGAAGTGAACCGAGCCGTACCGAGGTGTGCTGGGCTAGTGGAAAACAGGCTTTACAGACCTATTTTCATAGTATTTTTTGTCATATAGTCTGTTTTAAAACTTTTGAAATTGTTCCATTTGTCTACACTTATTGAGCCTGTATATGCAACTCTTCCTTATGCTTGTATTTATGTCTAACCACTTCCACCCACCTGTATCATCTGAGGAGAGATATTCACAGGTATTCATGTGTAAGGGTCTGTGTGAGAGAGCCTTAAGAGGGACTTCGTGTCATGATCCTGAGCACAGATGGTGCCCAGGCTCAGTCTCCAGTTCTGAGTTTAGTCTTTTCCTGTTTGTTTATTTCTTTGTTCATTATTATCTGCTGTATTTGGTCTGTTTGTTTATAGTTGTCTGAATTCTTAGTCTCATCCTTATTGTCCTATTTATTGTGTGTCATTTTGTAGTTATAATATTATTTACAGTTGCTGGGGTTGTGTTATCTTATTCTTGTGTGTTAGTTTCCAGTCTGTGCTTTTATTTTGACAGTGCTGTGCAGCTTACGGCTGTTAAATTCTGTTTCGCGGGCTGCACAGCTGTCACGTGTTGTTTTGATTGTTTTCTCACTCATGTACCCACACCGGTGTTGCATCTATGATTATATCAGTTCACTATTTTAGGGCACAACAACATTCCCTGCTGTCGTGTCCTACTGTTACCATCCTCAGTAGTTCTTGGTCAGACACTGAGTGTTTTAGGTTTTGCCATTGAGGAGAACGGGAGCACTCCGACTAGGTATTTTTCCCTTTTCAGTAGTGATGGACAAATGAAGCTTTCTGAAGCACTGAAGCTTGCATCTGAAAAGGGCTCATTACTTGAAGCTTTTCAACACAGTCCTCTTTGGTGCCATCTGGTGGCCAAAAGTGAACTGTTTTATGGTTCTGTTTATTATTACGTGACAATTCTGTCTGATATTGGGCTATCGTCGTGGTACTTTGAACATGTTTTTTTTTTTTGGTTTAGAAATAATGGTAAATAATTTTGATAAATAAACTTTCCTTAGTTAAACATGTGGCATGGTGTGAGCTCCCCTTGATGTTTGTAAACATAATAAAAAAACATATATATTAATGTACAACACAATCTTAGAATAGCTTGGGAGCATGCTTGTGCTGTAAGGTCCCTGCCTCCCACATGCTTATGTGATTAGTGGACAGGTACATTTTTATATACATTAACTTATAGGTAGAGTGTTTTTTTTTTACCTTTATGAACTTGGCAGTGTAAATGCTTATGAACTGATAACATGAACACATAATGCAGATATGGTTATTTATATTATTTATTATTTATTGATATTATGGTTAACTTTTTTGCTTACAGTACTGGTGCTACAGAGGTTCATAGTCATATAGCACAAGACAAAAACTTGTAGCATAATAACATCATCTGTTACTTCTCTAAAACTGACTGCAAGGATAAGGACCTGTACTTATTTAGCATTCTTCTAGTCTCAAAGACCACTCAAAGTGCTTCACCAGTACTAACCCTCTATTCTAAGAGCCTATCAGAGACAGATATGTAGGAACCATTTAGAATCAAAAGAGAGGAAAAAGAGCCAGGATTCATGCTAGTGTTAACCGTTCCTGCTTCTCGTCTCCTAACCGTGGTTGGGGGACACAGGGGAGATCTGTCTTCTCCAGGGCCGGAGGCACTTTTTCCTCCGGGGTCAACTCCCGAGTAAACCTCACTCTTGTTAAACAGGATATGGTGGTACACAGAGGCACAGGCCGTATTGCTGAAGCGTTGGGGCTTTATTTACAGACTGCACTGTTGATAGCAATGATATCTACCTGCTCCGGTCACCTCGCTCTCTGTCTCTCATCCGCCCAAAATCATACACACTGTTCACTCGTCGGGGCCATTCCACACACACCTGGGGTGCGCCTCGGCTGTGCGCACGCACTCACTCACGTTCACGCACTGAGCTGTCCTTTCTAAACACCTGCATTAGGCACATCTTACAACACTACCCCCACCATGGATTGGCAATTAATACTAATTCCATTCCATTTAAACCATATAAAATTGGTACACACTCTCTACATTTGTACGCCTAGCAGTAGCAGTGTCCAATATACTGTATAACAGGGATTCAAATAGGTTGGTAGGTTACGAGTATCTATGCAGTGGTAAAACTAGCTCATTTGGCAGTGAAAACATGAGGGACAAATACTTGGAATACCATTGTTTCTAATTAAACAAGGAGGTACATTATACTTTGAAATCTATTTCTAGGCGACCGGGAGTAATACTGAACAACTAATCAGCATACAATACATTCAAATGGAATCAAGTGCAGGTGGGTATATGAAAGCATTGTCACTTCAGCTTTTTTTTTTTTTTCAAACAAACATATAGAACATTATAACTAGAGTCCAAAAATGTGAACTGGAGAGTCTCTAGTGCAAACAGGAACTGCTACAGTTGGTTCACTCAGTAACCCCGTCCCCATAACGGTCCGGTCCTCTGCGCCGACGTTTGGGCCGTGACACGTGCTGAGCCTGATGGCGTGGTTCTCCCACCGCACCCCCACCATGGCCAAATATCACATGGGAAGGAGTGGGTGGAAGAGACCCGATCACATTGGGGGCATTAGCAGGTGGAGTGGACGGCCGGGAACTGCTGGGGCCATCACTGGAGGCGGTAGCGAACAGGCTGAGGTCCTGGTCTTCTGGGTCCCCCTCCACAGCCGGTGGCAAATTGAGTGGGGCTGCCGAATGGCGCGAACAAATCCTCTCCAACAGGTGCGCCCGCGCAGCTCTCATCACACAGAAATGGGCCACAATGTCCACACTTCGTCTCAGCCCGACATTCATGAGCCCTCACAGCACCTCGTCTGCACTCCTGACGATTAGCCAGCGACATGAACGGGTTTGAGTAGTTAGTATCTTGTTTGTAGATATCGGCGGGATAGCGAGCGGCCGCCATGTCTCATTAGCTTTAGCTGCCATCACAGTCACTCGGCCCAGCTGCCACTGTCCTTTTCTTTCTGTACTCACCACCCTCTTAACAGCGTGAGAGTCCCTTCGTGGTCGCCAGTGTTAACCGTTCCTGCTTCTCGTCTCCTAACCGTGGTTGGGGGATGCAGGGGAGATCTGTCTTCTCCAGGGCCGGAGGCGCTTTTTCCTCCGGGGTCAACTCCCGAGTAAACCTCACTCTTGTTAAACAGGATATGGTGGTACACAGAGGCACAGGCCGTATTGCTGAAGCGTTGGGGCTTTATTTACAGACTGCACTGTTGATAGCAATGATATCTACCTGCTCCGGTCGCCTCGCTCTCTGTCTCTCATCCGCCCAAAATCATACACACTGTTCACTCGTTGGGGCCATTCCACACACACCTGGGGCGTGCCTCGGCTGTGCGCACGCACTCACTCACGTTCACGCACTGAGCTGTCCTTTCTAAACACCTGCATTAGGCACATCTTACAACACTAGGCTAAAGGCTAACCCCTCCAGACCAGCAGTACTGTCGCTCCTTCTTTCCAATGTCCGCTTCCTTGACAACAAGCTGGACGGGCTGCGTCTGCTGAGAGAAACCCGGAGAGAGTGGAGGGACTGCTGTGTGTTTGCATTCACGGAGACATGGCTCCACGATAACATCCCTGATGCGGCCATTCAGCTGGAAGGGATGACATCGTTCCGGGCAGACGGGGAGGCTGCTAGCTCCGGTAAGAGCCGAGGGGGTGGCCCTATGTATCTATATTAACAAGAACTGGTGCGTTAACGCCACGTTAGTAACTAAACACTGCTCTCCATTGGCGGAGTTCCTTATCGTGAATTGTCGGCCATTCTATGTGCCGAGGGAATTCACCAACGTGTTTGTAGCTGCTGTTTACATTGCTCCTAGCGCTAATGCTAAAGCTGATGATGATGTTCGTCCTTCGTGCTCGAAGATGACCAGTGACATCAATTTGACGTTGAGCTGCTGCGGTGAGCCCGGACGTGGCTGGTGAGGCTAATCCGGGCAACGAATCCTCTCCTACAAGTAGGACAGAAGTGGGAAGGGGTTGTGATGTTGGTGCTAGTTGCTCCGCCCTTCCGCATCTGGCGTTTCTGCTCTGCATGCTGTACACGCTGCTCCTCTGCTCTTTGGGCTCCTGTTATGATAGCACTGCGCCAGGAGGGGCGATCAGCAGCAAGCGTCTCCCAGGACTCTGTGTTAATGGAGAAGTCTTTAAGGTTACTCTTCAGGTTGTCTTTGAAGCGCTTCTTTTGTCCTCCGACTCTGCGTTTCCCTTGGGCGAGTTCTCCATAGAAGAGCTGTTTTGGGATGCGGTCGTCTGACATACGGGAGACGTGGCCTGCCCATCTCAGCTGAGCCTTGTGCACGGTGGTAATGGCGCTGGGGATGTCTGCCTGCTTCAGCACCTCCGTGTCTGGAACTTTGTCTTGCCAGCGGATGTGGAGGAGGTTGCGAAGACACCTGAGATGGAAGTGGTTGATCTGTCGCTTGTCCCTTCTGTATGCAGTCCACGTTTCGCAGCCATAGAGTAGTGTGGTTAGCACGACTGCACGGTAGACCTTCAGCTTTGTTGTGAGGCTGATCCCTCTCCTCTCCTTTTTCTGAGTCTCCCAAACGCGCTACTTGCTTTGGAGATCCTGTTGTTGATCTCAGCGTCAATGGTGGCATTACAGGAGAGGGTGCTACCCAGGTAGGTGAAGGTCTCTACCGCCTGGAGGGTCTGTCCATTTACCTGTATCTGTGGCTCGTGGTACTGGTTTCCTGGGGCTGGCTGGAACATCACCTCGGTTTTCTTGGTGCTGATGGTAAGGCCAAAGTTGTCACAGGCTGAGGAAAATCTGTCCATCTGCGACTGCATTTCCTGCTCGTCACCAGCATTGAGTGCACAGTCATCAGCGAAGAGGAAATCTCTGACAATCTCCTTCACCTTCGTGATGGCTTGGAGACGCCTAAGGTTGAAAAGTCTTCCGTCACACCTGTACCTGATGTCGATGCCAAGCTCACAGTCTCTAAAAGCATCTGAGAGCATTGCCGAGAACAGCATGCTGAACAGTGTCGGGGCCAGAACACAACACTGCTTGACTCCATTGGTCACTGGAAAGGCTTCGGATGGTTCACCATCATCCAGGACTCTGGCTGTCATTCCATCGTGGAATTGGTGGACAATTGCAATGAACTTGCGGGGGCAGCCAAATTTTTTCATGATTATCCAGAGTTCCTCGCGACTGACTGTGTCAAAGAATGCTAAAGCTAATACTAACGAGGCACTCGGAGAGCTGCACGACGCTATCAGTGAATTTCAAACTTCACACCCGGACAGTTTTGTGGTGGTTGCAGGGGATTTTAATCACACCAGTTTAAAGACTGTGCTCCCCAAGTTCAAACAATGTGTGGACTTTAAGACCAGAGGAGAGAACATGTTGGACTTGGTGTACACAAACTTCCCAGATGCATATAAGGCAACATCTCGCCCCCACCTCGGCCATTCTGACCACCTATCCGTGATGCTGGTGCCTGCCTACAAACCTTTACTGAAGCACAGCAGGCCAGTAGAGAAACTAATCAGGACTTGGCCAGAGGATGGAGCCTCGGCACTTCAGGACTGTTTTCTGCACACAGACTGGGAGGTCTTCAAAATAGCAGCCTCCCAGGAAGACAGGACAGATGTGGAGGAGTACGCTGAAACGGTCACCAGCTACATCGTGAAGTGCACAGAGGATGTCCCTATAGTGAAGACTTTCACTGCACGGGGCAACTATAAATCCTGGATGACGGCAGAGGTGCGCTCGCTGCTCACAGCCAGAGATGCAGCCTTCAGAGCGAAGGACAGGATTGCCCTCCACTCAGCCAGGTCTGCGCTCTCAAAGGGAATTAAGACGGCGAAATGTGCCTACGCGGAGAAAATCCAGGGACACCTCTGTGACTCAAGGAACACCAAACGGATGTGGCAGGGAGTTCGGGTGCTGACAGATTATAAGTCTAGGCAAGGGGTCGATGATGATGACGCTTCACTTCGAGACAGGCTCAACAACTTCTTTGCATGTTTTGAAGCATCAAACCTGACAATCAGAGAGAGGGCTGGCCCATCTCCACCATCTGTTGGGCCAGTTATCATCATCAACGCAGCGGACACTCGGAGGACCCTAATCAGGGTCAACCCACGTAAAGCTGCAGGTCCGGACAACATCCCGGGACATGTGCTCCGTGTCTGCACGAGCGAGTTGGTGGATGTCCTGACTGACATTTATAACGTCTCCCTGAGTCAGGCCATCGTTCCCAGATGCTTTAAGACCTCTACCATAGTACCGGTGGCAAAGAAACCAGTTGTGTCCTGTCTGAATGACTATCGTCCTGTTGCACTGACACCAATTGTGATGAAGTGTTTTGAACGGCTTGTCAAACCACACATCACAGCCTGCCTCCCTGTGTCACATGACCCACTCCAGTTTGCATATCATTCAAACCGCTCCACGGAGGATGCTATAGTCACCACCCTGCACTCTGTCATCACCCACCTGGATCAGAAAGACACCTACGCCAGACTCCTGTACATTGATTTCAGTTCAGCATTCAACACCATTATTCCCCAGAGACTGATGGAGAAATTACTCCTTCTTGGTCTGAACACCACCACATGTCTTTGGATCCTGGACTTCCTGACCGAGAGACCTTAGTCTGCCCGTGTTTGAAACAACATCTCCAAGTCTATCACGCTGAGCACCATATCCCCTCAATGCTGTGTACTCAGTCCACTGTTGTTTACACTTCTAACACATGACTGTGTATCCAGCCACGAGGGGAACCAGATTATTAAGTTTGCAGACGACACCACAGTGGTGGGACTTATTCAGAGGGATGAGGAATCAATGTACAGGGAAGAAGTTAGAGACATGGAGGGCTGGTGCAGGGAGAACAATATGGTGCTCAACGTGGACAAAATGAAGGAGATGATTATCGACTTCTGGCGGTCACAGCCTGAACACGTCCCTCTCAGCATCGGCGGCCGTTTGGTGGAGAGAGTGGAGAACATCAAGTTCCTTGGAGTGCAGATCTCGCAGGACCTGACCTGCAGCAAGAATTCCTTGGGGATCAGGAAGCGGGCCCAGCAGAGACTGCACTTCTTGAGGAAACTCAAACAGGCCTCTCTCCCCATCTGCATCCTCAGGATCTTCTACAGAGGTGTGGTGGAGAGTGTTCTGACGTACTGCATTGCAGCATGGTACTCCAGCTGCAGTATATCAGACAAAAAAGCCCTGCAGAGGATAGTTAAGGGAGCTGAGAGGGTAATTGGAGTTTCCCTCCCCTCTGTCCAAGAACTTTTTCAGAACCATTATAGAAGCAGGGCACTGAACATTGTCAAGGACCACTCTCACCCTCTGCATAAAGACTTTGAACTGCTGCCATCGGGTAAACGATTCTGGAGCATCAGAGGCAGAACCACCAGACTGATTAACAGTTTCCTTCCTCAAGCTGTTAGGATGCTGAACAGTTGATCCGGAATCTTTCATACATACTACTGCACCTTATGGACATTATGTATATTATTTGTATATTATAGTTCTAGTTAGTTTCAAGTATGTCTCAGGGATGTGTGAATGACTGTGTTGGGGTGGGGGGTGGGGGTGTGTGTGAGTGTGTCTTAAATTATGTTCTTTTTACTTATATGGATGCCTAGAGAAACATAATTTCATCTTGCCTGCACTACAGTTGTATGTACAGCAACATGACAGTAAAGGTTGATTTGATTTGATTTGAATCACCAATTAACCTAACATGCATGTCTTTGGATTGTGGGAAGAAACCAGAACATCTGGACTAAACCTACACAACACAGGGAGAACATCTAAACTCCACACAGAAAGGTTCCTACATCTGCCAGCCTGGGGATTCAAATCTGGAACCTTCTAGCTGTTAGGCAACAGTGCTAATCACTGTACCACCGTGCAAGTAGTGCAGTTTAATCTTTAAAAAATATAGTATTTCACTTTATAATTAAAAAGAACTTATCAAGATCTAGAAATTATTTTAAATTTACATAGATGGGGCGGCGGTGGCGCAGGTGTAGTGTGACTGACTACTGATCGGAGGGTCGTGGGTTCGATTCCCGATCTGTCTGTTGTCCGCTTGTCGAAGTGTCCTTGAGCAAGACACTGAACCCCCAATTGCTCCTGGTGGCCTGGTTAGTGCCTGTGTGTATATGTATTAAATGGTGATCAAACATAATACAGCCACCAGGCAGGGGCATCGGCAAAGAGTCCGAATAAAGATGCCTGCTGGTATTTATAGGGCGGTGCAGTGGCGGAGGAGGAAGTGGCTGCCACTACACCGCACTTCATATCAAAAGACAATACCTCCCCCGTAGAAAGTCCAAAACCACTCATACAAAAAAGACCCTCCCCAATTTAGGACCCGAATCATGCACTAAAGGTAAAACTGAAAACACTAAATGGCCTAACACAATCACACAACAAACCTAAACTAGGGCAGACGGGTGGACTACCGTCCCACCCCACACGGTAAGGTGGGTTATTCTGCCACCTGTAAAATAGTCTAAAAATCCATCCATAACAAGAACATTGCCGTGTTCCTAAAATAAAACATACCTAGAACAATAACAGTTTAGTCATTTTGTCAATTTTTTTATACATGCAAACGTATGAACATTGGAACATTAAAACTCTCTTTTTTTTCAAAACTCACACTACTGTCCTTCTGGTGGAAAAGGGGGTAGAACTGGTTTGTGGGGGCCCAGGGCAGCCCCTCAGTAGACCTGCCCCTGGAAGCGGCATGCCACCAGGATTGCAGCTGGCCTCATAGACAAGAGTGCGTCTTCTCCTCACCATCGGCCGCTTCTCTCATCCGGACCCACCATCCGAAGCCTCCTCCCAGGCACGACGCAACTCATTGGTGTGCCTCCACGAGCCGTCCAACAACTGGAAGTAGGCTGTGCCCCGCTTAGCCATGATGTGCAGCTGCTCCTGGTATTCCTCTGGCTGTCGTTTGGCCCACATCCGCCATGGCTGTCCCTCCCCTCGAGCCCAGACCAGGTCTGTAACTCTCAGAGGAGCTCTGCTCAGCCTGCAGTGTTGCTGATTGGCACGTGGTCCCTCCGTGCCTGTTGGTCTGGCCCAGACTTCTTGTAAAGCTGCTGCAGTGGTCACCGCTGTAGCTCCAGATCCTCCAGCCCACTGTGACCGAGCTCCGGAGGAAACTGGGGCTAGCTTGTCGGCGTCACTCGCCGACGCAGGTGCCTCACTCGGCACCCTCTCTTACCATACCCTGAGCACTGGCACTGAGACCCTCCTGCGTCGAACCTGAGTGAGGCTGGTCCTGCTTGACCGCCGTGGTGCCTGGTAAATCTTCGTCCCACACAGTTTCGTCCTCCACCACCGGAACCAGACGGTTCCACTGGCCACAACCAGTCCACTCTTCCCCAGCGTCGTCTTTAATGGCGAACCCCAGTCCATAAAACAGGTCACGGCCCATGATGTTGTCGCCTTGGTCCGCCACATGGAACGTGAAGTCAGCCATCACCGCCGACTTGTACCGAGCTGTTAACTCCAGCGTTCCAACCGTGCGCAGTCTGCCACCTCCATAACCGTAGAGTGGCACTGGGTTACCTCTTATTCTGGAGTGGGGGAAAAATTTCCTCACCGTGACCCAATTCAGTAATGATCCCTCCACCCCTGTGTCAGCCAGCAGTGGCACCTCCGCACCATCCAGTCACCTTGCAGAACATGAACCCGTTGATACTTGGGGACACCGCATGGACAATTGCTGGGGCGGGTGACTTTGTTTTTCAACACGGGCTCTCCGGCTTGGACATACGACACACCCTGGCATAATGGTTCAAGCGTCAACACTTGCTACAGCACTTCCCTCTAACCAGGCATTCCCTAGCCTTGTATTGGTGCTTCGCGGACCCACAACCCATACACAAGGGTTTTCTCAGGGCAAACCTTCTGTTGATAGTGTTAGTTCACCTTACGTCTGCTCTTTTTTTTGTGACAGTCCCCTCTGAAATAAAACACATCCTGCTTTTTGTTGTGCTAAATGTGACACTCAAAAGTGCAGCCTGCACACAGTGTCTGTTTTTGTAAATGTGAAAGCTGTTCAGCGCTGATAGGTTAGAAGCAGTCCATCATGAAGCATAAAATACTGTATGACCAACAATGTTTGAATAAATAATAGAAAAAAAATATGAAAAAGAATGTCAGGTGCATTTTGAAGTTCTGTAAGTTGTAACGGAAGACAAAGAATTTCAGCCTCTGAACTATCTATATATATCGGTGTATTCCACCACTGATCTGTGCTGTTTGACACGGGCGACAAAATTAAGACTTATAAAAATGCCGGTCACTCTCCGTAGTTTCTCATCGCACCTGTGCTACGTCAGTTCATTCATTCTTGGCACAGAGCTACCAAACCTACCTGACTGATCAAAATCAATTCAAAATATTACCACACCGCAGAACGTCCTCTCTTCCTTGCTGGCTCCATGTCTCTCACGCAAAATCTCCACCAAAACACACCACAAATCCTGCCAATACTTTACTTTCTTAAAACCATTAATCCATTGGTCACGTGACTCTGGCCAAACAAATCAAGCCTCAAACCAGTGTTTCTGAACACCTGTGCTGCTTTTTTGACACATGCTGCAAAGCTTCAGATTCATCCAGACCATCACTGCTTTTCAGATTCCCTCAGCCGTGAGCCCTGCTTCTCTTCGGGTGCACTCTGGCTGAGGTTGTCTCCTTTCCCCGGCGTCTCTGTGGGCCTCAGCCTATATTTTTCCCAGGCTGTTTTCCTTCGTCCTGGTCGTGAGCCCCACTTTCCTCTGGCGCCTTCTTCTCATTATACATATGTAAGTTTAGTGTTTCGTGTAGTGTATGTCTTTATGTTAATAAATGTGCAAACCACAGTGAGCGTTTGGTGTCCTTCCATAGCCCCTGGAAAGGGCAATTCATGACACTTCATACAGGTAACAGGTAAGCCATTCATAGTGCATGCTGTAAGCCAGACAGCAAACTAAATGAAATATTAAAGAAAAGCAGTAAAACAATTATGAAGTATATCACATCGGTTAGAATGGGGGGGGGGAAAAATGAAGGTAATTATGTAAAATTAGGTATACATTTTACAAACCTGTCCTTTAAAATCCAGAACAGCTAGCGGCAACCACTAAATAAATTAAAGTATTCCAATCAACCACTGATGCGCACTGAGTTTGACAGAGCAACAAATGCCATAAAAATGCCAGTGACTCTCAACTATATTATAATATAGATCAGTAGCCAGTGACCATGCACAGCATCATCAGCTTCCAGGCTGACTGGCGCATTTGTGTGACATCGGCAATATGAGGACATGAAACTTCACACACCGGAGAAATGCACTGTTATCTGCAGGAGATTGGACCTTGGCTTGCTGATACTTTGAAAAAGTCATACAGGATTGCTAAGTTGTTGCTTTGTGCTTCTTTGGTTTTTGTACATCTGTGAAGCAGAACTGTTGGATGTGACTTATAGTAAAAAAAATAAAATAAAATGGAGCTTTAATAACTGGCGATCACTTCAAATGGAGAAATGTTATCGGCACCTCTTGGCCCCGCAGTCTGTTCCCATTGGTTGATTCAATAATCCATAAGATAAGATTTGCTCTGCAAATTATGTGGCCTAATACATACCATCTCATCCACTTTAAAAGAAAAAAAAAGGTCGGAGGCAGCTGGAAGGAATATGAACTAAGGACACACCCATGAAAACATGCAGAGATGTCAGCTGATCGTATCAGCCTCTGGCTGAGGATATTCATTAAACTGATAACAGGAAAATCTGAACAAAAAATGTTCCTGGTGTTGTTGGCAATTTCACACTAGAGCTTGGTGTTAGAATATCTGTCTCCATGAAGTGTTCGTCACAAAAACACTGCAGAACAAGTGGATAAACAGTGATATAAATTAAGACGTAATATATGGTTCTTACAACAAGAATTACCTTTCACCTTGTCTTGACTGCAGCTGAAACGCTGATCCCGGTTACCCTGAATTTAAGCTAAAAAAAAAAAAAAAATCAAAAAAATATTCTACATGTGCATTTTCTCAGTATTGTCCTGTCCACAAATCATCTATATCATTCCCTATTAATTATTATCTTGCTGTAAATCCACTTTATGTAGAGCGGGGGGGGGGGGGATCAGTTGCCAACACATTTACAGCTCACAAAGCTTTAAAGATCTTTTGCTTTGACACTTAAGTGATCACACTGTGTTAGGCGGTCTTTCTGATGGCATGCGTGTGTGTCCATGTTTAGCTGAAATCAATACAGCTATGTGTGGAACTCGAGGCCCTCAGGAGGCAATACTCGGTGTACATTTACGGAACAGAAAAGCTAAAAAGTAATGAGACACAGCATCACATTAGTGCGTACTGAGCGCCTTTGTTGAGGGCGCGCATGCAAATTCATGTGGAGTGATGTGAGGGGAAGGCGCATTTGTTGATAACATAAATGGTTTCCTTCAGATGTCTGGTGTCACACTGGGGCGGGAACATTTCCCCTAAGCAGCTGGGAATGTGATACAATGAGGAAATTACTCATCTAAGAGGAACTTGACTTGTTTTCTAACTATTCTGGTCCCAGCACTCTGGCAAGGTTGTTATCCCACACAAAAATGAAAGTCGCCTGCTTGTTATGATTGCATTTTAGGTCTGGAATGTTTCATGCAACTCTTTTTTTAAAGGGAGGAAAATAAGCAATATGATTTCATTTGGAACACCAACTTAACTCAGAAATCATTACCAAGAGAGGACTGCATGTTAATTTTTATTTTGAATTTTGACAATAAATGAAAAATTTTGAGCCTCTCTGTGGATCATCACCTTATCATGGTGGAAGAGTTTGGGTGCCTAATGATGTCAGGAGAGACGTTGTCGCGGGCAACTTGCCCCTGGCAGAGTCCCCTAGGGCAACTTGTTCCTGGGTGAAGGGCCAGTGAACCACACCCATTTTAGGGTTACTGGGGCTCAAGGGCAACTGGGTTTCTGTCCATAGGACTTGACTGGGCTCAGCCCGAGTGAGCCGCATCGTCCGCCCTCCAGTGGGTTCACCGCCTGCTGGAGGGATCATGGGATCATGTTGCTATGTAAACCAGGCAGCAGTCCGGGCTACTCTGCTGCCCGCACGATCCAAATCCCCAGAAAAGCTGTAAAACATGGGTGGATGGATGAAAATTTTGAGATTAAATTAAAAATTATACTTTGAGAATAAAGTAAAAAAAAAATCTTAAGATGAAAGCTGAAATTATATTAATGTCATCAATTTCAGATTAAAGGGGTCATTGAAAAATGGTGTGTTTGTAGGTTATAACTACCTGAAGTGTGTCTATTGGGTGTGTAATTATCCAAAAAATATCAAAATAGTCAATTCTCTTAAAAAAAACCCCACACACAGCCTTTATCTTGTTTTTCTCTCTCAGAAACCCCACAAATGTTTTTTTGACTCTTCCAGGTAAATTATATCTATCTATAAATGCAACAGATCTCTGTCTGTGTGTTCCTCAGATATCTCCCAAACCGTTTGTTAGACTGGCCTCAGATTTTGTTCGTGCTTTGCTGAAGTTACGAGGGTGTGTATTCCCAAGTACGGAGTTGCTCAGTCAAAATATGTAACTTTTATCAATAAAAGTTTAGCCACCGCTCCGTTTCCTCATGCACTGACTTCTAGAAGTGAAGGCGGGGTTTCGGATTGACTCTGTACTGATTGGATAATACACGGCAGCATGACCAGTCACCAGAGCACTCTGTAAACAAAACAAGAAAGTGAAAAGTGACAAATTTGACCAGAAAAGAGAATATTGAAGATTTAATGTTTAAAAAATTATACTATAATGTTGCCATGACTGTGTAGCTCTAAAGGATAATTCAACATATGTGCAGGTGCGCAGTACGCTGGGGAAGTCAGGGGGGGGGGCAGCATCCAAGCTCAGCCTGCCCAGTTAACCCGGTTAATACCACCATGATTGTGGAGTGGAATGACCAGATCAATTGCGGCCATTCTGCATACCAATGCCGACACATATACACACTTTGTGTAAACAACAACCATGACAAAAACCGCCCAAATAATGAAATAAATCATTTTTTTATTTACTGACAAATGGGCAACACTGATGGAATAGTTGCAGCCAAACGGGTCATTCTGCTGTGCATAATAATAATGTTTGGTGTTTTGTACTTATAATACTGCTAAAATATAAACAGATGCACTATAATGGGTCTCAAATATTTGTAAATGTGTCCTGTTATAGTACTGCATGAGTTTATTGACAATAGACTATAAACTACACAAATAAACTAAAACAATTATAATGATGACTGTGAACAACTCCCATTCTCCAAAGTGCAAGATATGTCCCATTCATTTTCAGTAATTCTGTAATTAATATTCACACAATCAAATAAATCTTAGTGTTCAGTCCCTTTTATATTTGTCAAAGTCTAACATGTGTGACTGCCTACATACAGTGGGGCCAAAAAGTATTTAGTCAGCCACCAATTGTGCAAGTTCTCCCACTTAAAAGATGAGAGAGGTCTCCAATTTTCATCATAGGTATACCTCAACTATGAGAGACAAAATGAGAAAAAAAAAAAAATCCAGAAAATCACATTGAAGGATTTTTAATGAATTAATTGGTAAAGTCCTCGGTAAAATAAGTATTTGGTCACCTACAAACAAGCAAGATTTCTGGCTCTCACAGACCTGTAACTTCTCCTTTAAGAGGCTCCTCTGTCCTCCACTCGTTACCTGTATTAATGGCACCTGTTTGAACTCGTTATCAGCATAAAAGACACCTGTCCACAACCTCAAACAGTCAGACTCCAAACTCCACTATGGCCAAGACCAAAGAGCTGTCAAAGGACACCAGAAACAAAATTGTAGACCTGCACCAGGCTGGGAAGACTGAATCTGCAATAGGTAAGCAGCTTGGTGTGAAGAAATCAACTGTGGGAGCAATTATTAGAAAATGGAAGACATACAAGACCACTGATAATCTCCCTCGATCTGGGGCTCCACGCAAGATCTCACCCTGTGGGGTCAAAATGATCACGAGAACAGTGAACAAAAATCCCAGAACCACACGGGGGGACCTAGTGAATGACCTGCAGAGAGCTGGGACCAAAGTAACAAAGGCTACATCAGTAACACACTATGCTGCCAGGGACTCAAATCCTGCAGTGCCAGACGTGTCCCCCTGCTTAAACCAGTACATGTCCAGGCTCGTCTGAAGTTTGCTAGAGAGCATTTGGATGATCCAGAAGAGGATTGGGAGAATGCCATATGGTCAGATGAAACCAAAATAGAACTTTTTGGTAAAAACTCAACTTGTCGTGTTTGGAGGAGAAAGAACACCATACCTACTGTGAAGCATGGGGGTGGAGACATCATACTTTGGGGCTGTTTTTCTGCAAAGGGACCAGGACGACTGATCTGTGTAAAGGCAAGACTGAATGGGGCCATGTATCATGAGATTTTGAGTGAAAACCTCCTTTCATCAGCAAGGGCATTGAAGATGAAACATGGCTGGATCTTTCAGCATGACAATGATCCCAAACACACCGCCCGGGCAACGAAGGAGTGGAAGAAGAAGTAAGAAGCATTTCAAGGTCCTGGAGTGGCCTAGCCAGTCTCCAGACCTCAACCCCATAGAAAATCTTTGGAGGGAGTTGAAAGTCTGTCTTGCCCAGCGACAGCCCCAAAACATCACTGCTCTAGAGGAGATCTGCATGAAGGAATGGGCCAAAATACCAGCAACAGTGTGTGAAAACCTTGTGAAGACTTACAGAAAATGTTTGACCTCTGTCATTGCCAACGAAGGGTACATAACAAAGTATTGAGATGAACTTTTGTTATTGACCAAATACTTATTTTACCGAGGAATTTACCAATTAATTCATTAAAAATCATTCAATGTGATTTTCTGGATTTTTTTTTTCTCATTTTAGGCCCTTTTCCACTAGCCCTGCTCAGCCCCGATTTGAAAACCTGGCTCTACTCACTTCGGTTCGGTTCAGCCTCAGTTGCTTTTCAACTACTGCTGGCGCACCTGCTGGCACACCTGCTGTGGGTGGGATTTGTTGAACAGCAGGCAGCGCCACACCCTCGTGACGTGAAACATGCGACGGAATCCTCCACAACAAACAAAATGGCTGATGAGGAGAGAAGGAAGGAGAGAGGAATGACTGTGACATGAAACTGGTTAAATCTATGGTGCTGACTTCTTGTGCTCTGCACAATCTGTGTAAGAGTCATGGAGAGACGTTTGACACTACATTGGATGATGCAGTAGATGAACCAGTGGTGGCAGCGGCACAGAGAGCAGAGGAGCAGGGTGGTGATATTGTAGCGAACTCAATATAAGCACCCTACTTGGCTTGACAAGTGGGTTGACCCTATTGGCGACACAGGTAGAGTGCGGGACTCCGGAGCGAGAGGCTTGAGTTCAAACCTCCTGGTGGGACGTCGAGCTGCACGTTACAATATAACACGAGATGCTGTGATGCAATATTTGTCTATTTTGTCCACATTTATGTGCATACATATTTCAAAAATGTTTTTTGTAAATAAAATGTTGTGCATGGTCCATCTACCTGTTCTCTTGTTCATAACGCTTATCTGTTAAGAAGGTGCGAAACCATCAGCCTAATGATGAGTCCACACTTCTGTTGTGATAATTGCTCACGCTGAGCGCTCTGACAGCCCCGTACGCTGTGGGGGTCACACACGACGTGTTCCTCCCCACACTCTCAAATTTTTTTCCCGTATATTTTTCTCTTTGGCGTACAGAAATGGCAATACGCCCGTATTTGCTAAAATTGCATTTTCCCCGTATTAAAATACGGCGAAACCGTATCACTTGACAGGTATGTAATTACATGCAGAAACACCGCACAGGCCATCTTCACAAAAATCCAGCTCGACAAGCCACTTTTGCTTAGGTGGAAATGCAAATTGAACTATAAATCATGTGCTGATACATGTCATATTATCCCATGTAAAGGTCTCCCACTTTTTTTTTTTCCACAATATCTTTATTGAACCTTTTTTTTTTTTTTTAACAAACATGATACAAACAATCAAACACTAACGCTAAAGTACTACAAAAAAAAAAAAAAGCACTAAAAACACCAACAACCACCAACAAAATCAAGTCTTCAACAATGCTCCTCTGTTTAGTCTAGACAATCCAATACATAAGTATACATATTATGTTCACCAGTTTGGAATTTACAAGGTCCACACACATCATTCACCTTCTTCTTCAAGAGTTATGTTTAAATTTTTTACATAATCAATAAAAGGTCTCCATATATTCTCAAACACAATTTCCTTTGATTTCAGTATATATGTTATTCTTTCTAATGGAAGGTTTGTTAACATCTGTCTTAACCACTGAGTCACATCTGGTCTATGAGTCTTTTTCCATAATAGTGCAATACATTTTTTGGCATTAAGCAAACTGAGGTCTATGAATGTTCTTTCACTTTTATTAAAATTATGCTTTTCTGGGTACAGACCCAACAAAAACAGTTTAGGATTCAGTATGATTTGTTTTGAGATTATTTTTTCAATTGTTACCCTCACCTCTTCCCAAAACATTCTTATTAATCTACATTCCCATAAACAATGAAATAGGGTTCCTTTACTTTCCATGCATTTTGTGCATGTATCTGGTATATTTTTGTTATATCTATTTAACTCCTCCGGTGTAACATACATCCGCATTAACCATTTGAAATGTATCAATTTAAGGCGTGCATTTATTGATTTGGTTTGAGCTTCTGTACAAGCCAATTCCCATTGTTCCTCTGAAATTTCAATTTGCAGATCTTCTTTCCAGTAGTTTAATCTTTTCAGTGAATTTTCACTTGAAGATAGTGTCAGTGAGTTATAAAACTCTGAAATAATACCCTTTCTTTTACTATCTTTCATCATCATTTTTTCCAAGGATGAATAAATAGGTCGAGTGAGAGCTTTATTTTGATTTGATCGAATAAAGTTTCTAAGTTGAAGATATTTAAAAAAATGTGTTCTATTGAGATTAAATTTGATCCTCAGCTCTTCAAAAGACATTATGTTGTCTGCACATGGCAAATATAAATCCTGAATCTTTTGTATCCCTTTTAAATTCCATACTTTAAATACAGCGTCCGCTCTCCCTGGTTTAAAATATTGATTACCCCATATTGGACTAAATTGTGACAATAACTGTGGTTCTTTTAAATAGTTTTTAGCTTCACACCATATTTTGATCATATGCTTTACAAATGGATTTTTAACTTGTTTTTGTAATTTTTTTGCCGAATCTGAGTATATGAATATGGGAAGAGGTAAAGGTAAATTGTATGATTCCATTTCAGTCCAGTGAGGGAGATCATTTGATGAAAAATAATATGTCATAGACCTCAGTTGTGCCGACCAATAATACAACATAAAATTTGGACATTTCAGACCTCCACGATCAAATGGTAAATATAATAAAGACAGACGTAATCTAGCCCTCCTGTTGTTCCATATAAATTCCACTAACTTTTTTTTTATTCTTGAGAATAGATCTAAAGGTGGTGATAAGGGAATGTATTGAAATAAATAAAGTATTTTAGGTAAAATATTACTTTTAAGTATATTGATTCTCCCGATCATCGACATTGGTAGTGACATCCATCTCTGAGTTAACTCATTGATATCTGACATTAAGGCTTCATAGTTGACGCTGGCGACTGATTCTAGCTTAGGCATAATTTGGATTCCTAAATATTTAAACTGATTTACAACATTGAATTGATTTGCCTCAGGGGCTGGGTAATTTCTCTGGGTCTCATTTAGCATTAATATTGAAGATTTAGTTTTATTTATTTTATATCCTGATATTTCCCCAAAATTCTTTATTAAATTCAACAAGGTTGGAATTGATTTTTTTAGATTCGACATAAACAAAATTATATCATCGGCGTACAGGGAGATTTTATGTTCTGTTGGTCCAACTTTAATTCCATATATTTGTGAATGTAAACGTATCGCTATCGCTAAAGGTTCAATTGCCATAGTAAACAGTAAAGGTGAAAGTGGACAGCCTTGTCGACATCCTCTATTGATTTTTATTGGTTTTGAAATATTGTTATTTGTTAGGATTTCTGCTGTAGCATTATTGTATATTATTTGAACCCATTTTATGAAATTATTTCCAAGTCCAAACCTTTGTAGGACTTCAAAAAGAAAGGGCCATTCAACTCTATCAAAGGCCTTTTCGGCGTCCAGTGATAGGAGAGCTGTATCCGGTGCTTCTTTATTAAAATAAATAATATTAAATAGTCTTCTTACATTATGGAAGCCTTGTCTACCCTTTATAAAGCCATTCTGATCTCGATTAATAATATTTGGTAAAATTTCTTGTATTCGTCTTGCTAAAATTTTACAGATTATCTTAAGGTCGGCGTTTAATAGGCTTATTGGTCTCATATTTTCACATTTATTAGAGGGCTTACCTGGTTTTGGCAGCAGTATAATTAAGGCATTATTTATGTATGATGGTAAATTATTATTTTGAAATGCTTCTAAAACCATTTCCAAAAAAGGTTTTATTAATTTATTCTTAAATTTTTTATAAAGGTCAACTGGAAGACCATCTGGTCCTGCACTTTTTCCTGATTTCATATTATCAATGGCTAGCCCAACTTCTTCTTGACTAATTTTAGACTCCAATATCCCCCTGTTTTCATTTGGTATACACGGTATAGATAGTTCGTTCAAAAACCCATTTAGTTTTGTTAAATCAGGTTCATTTTTGGTATCATATAATTTTTCATAGTAATCTCTAAAGGCTCTATTAATTTCTAAAGGATCTATAACTACCTGTCCATTACTTATAATACTGGTAATTGGTGTTTTAATTTCCAATTGTTTAATCTGCCATGCTAATAATTTTCCTGATTTTTCACCTTGTTCATAAAAAGATTGTTTCAATCTTAGAAGACTCGAGGCAGCTCTATTCGCTGATTTTTTGTCGTATTCAGCTCTCAAAATCAGTAATTCATTCTCCAACCTTGGGTCACTTCCTGCATACACTTTTTCCTGAAGATTTTTTATTTTATGTTCCAATTTAGCTCTCTCCTCTCGAGTCTTCTTAGATTTTGATCCTGTATAACTAATAATATGTCCCCTAATAAAAGCTTTGAAAGCCTCCCACTTTACACATGCTGATGTTTGTGTAGTATTGATGTCAAAGAACTCGTCTATCTGTTTTTCTATATACTTGACAAATTCCTCATCCTGAAGCCATTTATGCTGAAATTGCCATCTACCTGATTCCTTTGTCAATTTTTTATCTACATATATTAGACAACAGGGTGCATGATCAGAGATCACGATGTTATCATAAAAGCAGTTTTGAATCTTGGACCTTAATTCTGTGGAAATCAAAAAATAATCAATACGTGAGAATGTCTTGTAGGTACTGGAATAACAAGAATAGGCTTTAACTTGTGGTTTCATTTCTCTCCATATATCTAACAATCTCAATTCTTTCATAAAATGATTAATAGTCATCCTACATCCAATGTGCGTACAATCCAGTCCTGTTGATCTATCCACACCTGGATTCAATGTACAATTAAAATCCCCTGCTATTATATGTTGCCCTGTAAGTGATGACAAGATGAGAAATAAATTAGCAAAGAACTTCTGATCATCTATATTGGGACCATATAAGTTCACAAGATTTATATTTTCTAATAGCAAAGAACCTTGAATGATTACATATCTTCCAAATTTGTCTCCAATTACATTTTTCACTTGAAAAGGAACTGATTTATGTATGAGAGTCATAACTCCCCTGGCTCGGGATGAAAATGAAGAGGTGAATACACTTCCCTGCCATCTACTCCTAATTCTTTTAACATCCTCCTCTATCAGATGAGTTTCTTGTAAAAACACAATTCTTGAACCCATGTCCTTTATTTTATTCATAACTTGTTTAAGTTTTTTTAAATTTTGTAGACCTCTGCAATTCCATGAAGTTAAATTAAGATTAACACTTTGGTCCATGATCAATAGAGAGTTTGGGATTACCTTGCAGTGTAAACATGCTCATACAGAGAAGCAAAAACATGAGTGGTTGAACATTCATCCTACAAACTACACACAAACAAATTTCCCCTTCCCACACTTGTGGCAAACCCCCCAAAATCAAAAGAAAAATTCTGTCTCCCGATATAGCCATCGACCGTTCCACACCCACGGGGAACAGCCTAAGCCACTCCTTCTTCATCCTCCCAATCACCCTAACTCTACTGCTTTTAATGACGTAACATTAACTCTCCTCTGTAGTTTTCCAACTTAACTCCAAAATTTTTAACAACTTTGTACATCATAGTTTTTTTTTTTTGTTTGTTTTGTTTTTGTTTTGTTTTTTTAATATATAATACAATCTATATTTTGTAAACTTACTATTTACTTCAAGTCAGTCAGATGCCTGTGCAAATGCTTAATTATTCTACCTTATATTTTGTTCATGCTTAGCTCCCACCAGTCTCTTCTTCTTCTTTGATCTTCTTGATGAACTCCTGCGCCTCCTCTGGGGTCTTGAAGATGTGGGTTCTGCCCTCATACGTGGTCAGCAGTCTCGCAGGATAGATTACACCATGACGAATCCCAAGGTTGCGCAGCTCCTTACGTACGGGATCAAACTGCTTCCTCAATTGCTGGATTCCTGTGGCCAAATCTGGGTAGAACCGCACCTGCTGGTCCTGGTGTTTAATCTCTCCTTTTTTAGCTCGTGCAGCGTTGAAGATCTTCATCCTGTCTCTGTTGCTAAGAAACTTCATAATTAAGGTCCTCGGCGGTCCCTTATCTCTCCGTGGGCCAATACGATGTGCTTTTTCCAGAACCACTGCTGATTGCAACTCCTCGCTGCCCAGCACCTCCGGAATCCACTTTTCCAGAAAGGAACATACGTCCCGACCTTCTGATTCCTCTGGAAGACCCACCAGCCTCAAATTATTCTGTCTCGACCGAGATTCCAAATCCAAAATATTATCTTCCAGAGATTTATTTTTTTTTTCCAAAGTGCGCACCTTTAATTGAAGACGGGTGACGTCATCTTCAGCACTAGCGAGACGGAGCTCCATCTGCGCCGTTCGTTCTACACAGTCACCCAATTCCTTTCTTATTCCTTCCAACGCTGTCATAATCCCATCAAATCTAGAGGAAAAGTCCGCTCTCATTGAACTCATGGCAGCCATCAGCGCATCTGCGCCATTCCCCGCAGATATCGCAGCGTTGCCAGCCTCCTCCGCCATATATGGAGTTTTGTTTACTGCGTCACAGACCTGAAAGTCCGTTAATTTGGACTGTTTCGGCGGCTCGCTTTTTCCTTTTCCTGGTTTTCCAGCCTTAGGCTTCGCCGACATATCTTCGCCCAAATGCTGGGATACGTTCTGTCCCAAATGAGAGAGTTATTTGCCGATTTTTTTTTTTTCCAGGAGCAGAGCAGAGCGAGACACGTCCGTCCTACGTGGCAGCCATAACCGGAAGTCCAGGTCTCCTACTTTTACTTACAAATTGATTTTTAATTTTTGGGAAAAGGGAATATAAATTTTGCACTTGTTGGTAACAACAGTTGTGTGCAACAAAAACACAGTTGTGTATCCTTGTCCGATTTGTCTACTGTTATTAGTGCCAAATTTTTGCTAGATTCCTTCTTAATTTATTAAATTTTGACTGGCGATGCAACATTCAACTTACACGTACTTACCTTTAGCAGTGTCTACAAGTTCAAGCACACCTGTACAACTGCTTATAACCTAAAAAATGTACCCGTTCAAGAGAAATGGATTCCGCACTGCAAATTTGTTTAAAATAAAAAAAAACAACCAACCAAGACATTACGTTTCGTTGTGTTGTTAAAAATTAAATTACCATTAGAAGGCTATACACCTGACCTGATGAACAGCAGCATGTGGAGTGAACAGAGAATGGAATGTGTATGTAATTATTGGCTTTTCTCATACGGTGTCATAACAGATAAACCAGACTTTTGATGCAAACAATACAATTTTATTCCAGAAGCAAAATTTACAAACAAAAAAACAGACTGGGCGATGACACCTCTGCGAGCTCTTCCCTTCGTAACGCAGCATCCTGCTCCAGGACTTCACGCGCATCTGCCCGCACATCTGCGGCCACCTGTCACAAATGCTGCATGTACTCCTGATTCTTGCCGCTGGTCATGTTGCCGTTCCAAGAGCCGCATCTCTTCGTCATGCATGTTGACCATCGCTAATGTAAGGTCAGCGATGGGAGTTGTCTGTTTTCGTCTTGCCTAGATGGAAAGACAGAAAGGCATGGTCGTTAAATATATGGATCACTACATATATTATGGAATTACACAGGTGAAAGTCTGTGGTGGAATGTCACTATTATATTATGCTTCATTGCTGTATATAAGCTGAACTGTCATGTTGCTGCCCCTCAGTAGAGCAGATTTTGCAACACGCAGGGTGCTGTCTTCGGCTGCAGCTCCCCTGCAAAACTAAAAAGGATTAAGATTAAGAATATGGATGGATGGATGGGTAATGTTTAAACTAGTTGCTTGTAGTGTGGCCGCAGAAATCTGAATGGGTTAATACACTCAGCTGACGCGAAGCATTTCAATGAAGCATGTTGATTTCAACTGCAGTTCATGCACTTTGTTTGTCTAAAACAGGAGTTACAACAGCACTTCAATCACCACACCTAAAAATGGTTGTGGAACACCGATAAGTGAAGACCAAAGAATAACCTTTTTGTACATTTAAAAAGACATTTTCAATTAATTAATATGCAGCTACAGGAAATTGTATTAATCAATTTGGGACATAACTTGTTAGGCTCCAGCCCCCCCGCGACCTGTAAAGGATTAAGCGGTAGAAGATGGATGGATGGATGGATGGATGGATTTTCGACCCTGGTTTCCGCTGCTGGACCTGTTTCAACCAAAAAAAAAAAATCGTGGTTATTGTGCCTTACCGGCACTTGAACGTGATCCAGATGGAGCTGGTGATGTGGAGCTGATCCAGCTGGCGCTCAGCCAGACGCACATGCAGACGCAGCGCCAGGAGAGTCCGCTGTGTCAGTCATCTCCACTGAGGTGGACCCCTGTGATATGAAATGCGATTCTAGAAAGAAAATGCATGCAATTTAAAACTTAACACCAAAGTGCAACATGTACACAACACTCGCAAGTTTTTAACCGGAATACAATAAGCGTAATTCAGTGTTTTGTTCGTGCTAATACTTAACACAAAGCAAGCGTGAATCTGCAGTTGGCTGCAAAACAACACGCAAGCCTCAGTAACAACCATTACCCACAGTCTAACAACCTTCCTATTTCTTAAAAACAGTGAGCTTGGCACAGAAAGGATCAAGTGGCGAACAGATGCGCAATATCAAATAAACACTCACCATCCACGGTTTCCAAGGGCCGTGACCGTGACTGTGACCGTGACGGTGACCGTGTGGAGCCCAGTGTCTCTCAGCGAACCACTTCCACTCCTTCCATCCGCTGAACTTCGAGCAATGTGGTCCTTCACTGCTCGGTAATCGCTTTTCAGCTTTTTCAGCTTCTCCCGACACTGTTTGGCAGTACGGATGTGCCCTTGAGAAGCCATCTGCTCGGACACCTGCATTTCGAGTAGATCCATCCAACTCGTGCTGGATGCGATCGTCGCCTAATATAGAAAGAAAATTGCGCACCTCCTAATATATAATATTAGGAGTATATTATTATATAAGTATATTATACAGTATATTAATATAATATACCGTATTAAAGGGGCGCACTGTGTTCACTGCTGAACAATTACAAATGGCGGTCGTGGAGTAAATTCAGCAGAAAAAGTCGCTTTCATGACGTTACAACCTGACCAATCAGCGGCGACCAGTCTCTTAAAGTCATATCACAGCCCTACTCAGCCCTACTCAGCCCGGTTAGACCCTGCCCTGGATCAGGTACGAAAAAAGTACCTGCTAACCGGTGCTGGGGCTAGTGGTAAAGTGCCTAAAGCGGGCTGAGTGGTGCGGTGTAGGGCCAAGTGAGGCTAGTGGAAAAGGGCCTTTAGTCTCTCATAGCTGAGGTATACCTGTGATGAAAATTGGAGACCTCTCATCTTTTAAGTAGTAGTAGTAGATTAGTTTATTTGACAGGGACAGTGCAATAAACATAGACAATTAATCAAAGACAATCAATCTGATGTGTTGCACATAGAGTGTATAGCTATTAGCTAATTTGCAACTCTTGTCCCTGGATGGGCTTTAGAAAAAAGAATCAAGATAAAAAATATACACAATAACCACATACATCAATGCAGAAAAATTATAAATACACAATTATAAATATTATAAATATTATAAATACACAAATATAACAGCCTGACTCACATTTAACATAAATATTATAAATACACAAATATAACAGCCTGACTCACATTTAACACATATAACATAACTCACATTTGCCTATTTCAGGCCTTCCTCCCTCCGTCACTCACTATAAACAAACACATTTATTCCTTCCCTTCATTCACTCTCACTTTGCAGACAAATAATTCATACATGAGTACATTCTTGTTTATTTTTCAGCCAGTTTTTAACATTTTTAGTGAATGTTTTAAAGTCCGTTATTATTTTAATTTCATTTGACATTGTGTTCCAGATGTGACTGCCCTTTATAGAGAAAGCTGTTTGTCCAAATGTGGTTCTGCGGTGGAATATTTTACAGTTATTGTTAACAGAACTCCTGGTGGCTCTGCTGCTGTCCTGTCTTTGGACGAAACCAGCAAGTGGCTCGGGTGCTGATTTATGGAAACATTTGAACGTTAATTTCAGGTGACGTATTTCCGCCTTAGGGTGACGTATTTCCGCCTTAGCAGCAGCTAGCGGAAAACATAGCGGGAGTAAAACAAAACTGGTCTGTATCGTCCTGCTGTCTCCCTCTTTTCATCATATGAAAAATATGGCTCCTACTCAAGATGGCGACCGGGATGGTCACACTTTTTCAGTGCTGAGACAAAGTCACTGATTTTGCCATTAAAAGTGGCTGGCCTGCAGCGATCGGCGCTCGTGGCGAACACGCACGGGCTGAATTGCCACCTCCGCTGGATTGCCCTTTAATCGCCTTTCTCCAGCGACTTCCTGCGCCTTCCTGAAGCGATTGCTAAGCTAACACTAGTTAGCTTAATGCTACCTGAAGCGATTGCTAAGCTAACACTAGTTAGCTTAATGCTGGCGCCAGTCTCTAAATAACTAACCTACAGCGATCGGATATACCTCCGGTGGATTACCCCTTTGATCGCTTTTATCCGGCCCCTGTGAGTAAACTGACCAGCGATTCCAGCGCTTCCTTGTGATTCACTGATGTGCCCTACCTGAAGCGATTGCTAAGCTAACGCTAGTTAGCTTAATGCTGGCGCCAGCCATTCCACCTAACACCAGCCTGAATCAAAGCCCAGCTGCGAGGCCCAGCGGAGATACTACCAGGCAGGCGGCTATTTGTTGACGGGGCTCAGCAGAGATTTCACCCAGGCAGACGGCGGTAGGCGGCGGTGCCCAGCGGAGGACTTACCGTGACTGCAGCGGCGGTGTGCGACGAGACTACCCGAAGCGATTGCTAAGCTAACGCTAGTTAGCTTAATGCTGGCGCCAGTCATTCCACCTTACACCAGCCTGAATCGAAGCCCAGCTGCGAGGCCCAGCGGAGATACTACCAGGCAAGCGGCTATTTGTTGACGGGGCTCAGCAGAGATTTCACCCAGGCAGACGACGGTAGGTGGCGGTGCCTAGCGGAGGACTTACCGTGACCTCAGCGGAGCTCGGTGGCAGCGGCGGTGTGTGACGAGACTCGGTTGGAGGAGCGGGACGGGAGACCAGTTACGGCGACTATGAGCAACGAGACCAGCAACGGAAGGGGCTAGTTGGCTAGCTGAGGCCCAGCTGGATTCGAGGACGATCGGATCAGATTCTGGCGATATAAGCAGAATTTATTTTACTATCCACAGATTTTCTTTTTCCTTCTTTCCAAGAAAGACTGAAGATGGCTGCCACCGGATTAAAAAGCGGGCTGATGGGCACCACTAATAAGCCTTCTCTACTTCTCTACTTCCTCTTCGTTTTGTCTTTGTGTGTCTGGACCTGCAACAAGAAGGATTTTCCGACAAACTCAACCAAAGGTGAAGTTAAAAAGTTTTATCTGTATGGATTTGGGCTTGGACATCTCACACTACACTCTATGTGGTCTTTAAAAGCCCTGAGCAAAAACTTCCAAATTAAGGCAAACATGGCTGTTAAGCAAAAATCACAATATGGCAGAGGATATACAGTTAAAGTTCTGTTAGTTCTGCTACTTCTGGCAGGAGATATTCACCTTAACCCTGGACCTGCCACTATTAAACAGCAGACCACTGGGTTAGCACAAAACCGAGCTGTACAAAAGTAAAAACAACATTTATTTTTCCAAACTGAAATCATGCACGAGTTCTTTGGGACACCAAGGCTAAACCAAAGGGGATCCTCGGTGGTCATTTAAACATACGGAGCATAATCCCCAAAAGAGATGAGATTTCGGTGTTGCTGTTGGACTCAAATCTGGACTACCTTTGTCTCTCAGAAAGCTGGCTACACAGTAACATAGACACTAATATGATCGATATTGTGGGCTACCAGTGTTTTAGAAAAGACAGGCAGGTAGGGAGGGGAGGAGGTGTTTTAATTTACATCAAAGAGAAATATAAATGTCAACTGGTTGATTTGAATACTTCACTTGAATGTTTAGCTGTTAATGTATGTCTCTCTCCGGTAATGAATTTCAACATTGCAGTAGTGTACAACCCACCGTCACACAACTCTTCCTTTTATAATGAATTAAGTGATCTGGTTAAACAACTTGAGAAGAACAGAGAAACAATAATTCATGGTGACTTTAATATCAACTGGTCTGATAAAAAAGACAAACAAAAACTGAAAAGCCTCATGACTAAATTTAATTACCAGCAAATCATCAAAGGACCCACCAGGATAACCAAACAATCCAGAACACTTATTGACATGGTATTTACTAATAAACCAGAACGAATAACCAGAACCTATAATCTTGTAACTGGTCTCTCAGATCATAACATGGTTCTTGCTGTCAGGAAACTTACTAAAAAGCGACTACAGTATTTTGGGGGAGTCGATATTGACAAATCAAATTTTATTATCCCCAAATCAAAAAATGAGGAGTTTGAACATTACTTAGAGAATCAAAATTGGGAGCAGCTCATGGCAACATGTGAAGTAGATGATTGTTGTAATTTTATAACTGCAACAATCACAAAGTCTATAGAAAAATTTTCAAAGCAAATTAAAAGTAGACAACAGAAGATTAGCCTACCATGGTTAAATAATGAAATAAGAAAACTTATGAAGAGGCGAGACTATGCACTGAAAACATCACTAACCTCCAAACTACAAAATGATCACCTTGTGTACAAAAGTTTAAGAAATAAAGTGGTACATGAGCTGCGAAAATCAAAAATATCTTATTACAATAAACTGATAGATCATGCAAAGGGTAACAACAGTTCCCTATGGAGGCATTTAAATAACTTAACTAATAAAAAAAAACGATCAGAAGGGGGTAAAGGAACTTAGAATCAATGGCAAGACCGTCAGTGACAAGGCTACTTTGGCAAATGAATTTAATTCACACTTTGTGGGCTCTGTGGAAGACTTAACAAAAATTTTTGTGCTGCCAAATGTGCTCAACAACACAAATTCCATACTTCCAACAGATACTTTTCACATCGATGAGGTAAATGAGAAGTTAATTGCTGGTATTGTTAAAACACTGTCAAACTCAAAAACTAATGATATCTACAATATGAGCACCTCCTTTCTCAAAATGCACAGCAAAATATTAATCAAACCACTGACTCATCTCATTAATCTCTCCATTAGGTCTTGTACATTTCCATCTGGCTGGAAAAAAGCTGTCGTCATACCAGTTCATAAATCAGGCGGGCGAACTTGCACAATTGGTGGCTGACTAAATACTTTTTTGCCCCACTGTATAGCCTACACCTCTTTGTATTCCATTTTCAAACACAGCCTACATTTGGGCCTGTAAAGCCTAATGGGGCTACCTGTTTTCACACAAAAATACTTGCTTTCTACGGGCATGCACTAATACGTTTTGATTTGACAAAGCCAACTCACCGTTGTCCTTGAGACCCGCCCACTGCTCTATTTTTGGCCCACCTAGCCATCTGTCATGGAGATGGAAGGGATGCTAAGGATAGCTTATTTGCCCCCCCCAGCTAACACTGGTACCAGGAGGCTCGCACCAAGAGTGGTTTATATTGTTATTTTCCTCAGATCTTAGTCACCTTAATAGCCATCCCTGTTACCACCTGCTTCACCAGTCCACAGTTGACAATATACCTCACGTCACTCCGGCCCATCTCCCAATAATTTCACCATGATTCCACAGCAAATCGCCAGCACCGGCATGCTGGTCGTGGCAACCGACCTGGCCCGGGACCCGAGACAAGGCTGCAAGAACAAAATGACGTAATTTTGTTCTTGCAGCCCTGGTTTGGGAGTTTTTGCAGCTTGCAGTTCTTGCAGTTTGTTCTTGACACGTCATTGTGGCAGAACTTCTTTCTTGTGTGGTGCTCATCCGAGAACTGTTGTGTGATTGGTCAGAAATTTGACTTTTACAAGAGTTCTGCACTTGAATTTCTTGTGAAGTATGAAATGTCCTGGTCAGAAAGAACTTTGTTCTTGTTCTTGCCACCAAAAGAAAAATAACAAATTTCTCTGTTGTTGCAGAGTATGTACAGGCCTGTATATACTCCATAAGAACAGAGAAATGTGTTCTCTTTCCCAGGGTTGCAAGAAAAAAATTACATTTTTTTTTTCTTGCAACCCTGGTTTGGGAGTTCTTGCAGCTTGTTCTTGACACATCATCTTGGCAGCACATTTTTGTGTGGTGTCCGACAACTATTGTGTGATTGGTCAGAAATTTGAATTTCCCAGGAGTTCTGCACTTGAGTTTCTTGTGAAGTATGAAATGTCCTGGCCTGAACTAACTTGCTTCTTGTCCTTGCCATCCCAAGAAAAAAAAAATAATTCTTTGTTCTTGCAGAGTATGGAGAGGCCTTTACTTTTGCACTAACTGGATGGTAGACATGACATCAACCCAGTCCTATTGACTGTGACCAGCTGTGATATTTTTACTGGCCATAAATACATAAACATTAGAACATGACCAGCCGCTAGGCTAGTTACATTTCAAATACATAACTTATCTCTTCTTAGGCCTCCATTGGTCAGGGTTGACCATAGGTGAAGCATCCTAGTTTTGGTTTTCTGCTTGCCTGGAATTGCGTCATCTGTGGCTAAATAGACCGATGCGGGAGTGGCAGTCTCTATCGCAAAAGTCACACCTGTGTGTAGTCTCTGGTTTGTTGGAGCTGCTGCTTTCCTTCCTGCGTGCTTGTTTTTCTGCAGCAGCGGTCATCATTTTCTCCTCCCCTGATTTCAGGTGTTGCTTCAGGGTCCCTTGCACAGTCACCTGCTAGGCTCTCCCAGGTCTCTGTGTTGATGTCGGTGGCCTTCATGTCTCTCTTAATGACATCTTTGTACCGGAGCTGGCGGCGACCAATGGATCTCCTCCCAGATGCCAGTTCTCCATACAGGATGTCCTTCGGGATGCGCCCATTGTCCATGCAGTGGACATGACCTAGCCAGTGCAGCCTGTGCTGTCAGAGGAGAGTAAACATGCTGGGAAGTCCCATGCGATTCAAGACATCTGCGCTGGTTACTCTGTCCTGCTAAGATATGCCCAGGATGCGGCGGATGCTTTGCAGATGGAAGGTGTTGAGTTGCTTCTCCTGTCTGGCATATGTTGTCCATGACTCACTGCTGTACAGCAGTGTGCTGATGACACAGGCGTTATACACTGCCATCTTAGTCTTCACCGACAGCTTGGGGTTTGTCCACACTCTGGTTGTGAGTCGAGCGAGTGTTGTAGTTGCCTTCCTGATCCTCCTGTCTATTTCTGTGTCAAGGGAGAGGTTCTTGGTTATGGTAGAGCCAAGGTAGGTGAAGTGGTGGATGACGTTGAGTTCATAGTCATCGATGGTGATGGCAGGTGGTGATTCAGTGTCTTGTCCCAGGATATTGGTCTTTTTCAGGCAGAAAAAGACCAATCTTTTTCAGACTGGTGAGTCCAAAATCCTTGCAGGCCTGTAAGACGTGGTCCATCAGTGTCTGCAGCTCCTGTTGGGTGTGTGTTACAATTGCTGCATCGTCAGCAAACAGCATGTCTCTGATGAGCATTTTGCAAACCTTCGTCTTGGCTCTGAGGCGGGCAAGGTTGAACAGCCTGCCATCTGATCTGGTGCATAGGTAAATTCCTTCAGTTGCACTGCCAAAGGCATGCTTTAAGAGAACAGTGAAGAATATCTCAGTGTGGGAGCGAGGACACAGCCTTGTTTGACACCACTGCAGATGCTGAAGGGGTTGGAGGAACTCCTGTTGAACTGCACAGTCCCCTTCATGTCTGAGTGAAAAGACTCGATCATGCTCTGCAGCTTTGGTGGGCAGCCCATCTTTGGGAGAATCTTGAACAGGCCATCTCTGCTGACGAGGTCGAACGCCTTGGTGTGATCTATGAAGGCGACATACAGGTGCATCTGCTGTTCTCTGCATTTCTCCTGGAGTTGGCGGAGGGAGAAGACCATGTCTACCATTGATCTCTTGGCACGAAAGCCACACTGTGACTCTGGGTAGACGCGTTCTGCCAGCTTCTGCAGGCAGATCAAAATGACCCGAGCAAAGACTTTGCTGACGACGCTGAGTAGAGAGATGCCTCTGTAGTAGCTGCAGTCACTTCTTTCTCTCTTGTTCTTATAGAGGGTGATGATCTTGGCATCCCTCATGTCCTGTGGTACAGCCCCTTCTTGCCAGCACTGACAGAGGACTTCATGCAATAGGAGCAGGAGGGTAGTCTTGCAGTGTTTTATCAGGTCCGGGGGAATCCCGTTGCTGCTTGGGGCTTTGCCTAAGGCCAGGCTGTCGATGGTCTTCCTGAGTTCCTCTATGGTTGGCTCTACATCCAGTTCCTCTATGATTGGCATACACTCGATGGTGTCAAGAGCTGTGGGGGACACTGTGTTCTGTCTAGAGTAGAGGTTGGAGTAGTGTTTCACCCATCTCTCCATCTGTTGGCCCTTGTCTGTAATTACTACCCCAGTGGAAGATTTGAAGGGAGCTGTCTTGCTCTAGACTGGTCCGAGCACCTTCTTGATGCCATCGTGCATCTCTCTAATGTTGCCTGTAGCAGCAGCTGTCTGGCTGTCTTCACTGAGCTCTGTCCAGTATTTGTTGGCGCAACACCTGGCAGTCTGCTGAGCCTTGCTCCTGGCGGCCCTGAGAATCTGCAGGCTCTTCTCATTGGGTAATCACTTATACTCAGTGAGGGCGGCGCACTTGGCTTCAATGACGGGAGTCATCTCTGTGGACTTGGCCTCAAACCAATCGTGAGACTTGGAGGACTTCTTCCCAAAGGTAGCCAAAGTGGTGTGGCGCATGGTGTCTTGCAGTACTTCCCACTTCTCTGCGGCAGAGTCTCTGGGGTGTGAGGCTTGTATTTCCTTCTCAGTGGTCTCTGCAAACTCTTCCATGAGGTCTGGTTGAGCCATCTTGCTGACATCAGTGCGGGGGTTCCCTTGTTTCTTTGAGTGGTGGATCCTCTTTGGCTGTAGCCTGATCTTGCAGCAGACCAGGGAGTGATCTGTGTTGCAGTCCGCACTGTGGTAAGCATGTGTGTGGAGGACATTCTTGATGGCAGCATGCCTGACCAGGATAAGATCTAGCTGATGCCATTGTTGAGCATGGGTGTCTCTTGGAGACACCCATCTTGGAGACCGGTCGTCATTGTCTGAACGTTCCAGCATCCCAGTTTCAAAGCTGGTTTCTTTCGTTGTTTTGTTTTGTTTTGTTTCCTGGTGTGATGATTGCAGTCTGCTGTTTGGATGTTTCCTTATCCCCATGTACCCAATGAGGATGGCAGACTATGGCTGGACAACACCTTACTGGCTGGGGGCTGCCCAGCTTGAGGCAGGCGGTAGTTGTCCAGTGAGATCCAAGAATCCCTCCCACTGTCAGGAACAACCCCTGGCACCATGCGCTGCACCAATCGAGCAATGACTTATAACCGTTAACTGTTGTTCCCCGTGTTGTGTCGACACTGCAAGTGAAGCTGGAGTGACCTCTCCAGAATGTAGGGTGTGAGTTTGTGTTGGTGAGTATTGCTGGATGCTAGCCTGGGCAATGTGATATGGAGGACAAGCTGTTGCCCATGTAGCATGTCCCCCCTCTCCATGTCGCTGATGGATCCAAAGGAACAGCAAGGCTGTTACAGTTTGGCACCAGCGCCATTGCAGGAGCTGCCAGAACGAAGTTTAAATCAATGACAGACTGCCTTAGGGGCTCTGACTCCAGATTTTACCTCAGGGTTGACTCCCGAAGCCTTTTCCATGACCGGGTATGCTGCAAGGCAGCAGAGGTTTGAAATCAGGGTTTTCCTTCCTCTAGATGGACTACCCTCCCAGGTTGTCAAACCCCATCTACCCGAAGCATCTGGTTTGAAGGCGCCAGAGACTCACCTTCGCCCCTTCTCCTGTCAGTAGAAGCAGTTCTGCCAGGCTTAGAAACTAAGCCACACGAGCAGGCCAGGAGTTGGACTTGGTTGTCAGAGGCTATTTGAGACGTATGCCATAAGGAGCATTTTTTGAGTGCTGGGAGCTTATCCCCAGCACCACTCCTGGCTATGACAACCTTGGAACTACATACTTATATGATTATAACAAATACAGTGAACAATTGTTTGTATTACCTGTTATCATAATGCTGAAGGTGTTGTCAACCATTATAATTAATTACCTACAGAATATGATGCCTCCGTTTGTCATAAAAATGTTAGCCATGTTTGATCTAGGGTATCATACATATATCTATGTTACTGGCCACTGAAGCATAGACTGGAGTCTTGTCATCCAACTGCTTAGATGTAAATATTATTATTTAAGACCCGTAAAAAATTATTAATTTTGTTCTTCAATTTTTTTAGAGAATACAAAGACTTTAATTCTGGTCTTTTCTAGACATGTTTCGATGTATTATTATTTTGAAATATTTGTTTTCATGAAAATACAGTTCCGTTTATCTTTAAAGTCAAAAATTAATTTTGAGAATAACATCACTACATTCAATACATGCAATCTCTATGGTAAACCTCTTGTAGTTGAATTAGTGATTCTTACTTCAGAACAGTTTTTGTCAGCATACACACATGATGTGGTATCAATGATGAGGACTTTTTGCAGAAAATAATCTTTTCAGAAGTAAATAACAAGTCAACTTGGAAGAGGCGGCAACATTTGTGGAAACAAAAATATCAGTAACAGACAAATGCCTATACAGTATTACATGGTTACACCTGCTTGCTATTCAGAGAAGGTAATATTAACTTTATTTTCAAAATAGTATTTCAACTTTATTCTTTTTTAACATTTATTCCTCAAAATTTTGACTTTATTTTCAAAATAAAATCTTAACTTTACTCTCAAAAATTCTGTCTTAATTCTCAAAATTCAAACTAAATAAAAAATACATCATTTTTTTTTCTTTTTTATGTGGCCATAAACTCCTGTGATGTAGCACAGTCACTAAAGCAGTGGCTCTGCTGTATTTTGATCAAAGGACATAAACTCTATAACTAAAAGAATGCCCATGTAAATGCATTTCATGTTTATGAATAACATCAAGTTATAAAGTGGGTGTGCACCGACTATCTTTGCATCCCTAACCCTCAGCTGACCCACAGATAATAACTAATGTCCCATTTGCCCATTCTTTTGTATTAATATCAAAACTATGATATTTTGGGGGGTAAAGACTGCATGCTTTGTATTAAATGTTCGATTTTCTGCCCATGGCAGGACCTGTAGAGAAATACGGGACAAGCTGCACATGCAAGCTTAGAAGTTGTTTTTGTTGTATGATGAGAAGAGCCAATGACTTTGTGATGACAGCAAAACTGTTCAGAATAGCTCTGGTAGGTGTTTCATCAGCCTAAGCAGCTTTCATCTGAAGCAATCCATCATCTTGTTTGCCCTTTGTTGCATTTCTTTGTGCTGTAAATGAGATGTTTGCCTGGTGGAGTCAGTGGTGCTTCCCATCTCATAAAGAGAAACATGCGCGTTACCGTTTACCATAAAAATACAGAATTTTTCAGATAGATTTGCACCAAAGGTGAATTATTATTTGTCACTTGCTTGACATCCATATTTGCTCTGTGCTGCATTTATGATTCTTGTGGTGAATGTACATATGATGGCAACATCTGAGCATAAAACGGACTGCAATGCTTCATAGGTCCTTCCAACAATCTTCCCATCCAACGTCCACCAGCAAAGGAGGACCTGTATCATCGGGAAAGATGTTCTTTGTGGGGGGAGCAAAAAGTACAGCAGGATCGGGAAGAGGAAACGAAAGAAGGTAACAGATCCATCCTTCTTTGCCAGATACATCTTGAATGATACTAATCATCTCCAAATGTTTGGCTTACAATCCTCATAATTTTCCACCATCAGATCAATTTACCAGAAATTTCGAGATGTAGATATATTGGACAAGAAGAAGACGGTGACAGCTCTGAAGCCTGGAGAAGACCGGGCTATTCTTCTGGGGCTCGGAATGATCCTCTCTTCGGTCATGATGTATTTTGTCCTGGGTGTCACAATGTTACGCTCTTATGCAGAGAGGTACAAGCCTGCTGTTAATCTTCTGAAATCTGATATTTCTGTCATTAACATACTTTATTACTGACAAAATGTTTGAGTGCTCTGTCAACTTGAAAAAAAAAGATTGCTTGATGAAACCGGATTTGAAACCAACAGGAATAAATTATACCCCAAACTGAACTGATTTAATACCAACTGAGCTGATTTGTTTTGCACTAAACTGGATGTTCATTTAAATGTCAACACAGCGTGTGGACAGAGGAGGGTGTGTGTGTTGTTGTCAACTCCACGGTCACAGCAGACATGAACTGTTCCTACAACTGTGGCTCAGACTGCTGGAGAGTGTCCAAATACCCTTGTCTGCAGGTCTATGTGAGCGTCAACAGCACAGGCCGTGTCAGCCGTTTGTCCCACAATGAGGAGACCCAGGACGCCAGCTCAGAAGTGAGTAGCTGTGCCAGAGGGAAAATACTGGCTATTATTGATCCGTTTCAAATGTTGACAATGGCTGTCACATGTTGGCCTGGTGATAAACTTTCTTTCAACCTGGCAGTTGTTGGTGTGACTGACTGATCGCCCTCTGGATAACCTGAGTGTCCTGTCCTTGCAGTGTTTCTATGTGCCCAGGTGCCAGAAGGACAGTGGGGCCATGCATGCCATGATTGTGAACATTTCTGAGCACCTGAAGGCGAACCAGCAAATCTCTTGTTATTATGACCCCAGCGAGCAGCAGGAGACTGTTCTACTGACCCGGCTCTATGACCATGCCGTCGTCTTCCACTCTCTGCTCTGGCCGTCCTGCATGCTCGTAGGAGGGATCCTCATCATCATGATGGTGAAGCTCACACAGTACCTCTCCAGACTGTGTGATGAAATAAGGAAGATCAAGAGGTGAAGCGGGTGCAGGAGCTCTGCGAGCCAAGCTGTTGGTGACTTTGTGAAGGACGTGATGTGAAAGGGATTTGTTTAACTGAACAGTCTCTCTGTGACCTCCTTCAGATTTTCCTCCTCAGGTGAAACACTCTGGGACAGCTGACTTTCTCTCCAGAACCAACATGTAATTGTTTGTAAAACCAAACTGAACGTTTTAAGACAGAACTCATCAGACAAGCTGTTAGAGGAAACTGACTGTTGACTGTCAGATGTCTTTGAGGGGAACATTTACATCCCAGATAATTTACAACTGTTAAAATGGTATAATATGTATGACAAAACCACTTAAACATTATCATACAGTTTAAAAACCCTGTGTACACTTAAAGTTTAATCATTATGATCACTGTAATAATTTACAACTATCAAGTATTTTAACAGTAATGAGATAATAATTTGTGAAATCAAAAATACCTCAAGTTTTCATTTTGTTTCCTTGATATAAGGCACCAAATAAAATGTGAAGGTCCTTCATGACAGAGCATACTAAATACATGAACTTGAATTACTTAAAGATGCACTGCAGTGGATATAAAATCATTTAAAAACAAATCTACCTTGTCTAAAATGGTATCTTATAATAATAATAATAATAATAATAATAATAATCAGGAGGAGCAATGTGGTTTTCGTCCTGGCCGTGGTACATTGGACTAGCTCTTTACCCTCTTGAGAATCCTCAAGGGTTCGTGGGAGTTTGCCCAACCAGTTTACATGTGTTTTGTGGACTTGGAGAAGGCATTTGACCACATCCCTCGTGGTTTTTTGTGGGGGGTGCTTCGGGAGTATGGGGTATCAGGCTTGTTGTTACGAGCTATTCGGTCTCTGTACGACCGTTGTGAGAGTTTGGTTCGTATTGCCAACACTCAATTGGACTCATTCCCAGTGAGAGATGGACTCCGCCAGGGCTGCCCTTTGTCACCGATCCTGTTCATAATTTTTATGGACAGGATTTCTAGGCACAGCCAGGGAACAGAGGGTGTCTTGCTTGGTGACCACAGGATCTCATCTCTGTTGTTTGCAGGTGATGTTGTCCTGCTGGCTTCATCCAGCAATGACCTACAGTTCTTACTAGGACGGTTTGCCGCTGAGTGTGAAACGGCTGGGATGAGAATCAGTACCTCCAAGTCCGAGTCCATGGTCCTGAGCCGGAAAAAGGTGGATTGTCCTCTCCGGGTTGGGGACAAGCTCCTGCACGAAGTGGAGGAGTTTAAGTATCTTGGGGTCTTATTCACGAGTGAAGGAAGAATGGAGCGAGAGATTGACAGATGGATCAGAGCAGCATCTGCAGTGATGCGGACGTTGTACCGGTCTGTTGTGGTGAAGAGGGGGCTGAGCAGTCTATATATCACTTATTTTCTCCAGTACAACAGCGTTTTTTACATTTTTTTAAAATCTTAACTACACTCTAACTACAGTTTTATATATATATACTGTATATATATATATATATATATAAAAACAATGCAACAACGGAAATAATAATATGCAACTCTATACAGTTATAACATTATGTAATTGCTTACCTTCGGTCAACTGTATGAGGTCTCTGGCGGTATGCTGAAATGATGGACTTTTGCTCAGTACAGTGTATTTCTGTTGTACACATGCGTGCGCATGCACAGCAACCCAGGATATGCTGTTAAGGAGGGATAAGAACCTGTACTTACTGTATATAGCGCTTTTTCTAGTCTCAAAGACCTTCACTAGTACTAACCCTCTATTCTAAGGGCCTATAGGAGACAGATATCTAGGGACAATTTAGAACAACCATTTAACCTAACATGCATGTCTTTGGATTGTGGGAAGAAACCGGAGCCCCTGGAATAAACCCACACAGCACAGGGAGAACATGCAAACTCCACACAGAAAGGTTCCTACCCCTGCCAGTCTGGGGATTCGAACCTGGAACCTTTTAGCTGTTAAGCAACAGTGCTAACCACTGCACCACCATGCTGCCCCCACTGTGCTGCCCGATGGGTTCTGATGGGTATGCCAAAATGTCAGCTCACTTGGACACGAGCTACATACATACAAAAACAGACCATGAGCCCCCACTGTAAGTAAGTAAGCAAGAAAAATTTACTTACAGTATATAGCACTTCTCACAGAAAGAATCACAAAGTGCTTCACAATAAAATAAAACACAGAATCACAAATGCAACAATAAAGGCATTGAAAAACAAGTATAAAGATATTAAAAACATAAAAACCGACTTCCGGTCTGGACGCCATGGCGACTGCAGCTTAACACTGAAGCTCTCAGACCCAATCCAGGATAACACCTTGAAAATCAAACTTAACGGATTTTTGGAGGAGTGAAAAAAGACAAAGTCATCATGTCTAAAGGAAAACAGAAGAAACTGAAATTCTCCAGGCCAGGACACGTATCGGCCGGAGAATCTGAACTGGAAGATCTCCGTTCAGAAGACGAGGAACTGGTGATAGCTAACAAAAGGGTTAGCCTGAAATCACTATTTGAGGAGCTACGACGATTTTGCCGAGAAGTTACGGCCGAATTTCGGGAATTCAGAGAAGAATTGAAAAGGACAAACAGCAGAGTGGACCAGGCCGAGAACCGAATCTTGGAAACAGAGGATCGAATAAAAGTGCTTGAAGATTCTGTGCTAGACCTACGCAAAAGACAAGCAGCTATAGAGGCTAAGCTAACCGACCAAGAAGGAAAACAGAGAAGAGACAACATAAGAATTCATGGTCTGATAGAAGGAACCGAAAATGGTTTTAACTCAATGGCAGAATGCGTGGAATCCTTACTAAGAGAGAAATTGGATATTCCACAAACCACCGACCTGAAGATAGAAAAGGCACATCGTTCATTAGCCGCTAGGCCGGCGGCGGAAGCGCCCCCACGTTCGGTGTTGGTAAGATTTTCCAATTTCAAAATAAAACAAGAGGTTGTAAGACTGGCCTGGCAGAAAAAAGGATTTATGCACCAGGAGAGAAAAGTCTACGTGGAACACGATTACGCCCCGGAGGTCCTTAAAAAGCGCAGGGAATACAATGACGCGAAAAAGGTGTTAAGAGAGAAGAAATTGCGCTTTCAGACACCATTTCCTGCGAAGTTAAGGGTCTTCTACGGCGATGAAACGTGTCTCTATAATTCGGCGGAAGAAGCAACAGCTGACATGGCGAAAAGAGGGCTCCCGGTAACGGTATTTAAACCCGCAGCAGACCCGAGTGAGAAGATCAAAGCGCAAACATGGACAACACAAAGACCCTCAAAATCCACGGACCAGCAGCGGGAAACCCAGCACCAGAGCGTCGCGGATAAACTATCCGTTTTCAGGTTGGAATAGCGACCTTTTTTTTTTTTTTTTTTTTTTTTCCCTTCCTCTTGAATCAATCTGCACATCCAACCCCCCTCATACAAGGTAACAAACTTTAAAGGAGATGCATATTCAGCATGTGGTAAAACATTTCATGGAACAATCATATTATTTGAAACAAATAAGTCTTTGTAATAAAAAAAAAACAAAAACTTGTTAAAATAGAAATGTGACAATAATCCACATGTTCTCCTCATACTAACAAATACTGTTTTTGCGTGAATGTTTGATGTGATGGGGGTGGGAGGGTGCACACAATTTCACAGGGTTTAGGCATAAAAGGAAAAAAAAATCATTACAAGTTTGGATTGGGTTCTGAAACTCACGTTAAAAGCATGGGACTACTTTCAGTGGTAAGAGAGGGCCCTCAACACGTAACAGAGTTTGAGGAATTTCCCTCAGGGCCTTCACTCCATCAAGGCTCTTACAGGGTCTTTAAAAAGACCTCAGCTCAGGAAGTTCTTATGACAGCTTTTTGTTTTAAAGTTTTTTACACCATGTTCTTAATGTTTTTCTTGTTTTTAATGTTCTTTCAGTTTCTGAGTAGCACAAAAGAGGGCCACCACACAGTTATACTAAACAAAACAACACAATGGAGAAAGAGGGTGTAACCAAAATAATTTCATATAATGTAAAAGGAATCCTGAATCCAGTTAAAAGATCCAAGATTCTAGGCAAAATGAAAAAAGACAAAGCAGGAATAATATTTTTACAAGAAACCCACCTAACAGACGTGGAACACAATAAACTCAGTAGACAAGGGTTTAAAATGATCTCTTCATCTTCATATAAATCAGGGAGGAGGAGGGGAGTAGCGACATTGATATCAACCAAAATTACATTTGAAAAAAAATCAGAACACAAAGATAAAGAAGGGAGATACAGTTTGGTAACTGGGCGGCTAGAGGGAGAAGATATCACCCTGCTGAATGTGTATGCTCCCCCAGGGGCTAACTGGAAATTTTATAAAAATGTATTCGACCTAATGATAACTAAAGCTCAAGGTTTAGTGATATGTGGTGGGGACTTCAATCTTAGACTGAATCCATACTGGGATGCTTCTGGTAATTCCCCACATCAAAATAACACCCAAAACAGGAAGACTCGGATGCTACTAAAAGAACTGGGAATCTGTGACGTGTGGAGGGAACTCAACCCCAGTGTAAAAGACTATACATTTTACTCAACTCCACATTCATCTTACTCAAGGATTGACTATTTTTTTATGTTTAATAGAGACATTGGAAGAGTAAAAACATGTAAAATAGGACTGATGGATCTCTCCGACCACAGTCCGATCTACATGGACTTAAATATCCAAAAATACACAAATAATACATTTTCTTGGAGGTTAAACTCAAATGTCCTGAAAGGATCATTGAAAGATGAATTGGAATCAGATATTCTCAGATATTTGGAAGATAACGATAATGGAGAAGTATCCCCTTTAATACTGTGGGATGCATGCAAAGCTGTAATAAGAGGAAAGATTATTGCAAAACTGGCAACCCAAAAGAAACTAAGACAAGAAAAACTATCCACATTAGAGTCAGAACTTAGGAACCTAGAAAAAGAACACAAAGGCAACACTCATTCTACTGACTCGCTCAAGATTAAGGAAATTAAAAACCAAATAAATGAGATCTACACAATAGAAATCCAGAAGAAACTTACATTTCTGAAACAAAAATACTATGAAGCAGGCAGTAAATCGGCAAAATTGCTAGCCTATAAATTGAGGAAACATCAAACAGAAAGAGCAATCTACAAAATCAGAGACCCAGTATCAAAGGAAATAAAATTCAGAATTCAGGATATTCTTAAAAACTTCGAGAATTACTATAAGAACTTATACTCCCACAAAAAACATAAAAACGCATCCGAGGCATTCCTAAACACATTAAACCTTCCCCAACTTACGGAGTCACAAAATAAAACACTACTGTCAGAAATACATCCTAAAGAATTGGAAAAAGCAATTATGAAACTTAAAGCTAACAAATCCCCAGGAGCTGATGGCTATACAGCAGAGTGGTACAAAACCTTTAAACAGCAACTATCTCCTCTCCTCCTGAAAACATTTAATTATGTCCTCCACACAGGGGAAATCCCCCCCTCCTGGAGAGAAGGGGTCATTGCAGTTATACCTAAACCTGAAAAGGATAAACTAGAGTGCTCCAACTACAGACCAATCAGTGTACTAAATCAGGACTATAAGCTTTTTACCATTATCCTTGCCAAAAGGTTAGAAAATATACTGACAGACCTAATTCATTTAGACCAAACAGGTTTTATAAGACAAAGACAGACACAAGACAACATTCGACGCACTTTACACATAATTCATCATATAAAAAAATATAACTTAAATGCAGTCATATTGGGATTAGATGCTGAAAAAGCATTCGATTCGGTTGACTGGTCTTTCCTATATAGAATCTTATCCAGTTTCAATTTTCATAACAACTTCATTAGAACTATACAGGCATTATATAAAAAACCAACAGCTAAAATAAGGATTAACGGTAATTTATCATCATCTTTTGAACTGGAAAGAGGATGTCGTCAGGGCTGCCCCCTGTCTCCACTGCTCTTTGCAATCTTCATAGAACCTCTGAGCCAATGGATAAGACAAAACCAAAAAATTCAAGGTATTACACTTGGTCAGAAGGAACATAAAATAGCACTCTTTGCTGATGACATTTTAATATACCTAGGGCAGCCGGACACTTCTTTACCAGAACTAACCTCAGTTTTTTCAGAGTATGGAGATTTATCGGGGTACAAATTAAACATGCATAAAACCCAAGTTTTAACATTCAACTATGACCCAAATCATTATTCACTAAGCAAACTCAAAACTAACTGGGAGTCGGAATCTATGAAATATCTGGGGGTCAATATCCCGAAACAACTCAACAAAATTATATCACTAAACTATGATCCACTGGTGACAAAAATAAAATCTGACCTAGCAAGATGGAATATGATACCATTCTTGGGTACTGCACAAAGAATTGAAGCAGTCAAAATGAATATACTTCCACGTCTTCTATACCTTTTCCAAACAATACCGGTAGAACCTCCCAAAAAAACATGGCAGGAGCTGGACAGATGGATCTCAAGATTCATATGGCAGGGCAAGAGACCTAGAATCAGATATAGAACTCTACAGCTAAACAAAGACAAAGGTGGGCTCGCGCTGCCAAATATCAGGGACTACTTTAAAGCCGCACAAATTAAAACTTTAGTAGAGATATGTAACCCAGTCTACACTGCACAATGGAAGGAGATCGAATGCCAAATAACAAGTGACATCCCCCTACAGGCGATAATAGGGAACAATGCCTTACCTAAGCTTTTGAATAACACTAACCCGTGGATAGAGACCCCGCTAAAAATTTGGTTTAAGATAGTCAGAGAGAATCAAACTAAAGAGCCCTATCGACTTCTGCAATGGATCACCTATGATCAGGACTTTACTCCTAATAAAACAGACACTAGATTTAAAAAGTGGAAGGAGAAAGGGCTGATAAAATATTACGATTTTTTTAAAGGGCAAATCTTAAGAAGTTTTGAAGATTTGAAAAAACAAGGCCTAATAAATCAAGACCTTTACAGGTTCTTCCAGCTTAGACACCACATAAACAATATACTTAAAAAGGAGGTTTTGGAAAGGGCCCAGTCAGGTGTTCTGAAGGTCTTCTTAATGGCATATAAAGGGATCCCAGGGATCAGATACATTTCTAAAATATACCAAGGTCTTCAAGACTTAAAAGGAGACAACACATCTTATATAAAAGAGAGATGGGAAAAAGAGGGGAATTTCACTTTACAACTGGAAATATGGGAAAAGCTAAATAAACAGCAATGGAAAAGTACCTCATCCCTGCAGTGGAGAGAATTTGGATGGAAAAACTTGGCAAGATTTTTCAGAACTCCTGCACAAAACAAATTTACCCATAAGGGATTGAACTGTTGGCGCTTGTGTGGTGAAAAGACTGCAAATCATTTTCATGTGTTTTGGTCATGCCCAGTTATCCACCAATATTGGACCAAGGTACAGACAATATTGGGGAAAATATTCAAAATTACAGTTCCCTTTTCTTTTGTAACTTTGTATTTGGGTTTACTACCGGACTCACTGGAAAGACGAGGAGAAAAATACTTATTCAATGTTTTAATATTGGCAAGCAAAAAAGCTCTAACTAAAAAATGGATGTTGAAGGACTGTCCTACACCTGAAGATTGGACTAACGTGATCCAAGACATTTACTCGATGGAAAAGTTGACATTCGCACTGAGACAGGACATGGATGGGTTCATGAACTTTTGGCAACCCTGGACCTCATATATGTCTTCCATTAGATCTAATCTTTGACAAATACCATTTCAATAATGGTTCCGCTCTTTGTTCCAAAGCTACTCAGATGCTCTTTTATCTTTATTTACTTACTTTTTCTTTTTGTTTGTTTTTTTACTGGTTTGTTTGTTTTTTTTTATTTGTTTTTTGTTTTTTTTTCTCTTTAATTTCACTTTTTCTTTCACTTTAAAAAAAAAAAAAAAAAAAAAAGGGGTGTTGTAAGAATTAATCTTCCAATGTTGTCAGATATCAGAAAATAAGGGAACATGTGATGAAAATGTAAACAGTGCATTGCTGTAATGACCTGTATACCCTTTACAAAAACTTAAATAAAAAAAAAAAACAAAAAAAAAAACAAAACAAAAAAAAAACAAAACATAAAAACCATAATCCATAATCAAACTAAAAAGCCTGTTTAAACAGGAGTGTCCTCAGCTGCGTTTTAAAAGCTTCAACAGAGTCTACTGAGCGCAAAGACAATGATAGAGCATTCCACAATTTTGGTGTCACTGCCTGAAAGGCTCTATCACCTTGAGTTTTAAAATGGGTTTGAGGGATAGCCAATAAAAGTTGATCCGAGGATCTCAAAGACCGTGAGGGGTTATACACTTTAAGCAGCTCGGTGATGTATTTAGGGACCTGGTCATGAATAGCTCTAAAAACAAGAACTAAATTTTTAAACTGAATCCTAAAACCAACTGGGAGCCAGTGAAGTGCTGTTAAAACTGGTGTAATGTGAGCCCTTTTCTTTGTGTGAGTTAAAAGTCTAGCAGCCAAATTTTGAACAACCTGGAGGTGTTGAAGATGCTTTTGGCTCAGACAGGTAAAAAGACTATTTCAATAGTCTAAGCGAGAAGAAATAAAAGCATGTATAATCATCTCAAGTTCTGCCTTTAACACCAAGGTTCTCAACTTAGAAATATTCTTCAGATGGAAGAAACAATTTCTAATTAATTGATTAAGGTGGTGCTCAAGAGACATATAGCCGAGTCAAAACTAACACCAAGATTCCGAAGACTCACCTGGACAGAGGAACCTAGGGTACCCATGTGGTGCTTAATAAGTGGAATCTTGTTTTCAGGAGCGATAATTAATGTCTCTGTCTTGTCTGAGTTAAGCTGTAAAAACTTTGCACTTAACCACTATTTGATGTTAGACAAGCAGTTAAAGATGACAGCATGTGAAAGTCAGACTATTTAAAAGAGCAATACAACTGAATATCGTCAGCGTAAAGATGATAAGAAATATCTTTGAACTGGATAGATAGATAGCTAGACAGACTTTATTGATCCCAAACTGGGAAATTACACTGTAACAGCAGCATGACAGTAGACAACCAAACAACAGAAACACACACATGACAGACAAAGGGATTACCCATGGAAAGTAAAACTAACTATATACATCATAGCTTAATATATGATGACCCATATAAACACATGAATCATCACATTGTACAAAGGAGGACTATCAGGAGCAGAGTGAAAATGTGAGGTACCAGTTAGTCTGTAAGGTGCAGTGTGGCAGCATAGCTATGATCAGAATACAACATCATAGTAAGTTACTGTACAGTGAAATTGCATGTGGCAGGAAAGATTTCCTGTCCCTGGCTGTTCGACAGCGAAGCACTTTCTTCAGTAGACTACTACAGCTTTGCTGTCTATCTAGTGTGTGGTGGAGGGGGTGATCAGGATTGTCCATGATGGATTGCAGTTTATTTAGTGTTCTCCTCTCCACCATTGTCTCAAAGGTCTCCAGTCTGAGACCAATTACAGAGCCAGCCCTCTTGGTAATCTTGTCAAGTCTGTTGGTGTCTCTGGCCCTGATACTGCTACCCCAACAGACAGCAGCAAAGAAGATGGCGCTGGCGACAACGGTCTGGTAGAAAAGCTCCAGCATCCTGCTGCACACGTTGAAGGAGCTCAGCTTTCTCAGGAAGTAGAGTCTGCTCATCCCCTTCTTGTGCACAGCATCGGTGTTGGATCTCCAGTCCAACCCGCTGCTGATCCTAACACCCAGATATTTGTAGTCCTCAACTACTCCCACATCCTCCCCCCTAATCTGCAGTGGCTGAGAAGGAGTCTTCCTCTTCCTGAAGTCAATCACCATCTCTCTGGTCTTGCTGACATTCAACCTCAGGTGATTCTGCTCCGTCCACTCCACAAATCTATCTACCAGTGCCCTGTACTCCCCTTCCTCTCCTCCTCTTATACACCCCACAACAGCTGAGTCATCAGAGAATTTCTGCAGGTGGCATGACTCAGTGTTGTACTGAAAGTCAGTGGTGTATAAGGTAAGAAGAAAAGGAGAGAGCACAGTCCCCTGTGGAGCTCCCATATCACTAGCCACCACTCCAGACAACACACTGCCCAGCCGGACAAACTGTGGTCTGCCTGTCAGGTAATCAGTAATCCAGGAGATCACAGAACTGTCAACCCCCATCACCCGCAGCTTCTCACCCAGCAGCAGTGGCTGGATGGTGTTAAAGGCACTGGAGAAATCAAAAAAAGTGATTCTCACAGTATCTCCTCCACCATCCAGGTGCAGATGGGCTCATTGCAGCAGGTAGATGACAGCATCTTCAACTCACAAGTGGGGCTGATATGCAAACTGCATAGGGTCCAGCCACGTCTTCACCTGCAGCCTCAGGTGGGCTAAGACCAGTCTCTCCAGGACCTTCATCACATGAGATGTGAGGGCAACTGGTCGGTAGTCATTCAAATCTGATGGAGATGACTTCTTGGGGACAGGAACCAGGCAGGATGTCTTCCACAGCACCGGTACTCTCTCCAGACTCAGGCTCAGGTTGTACAGGTGTTTCAGTACCGGAGCTAGTTGGTTGGCACAGGTCCTCAGGGTCCTGGCGGAGATGCAATCAGGGCCCAAAGCATTCTGCTGACAGAGTCTCTCCAGCTGTTTCTCCACCTGATCTGTAGTCACCGTGAAGTGAGGGAGGGTCCTCTTGCCCCCTGAGGAGGAGAAGGGGGGGATGGAGAGAGGTTCTGTGCAGGAGGGTGGGTGGGAAGGGGTGCGTGGGTGTCTGGTTGTGTTGCTCGGGTGACAGACTGTGAGTTGAACCTATTAAAAAACAGATTCAGTTCCTCAGCTCTCTCCTGGCTCCCAGATCACTGCCTGACTCTCCCCGTGCACCCAGTTATTTGTTTCATTCCCACCCACACATCTTTAGTGTTGTTTTGCCTGAGTTTCTCTTCCAACTTTCTCCTATAATTGTCCTTGCACCTCCTCAGCATCCCTCTCAGCTCATGCTGCACTCCCCTCAGCTTCTCCTTGTCTCCAGCCCTAAAAGCTCTTTTCTTTTTGTTCAGAAGTTCTTTCAGGTCACTGGTGACCCATGGTCTGTTGTTGGAGAAGCAGTGTACAGTCTGAGCTGGCATGGTCATGTCTTCACAGAATCTAATGTATTCTGTGATGCAGTCAGTCATATTGTCTATGTCCACCCCATGTGGTTCACAGAGTACGCTCCAGTCTGTGGTCTCGAAGCAGTCCTGTAGTGCATCAGCAGCCTCCTGTGTCCACCTCCTCACAGTCCATGTATAAGCAGGCTGCCTTTGCACAAGGGGAACGTACTTGGGTGATAACATGACCATGCAGTGATCCGATTTGCCAATGGGGGGTAGAGCTGTGGCACTAGATGCATCACTGACATTGGCATACAGTAAATCCAGTGTTTTGTTCTCTGGTGGGACAGTCAACAAACTGGTGAAAGTTTGGTAGTGTTTTTCCCACTGAGACATTATTAAAGTCACCTGTGATAGCCATGAATGCATCTGGGTGCTTCTCCAGTAATGTGGCCGCAGTGGAGCTGATGACATCACAGGCCACCGCTGCGTCAGCTGATGGAGGGACGTAGGCGATAACAATTAAAGCGCACTTCATTTCTTGCGGCATATAATAAGGTCTAGGTCCGTCCCAGTTGCAGAATATATATTAGAAATAACATGGGTCCTAGAACTGAGCTTTGTGGTACCCCGCATGAATACTGTGCTATTTCAGAAAAGATCTGATTCACGGACACGTTAAAGGTTCTTCCGGTGAGGTACGATGAGAACCATTTTAAAACAGAACCAGACAGCCCTACTCTGTTGAGTTTGTTGATCATTATACTGTGATCAACAGTATCAAAGGCAAATGAAAGATCCAATAAAACCAGAACTGTGTATTTACCAGTGTCAGCTGCCATCATAATGCCACTGGAGACTCTGACTAAAGCTGTTTCGGTAGAATGATTTTTCCGAAAGCCCGACTGAAATTTGTCCATGATATTACAATTTGCCAAAAATGACATAAGCAGCTCAGCCACTACCTTTTCCAGAACTTCTGATATGAAAGGGAGTTTAGAGATTGGACTATAATTATTTGGCTGTGATGGATCCAAACTCAGCTTCTTAAGCTTCTTAAGAGTTGGTTCAACCACTGCAGGTTTAAAGAGGATGGGAACCACACCAGCTGAAAGTGAAATGTTTATCAGTTCAACAACTGAAGGACCAATTGACTCAAAACAGCTAAAAACAGCTTAGTAGGGAGTACATTAGGAGGGAAAGAGGAGGGTTTCATCTTCTGCAGCAGAGCCGTGATGTCCTGAAAGGTCACTGGATTAAAGGTGGACCAAGTGCAAGGTGAGGGCATAACACTGGCACAGTTAAGAGAAGAAGATGGTGTTATGTCTGAGAAATGACGGAAAAGGAGGCGAGTCTTCATGCAGCAAACAACTAGCTTTATTACACAGAACTGGGGTTTATATACAGAGTGGCCGTGCCCGCCTGATGTCACCCTGTGAGTGGGCATGGCATCCCAGACACACATATCTCACCCCCCCTTTAAAAAAATGTCAGGCACACAAACAACCCACCCTAATTTGTCACCCGACTCACACACTAAAGGGAAAAACCTATGTACAAAAACAAATAAACACCTATTCACTCACACAACTAAAGCTGGGTGCTGGGCAGACTATCAGCGCCCCCCCACACGGCTGAGCGGGTTATTCTGCCACTGGAAGGGAACAATAAAATGAAATAAAATGAAGCCGTGTCACTAACTATAAAAAAAAATCCCCATACCTATATTATACACACATACACAACACAAACCACAATACATATACTATTGGCAGCCCCCACCCCAACTCCCACCCCACATTGGGCACACAGAATAAAACAATGTTGGGACTGTCAATTAAGATGGTTCAAATAAACAGGTGGGCTCAAAATTACCACTAACATAATCACTCGCCGAGTCACCATCATTTTGACCATAAAATTTAACACATAAATACCAAAAAAACCACTCTCAAATACAGTCCAAAACAGGCACAACCCCACACAGGCCACTAAAATTATCATGCAAACACACACAAATCAGGTTTGCAACTAAACGACACATCACGCCTACTGCACTCACTCTCTTTTTCCTTTTTTTAAAAAAAATCAATTTACCAGGGCACCAACTGTAAATAATACATAGAATCAGTCACATGTATACACAAACATTCACATCAGGAAAATAAAATTCTACGTAACCCCAACATCTCTGGGTAGCCACCATCTTCTATACAGCCATGGAGGGCCTGGGCACCCCCACGGCATTCTCAAGTCCTGCTGCGGCCGCCCTCCAGAGTCGAAACACTCCTCTTTGGCCAACCTTTCTCCAACTTTCCAAACTGGTTTTTCTCTTCTGGGCCGAACCCCGCCGTCGACCTGCAGGGAAACCCGACCCGGTCTACCGTGCTCGCCACGTCATCTCAGGACCTCCTTCCTGCGTCGTGCTGGCCCGCCGACCTGGTCCAAGCTCTCGCGTCGACAATGGCGTTTGATGCTCTGCAGAACCACGCCAAATTGTCCCGCTCCGCTCTCTTTTCTCTTGGCCCCGAACACTCCGACCGCCCGTGGTTGTGCTCTGGGGAACGCCGAAGCCCGCTCGTCGGCACTGCTCACTGTCACTGTGTCCGGCCGTTGCCGCTCACCTTCGTGGTACACAGTGTCATCCTCATTGGCATCATTCTCCGGTCCGGGCACCTCGACACAGCTTTCGACTCCCTCGTCCCATGTGTCATGTTGTGCAGCCTCCGTAATCGGCTCCTGTTCACCTCCAGGACACACACCATCACCCTCGTCAGGCCCACTCACCGACCCGGGCTCCTTGCCTCTGCATTCAGTGCTCTCTGTGTTGGTGCTCTGCTGTGCTGCCACAGTGTCCGGTGGCTGCTGTACCTCCCCGGGGCCTTCAGCCTGCCTGGCCACGCTCGCCCACTTCTGGCGTGGGCACTCCATCCTTAAAGGCCACCCTGGGGGTCCCGGCGTGCCGTCCAGCACCCTCTTCCAGGGCAGCCTGAGAACCGGCATTGGGTCCATCCTGAGGTGGCGTTGTGCAGCGCCAAACGTGCTCTCCCCCTGTATGGCCTCCACCGGCGGGGCTAACTCCTGCTGCGCCACCTCTCTGCCGTCGCTGGTTGTGCTTAACTCGGGCTCTCTCCGTCTTCGCTCCGGCTCTGGCTGCTCGAAGGGTGAGGGCAATTCCGGGTCCTGTTCATCCTCCATCACATCATCATCATCATCCGAGCTGTAGTCACTCTCTGAGTCCCATTTGCTGTCCGTTTCACTCACACTACGATCTTCGGCCACACCCACGACCAAGCCCGTGTAAACCGGTCCTGGGCCACTGACTGTCTGTCCACCAATTTCAAAAGTGAAACCCAGCTCATCAAACAGGTCCCACCCCATCACATTTTCGCCCCGGCGTGCCACCTGGAACCTGAACGCGGGAATGGTCTTCTCACCATACTGCACTGCCAGCGTGATACACCTGCCGTTCCCGGGGTCCTTGTCGTCCGGCAGTTCCGCTGCACCCGGGCGCCGGGGTATGAGTCTCCTAACCTAGGCCTCACTCACGATGGAGCGCAGGGCGGCGGTGGCTAACAGCGTGGGCACCCTCACACCATCCAGTTTCACCACCCGTTGCGGTCCAGACCATCCTTCGGGTTGCGCGATGTTAATACCTTGTCCGCCGTCGACAGTGGCCAGGAGCTTCTCCACACGTGACCCCAGTTCTGCCTCAAGGCCCAGTTTCGCACCCTCAGCCCTGTTTCGGTGTGAAACTAGCCTGTGAGCTAGCCTGTCCATAGACTCCGACTGAGCCGATAGCTCTCCCAAGCTAGCTAGCTCCGGTGTGTCCAGCGCCACCAACCTCTTCGCCTGCAACTCTGGCCCTTGTCCGCTCCGTGAAGTGCGCTTCCATGAGCTCGACAGCCTCCACGTAGCCCTCACTCGTGCCCAACGAGTCGAGAATCCTTCGGCCCTCCGCACCGAGGTTACAGGCCAGGAGGCCCCACCACTGTCTCCCGTCAAGCCGAGGGAAACCCAGCGAGTCGACATACTCCTCGAATTCCCATCTACACTGCGGCCACGAAATTAACGTCTCACTCGGGCTCTCCAGAAACGGCAATAGCTGCTGATTAAACCAACACGCTCCCATTGTTCTCCTCGTCGCCAAATGTTACGTCTGAGAAACGACGGAAAAGGAGGCGAGTCTTCATGCAGCAAACAACTAACTTTATTACACAGAACTGGGGTTTATATACAGAGCGGGCCGCGCCTGCCTGACGTCACCCTGTGGGTGGACATGGCATCCCAGACACACATATCTCACACACCACAGATGGCAAAATGTTTTCCCTGATATCTCTGATCTTATCAACAAAGAAATTAAGAAATTTGTTACTGTCTGCTTTACAGAACACAGGAATTAGAAAGGCAGTAGCTGAGACAAGAGTGTTAATTATGTCAAATAAGACTCTAGGATTTTTCTTATTTGTGAAAATTATTTTTGAAAAATACTGATTCCTGGCATCCCGCAGCATGTCATTTAAAGAGGCTCTAAGCTCCCTTAGATGGAGTCTGTGAACCTCCAATTGGGTGGATTTCCATAGTGTTCTACCTTACGACAGTTTCTTCTAAAGCAGGGGTGTCAAACTCAAATTCACAGTGGGCCAAAATTAAGCAGTGAAGTAAAGTCACGGGCCAAACTCAATATTTATTGAAAAATTAACTGCAACTGATATGTAATGTTTAACCTTTTCATATGGAAACAAACTTTAGTTTTGCTTTAACACAGAATCTGGAACAACCAAAGCTTGCTATTACAAACACATGAGAAATTAAATTTGAAATAAAAGACACATCAGTGGTATTCATTTCTTATTTAAATAAATAAAGTATGTCTCTCCCCGTATCCTTTCAAGTTCCTTTTTAAAGTAAATCTTTTTCAAAGCCAACAACAAAAGAACCAAAAATAATAATGTCATTCAATAAAAATCCAACATTTCAACTATTAACAGACCATGCCTTGCAGTAGAAAAAGTGCATAAATAACAGATATATTCAAGCTCAGTTTGCTACACTCTGATTTACTCTGTACATTGGTCTAAGCCAGATACCTGGCATCTTTTCTTAGATGCAAGTTCATCAATGTCTGGGGTCAGGCTCTGAGCTGAGGAAAACCTCAGGACGGAGTGAAGGTGTTCATCAGTGAGTCGACTTCTGTGAGGTGTTTTGTTCACCTTCATCATAGAGAACAGTTGTTCACATAGATATGTGCTGCCGAACATTGACAGCATCTGAGCAGCTTGGGTGCGTAATTGAGGCATTGTGTCGGGGAGGAAACATGGAAACCGCACAACACCAACAGAGTCATATTTTGATTTGAGCATGTCATTACATTGGAGTTCAATTAGCTCCATTTGGAGGCTGGTTGGTGCGCTTTCCACGTCGATCGCAAACGGGTTACTGAGCAGTTCAAATCTCCCTTTCTGAGCCTCAAAGTCGGCAAATCGCCGGGAAAGCTCGGCGCTGAGCGCGTTGATTTTTTCAGCAAACTGTGCGCTAGGCAGCACGGCAGGAGAAATTTGCTCTACCATGGTTTGGCAGCACGGAAAATGACCCAAGTTTCCTTGCAGCATCTGAGTCTTCCACAGACACAACTTAGTTTTAAAGGCCCTCACTGCTGCGTACATGTCTGTGATGATGTGGCCCCGTCCCTGAAGCTGCAGGTTAAGCACATAGAGATGGCTCACAATGTCAAACAGAAATGCAAGCTCACACAGAAACTTTTTATCTCTCAGCTCTGTTGTGTCCTTCCCTTTGTTTTCCATAAACTGACAGATTTCCTCACGTAGCTCAAAACATCTGTTCAGTACTTTTCCTCTGCTTAGCCATCTCACCTCTGTGTGATAGGGCACATCTCTGTATTCCGAATCCAACTCCTCCAGAAAAGACTTGAACTGCCGGTGATTCAAACCTTTGGCTCTTATGAAGTTGACTACTCATTTTATAGAGCTCATAACATGTTCCATTTGCAGAGCTTTGCCACAGAGCGCTTCCTGATGTATGATACAGTGATAAACTGTAAGTTCACCTGCATCTTCCTCCCGCATCTTCTCCTGAATCCTGCCGACCAATCCACTCTTTTGACCGCACATCGCGGGCGCACCATCTGTCGTCAGTCCCACAAGTTTATCCCAAGACAGGCTCCTTTCAGTTATACATTTGGATACTTCTTCAAAGATATCTTTTCCTGTGGTGGTGCCATGTATTGATTTTAATCCTAAAAGTTCCTCTGTGACGCACAGGCTCGAGTCTACTCCACGGATGAAGATTGACAGCTAGGCAGTATCAGACGTGTCGCTGCTCTCATCCACAGCAAGGGAGTATGCAATAAAATCTTTTCCCTTTTTTATTAGTTGTTCATGTAGATTAGTGGAAAGCTCACACACGCGCTCAGCCACGGTGTTTCTGCTCAGGCTCACATTTAAAAATTCTTGCTTTTTATCTGGGCACACGATGTCGCAAACTTTGACCATGCACTTTTTGACAAACTCTCCCTCATTAAAGGGCCGGGCTGATTTTGCTATCTCTGCTGCCACAATAAAGCTGGCCTTTACAGCAGCTTCACTTTTTGATTTTGCTTTCATGAACATAGTCTGCCGGCAAACCAGACTTCTTTTCATCTCCTCCACCTTCTGCAGCTTCTGCTTTATGTCCAGGTCCTTGTACTTTTCATAATGTTTTGTTTCATAGTGTCTTCTTATGTTATATTCTTTCCTTACAGCCACGTTAGCTCCGCACACAAGACAAACAGGTCTGTCCTTTATATTCGTGAACAGATAATCTGCCTCCCAACTGTCTTGAAAGCTCCTGTTGTCCATCTTTCGTTTGGCCATTTTTGTGGAGGGTGAAATTAATTTGGTCGATGTGACTGGAGCATGGTTGTCAATGACTGTCAACAGAAAAAAGCAGCACTTGCCGGTTTCGACTGCGCGCCAACATACTAGCAAAGCATTGTGGGATTTGTAGTATTAGCGGTACAGTATATACCGCGGGCCAGCTCTAATGCACATTTGATATGATCTCGCGGGCCAATTATAATTACACTGCGGGCCAAATTTGGCCCGCGGGCCTGAGTTTGACACATGTGTTCTAAAGGATCGAATGGAGTCATTTATCCAGGGATGAGACTTTTTAGGAGAAGCAAGGACAGATTTCACTGGTGCCACTTTGTCTAAAATAGCCATACAGTGGCTGTCTAATGTCTGAGTGAAGGCATCAGGATCTTTAATTCCCATAAGTGTGGCTCAAACAAAGCAGAGAAGTAATTTGCTGCCTCTTGGTTAATAATCCGCCTTTTTGCTGCCATTTTCAGAGGGGGAGGATTCACAGGGAAATTAACATTAAAAAGCACACAGCAGTGATCACTGATCTGGAAGTCATCCACACACACATTTTCAATATTCAAGCCCAAAGAAAAAACAAGGTGCTTGCACACTTATAATATCCAAAACTTTAAAAGCTAACACCACCATGACTGTTTAGAGGAACAACCAGATCGATCACATGGAACCATACGTGCACCAGGGCAACGTGCAATGCATCAGAGAAGCAGCCAGAGCTGGAGCTCCTCTTAGCAATTACCAACCAACACTACACATTCATTCAGTGTACAATCATCTCTGCATGATCTCAACACACTCCAAAAGTATTTTACTTTGCTGTTCTGCATCAGGGCAAAACTGTCAGATGTCCCCGTCAGATTACATTTCTTTTCTCCTGTCTTTAACGTGCAGCAGTGTCTCTCCAAAAAAGTCTGAACAAACAAATCAACGCATGTAACATCTAAATATATTCAGACTTATCTGGATATTTGTGGATCATTTTCTCTCTTGTACATAATCCATTTGACACAAGACTTTATCATTTCCTGTACATAAAATCATACTGTTAGTAGGCTACCATATCAGCCACATTAAAGGCCAATGGCAGCTGGCGCTACATTACACAAACAGAATAAATCCCATGATAAAATACAGACTTGCCGGCTTAAGGACATGCCCAGTTGTATGCATGGTGGTCCAGGATAATGACTGAAACGGCATCGGTCCTTAAAAGCAATTTATTGGTAAAACTTGGTCAAGCTTAATTTGGGTCAAGCTTTCAAAGCAGCTGTCAAAAAATGCTAACCAGCCCTGGAAGCTAAGTTGACTCCTCAGTTCTGTCCTCTTCCTCTGGGGCCATAATCAGTGCTTAGTCCTGACTTGGTTCCCTGTTATTGTGACATTGCAAAACAGTCCATCTAAACTTGCCTTTTTGAAACTCTTCATTTAGTCTGCAATACCAACATGCCTCTTCATCAAATAGTTACTTTCACCGCCAAAGCAAATATTTATATTCTGTTATGCTTCAGCGTCATACAGTATACAGTATAATATCTAGTTACAAGATCACTGGATTAATTACTTGTCATCCTGGGCTGCACTAGTCTCAGTCACAGTAACATGTTGTTAGCTTCACCTTTACACACAAACATGGGAAAACACATGACAGATAAAAAAGGAAAAAAAAACATGATTGTGGGCCTCATATACAAAGTGGGCCTGTGGGCCTCATATACAAAGGGTGCATATGCACAAAAGCATGGGGTACGCCCTTTTCCACGCAAAATTTCAGATGTATCAAGAATGAGATGACTGAAAATTTGTACAGCCCTACGTTAACTTTATGGCTGGTGTATGCACATTTCTACACTTATTGTTCCATTAGTGACACTGAGAGGTAATGTTGGAAAACTGTTGAAAACAATTATTGTACACACCAGAGACACGTGATAAACAAGTAATACAACCATGTGGTGTCAGGCCCAGTCCCCCCCCCCCAGTCCCCCCCTAAGAACGCAGTGTGTTATCTAATTCTACCCTTGAAATGAATTCAGTTGACAGAAAAATGTCACCTGTATTCTCCATACAGAAAGTTGGAAATATATAAATAATAAAAATATAAAAAAAAAATACTAAAACTGAAAGCAAAGTGAAAAATATACACCAAAAATGTAGACTGTTGAATATTTTTTATTTTTATGTATTCTCTACCCAGGGTCCACTGCAGGGAGGGGCCCTCAAAAAGCCTGGAATGAAAATGTTTTTCTGTGTTGCATTCTTTTAATTTCTAATTAATTAATGTCATAGTAAAATTCACCCTGGCTGAATGAAGTGTTTGAGTGCCTGAATTTTACATTAACAGTAATGATGGATGTTGTCTGAGGCCCCTATCATCCCTTTAAAAAGGTGCAAAATAGTTTAGTCCGCACACCTGCACCTGGTTGAGTCAGGTGCAGGACCATTTACATAGTAACCTGCAACCTGCTCCTGCTGCACGTCTGCTTCCTCAGCCAGGTTAGTGCATTATTAAACCTCGCCTTTTATATTTATTTATTGCGTTACAAAAAGTACAGGCAGTAAGTGAGTTGTTATCTTTTTTAACAAGGGGGTTGTGGGTGATATTCATAAAGTTAGCTTTTGGTAGAACTACAAAGGTATAAATGTAGTTTCAGTACAAATTCACAAAAATAAAGGTGCAAAAATATGATAAAATATGGCAATTTACAACTTAAAAAGTCACATACTTACTATAAGCAAGTCCTAAATTTATGAGACATTCAAATTTCATGAGAAAAACCAGAGCTTCCCAATATATACACCTTTTTCCTCTGAAATGTCCAATTTTCTCACCAGTTGGTGAGGTTTTTGTTGTAAACATTTTCCTCGGAAAGTTAACTTTATAAAAAATACATTTAATTCAGTTCAATTCAGCTTTATTTATACTGCGCCACATCACAACAGAAGCCGTCTCATGGCGCCACAGTGCAGAAAAAACCACAGTCTCAGAAAAACCCAGCAATCAGACGATCCCCTATGAGCAAGCACTAAGAGACAGTGGAGAGGAAAAACTCCCATTTGGCAGGAAGAAACCTCGAGCAGAATCAGGCTCGGGGAGGGGCAGTCATTTGCTACAACTGGCTGGGGGTGAGGGGATAGGGAGGATGGAGAGGACAGACATAAAGAACATAACAGTAAGATGCCAAGTACATTATTGTAGGTCAACCAGCAGTATGGATCAAATAACAACAGAACAAAAGTGGGGTTAAGAGACACAAAATCCCTCCTTAAACGTAAGCTATATTAAAAAGGAAGGATTTTACCCTGTTCTTAAAAACAGAGACCGAGTCTGACTCCCGGACCCAGAGTGGTAACTGGTTCCAGAGAGAAGGAGCTTGGTAGCAGAAGGCTCTGCCTCCCACTGTACTTTTAGAGATTCTGGGCACCACAAGTAAGCCAGCATTTTGGGAGCGTAATGCTCTATTAGGATGGTAAGGTAATATCAGATCTTTTATATATTGGGGGCCTGATTGTTAAGAGCTTTGAAAGTAAGAAGAAGGATTTTAAACTTGATTCTAAATTCTATGGGAAGCCAGTGAAGGGAGGACAGAACCGGGGAGATCTCTCTTTTTCTAGAACCAGTTAAAACTCTAGCAGCAGCATTTTGAATCAACTGAAGATTTTTTAAGGATACTTTAGGTCAACCAGCTAATAGCGAATTACAATAATCTAATCGAGAGCTGACAAAGGTGTGAATCAGTTTCTCAGCATCATTCAGAGACGAGATGCTCCTGATCTTGGCAATATTGCGTAGATGATAGAAGGCAGTCTTAGAAACAGTTTTAATATATGAATTAAAGGATAAATCTTGATCAACAATAACTCCAAGGTTCCTCACAGAACTGTTCAGAGTGAGAGTGGCGGCATCTAAATTAAGGGCATAATTTGAAAAGGAATTTAAGAGGTTTTGGGCCAACAAGAATGACTTCAGTCTTATCAGAGTTTAATAGTAAAAAAATTACAAGTCATCCAAGCTTTGATGTCCTTAAGACAGGCATCTAACCTGGCTAACTGATTACAATCATCGGGCCTCATTGACAGGTATAGTTGTGTGTCATCTGCGTAACAGTGAAAATGTATACAGTGCTTTCTGATGATATTGCCTATCGGGAGCATATATAAACTAAAAAGAGTAGGGCCCAACACAGATCCCTGTGGAACTCTGTGACTGAGCTTAGAGTTGGAAGAAAATTCATCATCGATATGAACAAACTGAAATCTATCGGACAAATAAGATCTAAACCACTGCAACGGAGTTCCACTCAGTCCAACAAAGTGTAATAATCTATCAAGTAGAATGGCATGATCGATAGTGTCAAAGGCTGCACTGAGATTTACAACTTTTTCCTTAAATTTATTACTCTTTTTCCTATAAAATAACCATGTTTTATGATAAATATGCTACCTTTCCTATAAAGTTTTTCTATAAAATTTGCAACTTTATCATTGAATTTTCCAGATTTTACTTGTCCATTTGCTCCCATCTTCTCACTGATAAATTTAATTTCCCTGCATAAACTATCCTTAGTCTTTATGGAGATGGAGGGGGGCAGGTTAACAGAGGGGAGGATTGTGGCTCATTTTGCTGACAAGGGGAATAACTATTTTTTTTTTCAAATATTTACTTATTTGAATGGAGGCTTAATATTTTATTTATTGAAAAACAAGCTTTTTCATATTTTTGCAAAGATTTTTTTGTATTTTGAACAGATTTATTTTTCAATGGAAGCTGCCCAGTTTTTGTCATTGACTTTTACATAAAAGACCATGGTCTCTGGGTGAGTTGATAATTTAGTAAAAATCTATGCCGTATTAAATACGTCAATGAGTGTATAGGTATTAAAATAAAATGGATATACCAAACAAGTACAGTAAAATTTGCACTACTGTATGTAAATTTCCTTTTTTCATTATTTAGGAGTGCTTTTTTTTGGGTTGACCACCTGCCCTCCAAAATGTCTGTGCACACCACTGTACAGGTGCATCTCAATAAATTAGAATGTCATTGAAAAGTTGATTTATTTCAATAATTCCATTCAAAAAGTGAAACTCATATATTATATAGATTCATTACACACAGAGTGATACATTTCAAGTGTTTATTTCTTTTAATTTTGATGGTTATGGCTGTATAGCGCATGAAAACCCCAAATTCAGTTTCTCAAAAAATTAGAGTATTATATAAAATTAATTTAAAAAAAAGATTTTTAATAGAAATGTTGGCCAATTGAAAAGTATGTCCATGTACACACTCAATACTTGGTCGGGGCTCCTTTTGCATAATTACTTTATCAATGCAGCGTGGCATGGAGGCGATCAGCCTGTGTTACTGCTGAGGTGTTATGGAAGCCCAGGTTGCTTTGATAGCATCCTTCAGCTCATCTGTATTGTTGGTTCTGGTGTATTTCATCTTCCTCTTGACAATACTGGTACATCTCAAAAAATTAGAATATCATGAAAAAGTTCAATATTTTTTGTCACTCATTTCAGAAACTGATGCCCATATATTAGAGTCATTACACAGAGAGTGATATATTTCAAGTGTTTATTTGTTTTAATTTTGATGATTATGGCTTACAGCTCATGAAAACCCCAAATTCAGTTTCTCAAAAAAATAGAATATTACATAAAATTAATGAAAAAAAATAGTTTTTTAATAGAAATGTTGGCCGACTGAAAAGTATGTCCATGTACACGCTCAATACTTGGTTGGGGCTCCTTTTGGATTAATTATTGTATTAATGTGGCGTGGCATGGAGGTGATCAGCCTGTGGCACTGCTGAGGTGTGATGAAGGTCCAGGTTGCTTTGATAGTGACCTTGAGCTTGTCTGCATTGTTGGGTCTGGTGTGTCTCATCTTCCTCTTGACAATACTCCATAGATTCTCTATGGGGTTTAGGTCAGGAGAGTTTGCTGGCCAGTCAAACACAGTGATGGCATGGTCATTAAACCAGGTTTTGATACTTTTGGCAGTGTGGGCAGGTGCCAAATCCTGCTACAAAATGAAATCAGCTTCTCCATAAAGCTTGTCAGCAGAGGGAAGCATGAAGTGCTCTAAAACTTCCTGGTAGACGACTGCACTGACTTTGGTCTTGATAAAATACAGTGGACAAACACCAGCAGATGACCTCTGTTCAGATAAAAGTAAATTTTGCATTTCATTTGGAAATCAAAGTCCCAGAGTCTGGAGAAAGAGTGGAGAGGCACAGAATCTACATTGCTTGAGGTTTAATGTGAAGTTTCCACAGTCAGTGATGATTTCAGAAACCATGTCATCTGCTGGTGTTGGTCCATTGTGTTTTATCAAGACCAAAGTCAGTGCAGTCGTCTACCAGGAAATTTTAGAGCACTTCATGCTTCCCTCTGCTGACAAGCTTTATGGAGAAGCTGATTTCATTTTCCAGCAGGACTTGGCACCCCCCACACTGCCAAAAGTATCAAAACCTGGTTGATTGGCCAGCAAACTCTCCTCACCTAAACCCCATAGAGAATCTATGGAGTATTGTCAAGGTGACACCAGACTCAACAATGCAGACGAGCTGAAGGTCACTATCAAAGCAACCTGGGCCTTCATAACACCTCGGCAGTGCCACAGGGTGATCACCTCCATGCCACGCCACATTGATACAGTAATTAATCCAAAAGGAGCCCCAACCAAGTATTGAGTGTGTACATGGACATACTTTTCAGTCGGCCAACATTTCTATTTAAAAACTTTATAAAATTAATTTTATGTAGTAATCTATTTTTTTTTGAGAAACTGAATTTTCATGGGCTGTAAGCCATAATCATCAAAATTAAAATAAACACTTGAAATAAATCACTCTCTGTGTAATGAATCTATATATGGGCTTCAGTTTGTGAAATGAGTGACAAAAAATATTAAACTTTTTCATGATATTCTAATTTTTTAAGATGTACCTGTACATCAGATTCTCTATGGGATTTAGATCAGGAGAGTTTGCTGACAAATCAAGCACAGTGATACCATGGTCATTAAAACAGGTATTTGTACTTTTGAAAGTGTGGGCAGGTGCCAAGTCCTGCTGGAAAATGAAATCAGCATCTCCATCAAGCTTGTCAGCAGAGGGAAGTATGAAGTGCTCTAAAATTTCCTGTTAGATGGCTGCACTGGCATGGACTTGATTAAACACAGTGGAAAACACCAGCAGATGACATGACTCCACATATCAGTGAAAGTGGAAACTTCACACTGGACCTCAAGCAACTTGGATTCCGTACCTGTTCACTCTTCCTCCAGACTCTGGGACCTTGATTTCCAAGTGATAAGACTTGGCACCTGATTTGGGGAGCCATGTCATCTGCTGGTGTTAGTCCACTGTGTTTAATCAAGTCCAAAGTCAATGCAGCTGCCCACCAGGACATTTTAGAGCACTTCATGCTTCCCTCTGCTGACAAGGTTTATGGAGATGCTGATTTCATTTTCCGGCAGGACTTGGCACCTGCCCACACTGCTGCCAAAAGTACCAAAGCCTGGTTTAATGACCATGGTATCACCATATTTTACTGGCCAGCAAACTCTCCTGACATAAACCCCATACAGAATCTCTGAAGTATCGTCAACAGGGAGATGAGAGACACCAGACCCAACAATGCAGATGAGCTGAAGGCTGCTATCAAAGCAACCTGGGCCTCCATAACACCTCAGCAGTAACACAGGCTGATCACCTTCATGTCATGCCACAGTGATGCAGTATTCATGCAAAAGGAGCCCTGATCAAGTATTGTGTGTGCATAGAAATACTTTGTCGGCCAACATTTTTATTAAAAAAAAAAAAATAAATAAAATAAAATTGATCTTATATAATATTCTAATTTTGAGAAACTGATTTCTCAAAAAATTTCTCTGAAAACTGTCAGAGGAGCTCGGCAAACTACATCACATATCAGGGTGCTTCAGCATGCTCTTAACTTCGACAAAATTTAGCTATTGTGGAGAGTGTAAATAACAGAGGCAGATTTGCAGCAGACAACTTGATTCACTCTCACATCAGTCATACACAGAAAAAGCATGTCTCAATACACCAGGGGTTCTCCTTTTATATCAACCACCCATCTCACATCTGCATGACATCTCGCATCACAATACAGTCATCCCTTCTCCCCCCAACTCCTTCCTGCTACCTCACCATAATCTCCATACCTATTGTCCTTTTCTGTTTACCCTCTGCATCCAGTCTGAGATGATTAACCCAGCCTCTACACCCCCCACCCCCCCAGAATCTCAGACAGAGTTTCAGTCCTCACATCCTTTTGGCTTCAGTCTCCTCCCATATCTGCTGTAACGGGGGTTTACCGCCTCCGCGGCGCTGCTGTGTCGGCGGGGCGCTCCTGGGGGTGTGTCTGTCTGCGGGTGGGCCATGGCGAGGGGGGGAACCTTCGACTTGCCCGTGTGGCTGCTCTGATGAATCGTTTACCTGGGGAGTTCTCAGTGGGGGTCTTCCACGCCGAGGGGCCTGAGCAAACAGCACTTGCTTGTCCGCCACCACAAAGGCGGGCTTAAGTCTGTCTATGCATATTTTCTCCCGACGACCCCCCAAGTCTAACAAAAACTGTTTGTCCCCTGTTTCCAGCACTCTGAAAGGGCCATCGTAGGGTGGGCGCAATGGAGGGCGGTGGGCATCGTGCCTGACAAACATGAACGCCGCGTTGTTCAAAGTTTTTGGCACAAAAGTGTGTGGAAAACAGTGGTGGGCCGGGCAGCGTGCCTGAGTCTGCGCTATGCTGCAAACGTTGAGACGGGCAGTTGTCCGGCGCGGGATTATCTGGCAAAAATTCCCCGGGCAGCCGCAGTGGCTGAGAAAAAACAAGCTCCGCCGGGGAAGCCTCCAAATCCTCTTTTGGTGCGGAACGCAACCCCAATAAAACCCACGGCAACCGGTCTACCCAGTTTGCATCCGTCAGCGAAGCCCTGAGTGCTGCTTTCAGTGACCTATGAAAACGCTAGCATAACCCATTGGCCTGTGGGTTGTAAGTGGTTGTGCGATGAATTGCAACACCCAGGCTGCGGGCCATCGCGGACCAGAGGTCGGAAACAAACTGAAGGCCCCTAGCGGACATGATGTCTGACGGGATTCCAAAATGCGCCACCCATGTTGTCAAAAAAGCACGCGCCACGTCCACGGACGTGCTTGCCGCCAGCGGGACTGCTTCTGGCCTGCATGTGGTACGGTCCACCACTGTCAGAAGGTCCGTGCACCCCTGCGATGGCGGGAGGGGGCCCATGAGGTCCACGTGAACCTGGTCGAAACTCTTCGCCGGTATACGAAACGGCTCCAAAGGAAACTTCATGTGTCTGTGTACTTTGGCTTGTTGGCACGCTACGCAGGCTGCAGCCCACTCTTTCACTTGTTTGCGCAGGCCTGGCCACACGAACTTCACTCCCACCATTTTGACTGACGTGCGCACTCCTGGGTGTGCCAGAGCGTGAACTGACTCAAACACACGCCGGCACCAAGCAACTGGGACCACCGGGCGCGGGCGTCCCGTGGAGACGTCGCAGATTGGGGGTGCTGCCGTCTTGCAGTACTCTGCTCTCCAGCCTTAACCCTGTTGGTCCAGACTGGAGCGCGCACACGTCCGTATCGCCAATCTGCTCCGCGGCCATGGCTGTATAATCTATCCCTACGCAGACCGGGGCCACTACTGCGCGCGAGAGGCAGTCCACCACCACATTCAGTTTACCCGACACATGCTGAATATCGGTCGTATACTCCGAGATCGCGGCCAGCTGTCTCTGCTGCCGGCCCGACCATGGTTCCGAAACCTTGGCCATCGCGAACACTAGTGGCTTGTGGTCCACGAACGCGGTGAAGCTGCGCTCTTCCAGCCAGAACTGGAAGTGGCGTATGGCCAGGTGGAGAGCCAGCAACTCTCTGTCGAACGCGCTGTATTTACGCTCACTGTTGCGCAAAGCCCTGCTGAAAAAAGCGAGCGGCTGCCAAGAACCGGCGACACGTTGCTCCACGACGGCCCTTATGGCCACGTCCGAGGTGTCGGTAGTGAGCGCTATCCGGGCCGCCGGGTCAGGGTGCGCCAACAGTGCGGTGTTTGCCAGGGCTGTTTTAACCTCAGAGAACGCCTGCTCCCGCTCCGGAGTCCATTCGACTCTGTCCGTGGGTTTCCGTTTCTTGAGCGCGGCGTACAATGACTGCATGAGCTGAGCTGCGCGGGGGAGGAACCGGTTATAAAAGTTAACCATCCCCCAAAATTCTTGCAGAGCCCTGACCGTCTTGAGGCTGGGGAAAATTCGCCACAGCGCGCACTTTGTCGGGCAAGGGTATCGCTCTCTCTGGTGAGACACGGTGCCCCAAAAAATCAACCCCCGTCACGCCGAAATGGCATTTTGCCGGGTTGATTATTAACCCGTGCTCCTCCAACCTCCGGAAAACCGTCCTGAGGTGGGTTACGTGTTCGTCCTCGGACACACTGGCCACCAGGATGTCATCCAGGTAGACGAACACAAACGGCAGATCGCGCAACACCACATCCATCATGCGTTGGAATGTCTGTGCCGCTCCTTTTAATCAGAAGGGCATGCGTAAAAACTCAAACAAGCCAAACGGAGTTATTACCGCTGTTTTGGGTATGTCCTCCGCGCGCACTGGGACCTGGTGGTAACCATGGACCAGGTCTATTTTAGAAAAAATGCGTGCTCCGGCGAGGTGAACAGAAATATCCTGAATATGGGGAATCGGGTAGCGGTCGTGCGCTGTGGCATTATTCAACCTGTGGAAATCTCCGCACGGTCGCCACGATCCCTCGGCCTTAGGGACCATGTGTAGCGGGGATGCCCATGGGCCGTTTGAGCACCTGACGATGCCCAACCTTTCCAAGTTGGCAAACTCCTCGCGCGCTACGGCCAGTTTAGCTGCGTCCAAGCGCTCAGGTCATGCGAAAATGGGCGGCCCAGTGGTGGTGATAAAGTGTTCCACCCCGTGTTTAGTGATGGCCGCCGAAAACGTTGGGACCGTAAGTGCTGGGAACTGAGTAAGCAATGTGCGGAACTTACCGCCTGGAGCTGTGACGTTGGCTAGTGTCGTTGGCCTGGCCCCTCGAGCTGTACAGGGGAGAGAATCAAAAGACATTGCATTAACCAAGCGTTTGTTAGCAACATCGACTAGCAACCCGTGTGCACACAGAAAATCAGCTCCCAGGATTGGGAAACTCAATGCCGCTATGACAAAAGTCCACTCATGCATATGGCTGTGTAGGGATAAAGTCGGTGTTCTCTCACCAAAAGTCTTAATGTCCGAGCCATTTACTGCTACCAGCCCAGGGCCGCTAGCTCCCGCTAGCCGGTTGGCATAGGACGGCAGGATAATGCTCTTCTGGGCGCCGGTGTCTATGAGGAACAGTCTCCCCGAGTGCAAGTCCGTCACATAGAGCAGCTTGTTCTCTTCACCGGCGGTCGCAGCTGCTACCAACTGCCGGCCTTGGTGTTTCCCGAACGCTTGAATTGGCACGGTGGCACACATCTGCGTGCGTTCTCTCCAAAGCAGCGGTGGTAGAAGCAGAGCGTGTCTCTCTGGCGCTCCCTGGCTGCCGCTACCGTCGCCAACTCCTCGTCTCCGCTGGTCGTCTCGCTGGGTTCCGCCGCCGCCACGTTCACTGTGAGGGCTCTGGTTGTGAGGATGATCTGATCTGCCTCCTGGGTTAGCGCCCGGTAGTCACGCACGGCCAGCAACGGTGAATTGGCCAGAACCGCTCTGGCCACTGTTGGGAGGTTCCGGAGGAAAAGGTGAGCAAACAGAAAATGCTCGTTGTTCGTGCCCATCAACGCCAACATCTTCTCCATTAGTTCGACCGCCGACCCATCTCCTAACTCGGAGCGCCTCAGGAGCCTCTCTGCTCTCTCACAGTCCGAGAGCGTGTAGCGCCGGGTCAGCGCGGCCTTGAGAGCCCCGTATTTGTCGTGGGCTGGAGGCTGCTGGAGCAGGCTCGCTACTTGCTGAGACGTACGAGCGTCCAGCGCTGCAACCACATAGTAATATTTGGTGTTGTCTGCCGTTATTCCCCAGAGGGCAAACTGGGCCTCGATGTGGTGGAACCAAGACCGCGGGTCGTGCAGCCAAAAGTCCGGTACTTTGACCGAAACAGCGCACGCGTTGCTGTGGGTTCCCGTCCGGGCTGTCTCTGGGATGCCTGGTGCGTTGGTGGGGCTCCCCGTCTGGGCCAAGTCCTTGGTTCTTGCCTCGTGTTCCATAATTCGTCAAAGGGTCACCAGTGTGAAGAGTGTAAATAACAGAGGCAGATTTACAGCAGACGACTTTATTCACTCTCACATCAGTCATACACAGAAAAAGCATGTCTCAATACACCAGGGGTTCTCCTTTTATATCAACCGCCCATCTCACATCTGCATGACATTTCACATCACAATACATTCATCCCTTCTCCCCCCCAACTCCTTCCTGCTACCTCACCATAATCTCCATACCTATTGTCCTTCTCTGTTTACCCTCTGCATCCAGTCTGAGATGATTAACCCAGTCTCTACACCATAACTGATTCCACGTACGCCAGCGTATTCTCCAAATTTTTCATACATTTTGCAAACGCTGCCTAAAGGTGTGACAGGGCCTAAATGCAGGACACAAAAATACCCAAATAATGAAGTATTTTTTTTTCCACAATATTTTTATTGAACCTTTTTTTTTACAAACATAACACAATCAAACACTAACACTAAAGTAATAAAAAAAAATGTATATATATACTAAAAAAACACCAACAACCACTAAAAGACAGGTCTTCAACAATGCTCCTCTGTTTAGTCTAGGCAATCCATTACATAAGTATACATATTATACATTCACCAGTTTGGAATTTACAAGGTCCACACACATCATTCACCTTCTTCTTCAAAAGTTATGTTTAAATTCTTTACATAATCAATGAAAGGTCTCCATATATTCTCAAACACAATTTCCTTTGATTTCAGTATGTATGTTATTCTTTCTAGTGGAAGGTTTGTTAACATCTGTCTTAACCACTGAGTCACATCTGGTCTATGAGTCTTTTTCCATAATAGTGCAATACATTTTTTGGAGTTAAGCAAACTGAGGTCTATGAATGCTCTTTCACTTTTATTAAAATTATGCTTTTCTGGATACAGACCCAACAAAAACAATTTAGGATTCAATATGATTTGTTTTGAAATTATTTTTTCAATTGTTACCCTCACCTCTTCCCAAAACATTCTAATTTTCCTACATTCCCATACACAATGAAATAAGGTTCCTTTACTTTCCACACATTTTGTGCACGTATCTGGTATGTTTTTGTTATATCTATTTAATTCCACCGGTGTAACATACATCCGCATTAACCATTTAAAATGTATCAATTTAAGACGTACATTTATTGATTTGGTTTGAGCTTCTGTACAAGCCAATTCCCATTGTTCCTCTGAAATTTCAATTTGCAGGTCTTCTTTCCAATAATTCAATCTTTTCTGTGAGTTTTCACTTGAAGATAGTGTCAATGAATTATAAAACTCTGAAATAATACCCTTTCTCTTACTATCTTTCGTCAAAATTTTTTCCAAGGATGAATAAAAAGGTCGAGTGAGAGCATTGTTTTGATTTGATCGAATAAAGTTCCTAAGCTGAAGATATTTAAAAAAATGTGTTAAGATTAAATTTGATCCTCAGCTCTTCAAAAGACATTGTTATCTGAACATGACGGATATAAATCTTGAATCTTTTGAATCCCTTTTAAATTCCATACTTTAAATACAGCATCCGCTCTCCCTGGTGTAAAATATTGATTACCCCATATTGGGCTAAATTGTGACAGTAAATGTGGTTCTTTTAAATATTTTTTAGTTTCACACCATATTTTGATCATATGCTTTACAAATGGATTTTTAACTTGTTTCTGTAATATTTTTGCCGAGTCTGAGTATATGAATATGGGAAGGTTCAGGTTCAGGTTACTTTATTTGTACCCGTAGGTAGATTTGTTTTGCAGTCTGGTGACATCCATATTTACAAGCCACTAATTACATTCAACATAGACACAAACACAGGCACACATCTCACAAAATAGGTAAATATAAAATATGTACAATATAATTTTTATAGCTTGTTCAACTCTTTGACAGCAGCAGGGACAAAGCTGTTTTTGTAGTGCTGGGTTTTGCTTTTTGGGACAGCAAACCTCCGTCTGGAGGGAAGAAGCTGAAAGTTGCAGTGCAAAGGGTGGGAGTCATCATTTAAAATCGAGTCGGCCATCCTCTGTACTTGTCTGGTGTACAGGGATGTCAGGCTCAGCTGTGACTCACCAAGCAAACGACTGGACCATCTAATTACCTGATCCAAGGATTTCCTCTGTTTCAGTTTTATCTGACCAAACCATGACATTAAAGAAAAGGATAAAACAGATTCAATAAAAGCCCGATAAAACATAGTCATTATGGATCAGTCAATTTGGAAGCGTGCAAGTTTCCTCAAACAATGCAAATTTTGCTGACCCTTTTTGCACACCCTTTCACAGTTCATTTTAAAGTTTAATTTACTATCAATAATCGTCCCAAGATATTTGTACGATTGTACACATTCGGTGGTCTGGCCTTTTAGTATGGTGACTTTGTGCCTGGGAGTTTTCCTCCTAAAGTCAATAATCATATCTTTTGTTTTTGTTGTATTCAGCTGTAGGTAGGAATCCTCACACCAGTGAACAAAGTCATCAACTACTGGGCCGTGGCCACTCTCACCATGCTGGAGGAGACTGACAATGACTGAGTCATCAGCATACTTTATAATGTGTCTGTTGTCATGTCTGCTCCGACACATGTTTGTGTACAGGATGAAGAGTAGTGGTGACAACACACACCCCTGAGGAGAGCCAGTAGAAGAGCACTTTAGGTCAGACAATGTACCACTGACCCTTACTCTCTGCGTCCTGTTGGTTAAGAAATCCAGAATCCAACCCACCAGATTATTGCTCAAATCAAATTGTTGCAGGAGCCTTTCAACTAAAATATGAGGTTGGATTGTATTAAAGGCAGAAGAAAAGTCCACAAATAAAAGCCTGGCGTGTGTCCCATTAAAATCCAGATGTTTAAAAAGCATGTTAAACAGAGTGACAGTGGCATCCTCCACTCCTCTGTGAGGCCTATAGGCAAACTGCAGAGGATCCAATGCATGTTCAGTCTGCCTTAGGACCTCACATCTGACCAGTTTTTCAAAAATTTTCATTAAAATTGAAGTCAAAGCAACTGGTCTAAAGTCATTTACCGTTTTAGGACAGCTGGATTTTGGAACGGGAACAACCACGGCATCTTTCCAGATCTTAGGCACATGTTGTGTCTTTAAGGACTTATTGAAAATGTAATGAAATATAGGACTCAGTTCATGTGCACAGGACTTTACCAGGCGCCCACATATATTATCAGGGCCCTGACTTTTGTTCACTTTTACAGCGCAGAACTCCCTTTTAACATCCTGCATCTCAATATTAAAGTGCTGATTGTCTTTGAGTTTCTGTTTATATTTATAGGCCCTCTCTATGGATCCATAGCACAGGTCCAATGTCTTTTTTCGCCTGGTTGGGCAGGAGACATACTGATGAAAGTTTTTAAGTGTCTTCTTTAAAGAAACATGGTTAAAATCCCCAAGAATGAAGTTTGGCGCCTCTGGAGAAATTGACTGCAGCCGCTGCACCACATCAGAGATGGTGCTGGAGGCGGAGTCAGCGTCTGCCCTCGGATGAATGTACACAACTGTGATGAAAAGTTGGGGAAACTCACGAGGCAAATAAAAGGGGCGTAGTGACACAGACAGCAGCTCTACATCGGGTGTACAGATGCACTCTCATAGGTAAAGGTAAATTGTATGATTCCATTTCAGTCCAGTGAGGGAGATCATTTGATGAAAAATGATTTTTGATGAAAAATAATATGTCATAGACCTCAGTTGTGCTGACCAGGAATACAACATAAAGTTTGGACATTTCAGACCTCCACGATCAAATGGTAAATATAATAAGGACAGACGTAATCTAGCCTTCCTTTTGTTCCATATAAATTCCACTAACTTTTTTTTTAATTCTTGAGAATAGATCTGAAGGTGGTGGTAAAGGAATGTATTGAAATAAATAAAGTATTTTAGGTAAGATATTACTTTTAAGTATATTGATTCTGCCTATCATCGACATTGGTAGTGACATCCATCTCTGAATTAACTCATTAATGTCTGTCATTAAGGCTTCATAGTTGGCACTGGCGACTAATTCTAGCTTAGGCACAATTTGAATTCCTAAATATTTAAACTGATTTACAACATTGACTTGATTTACCTCAGGAGCTGGGTGATTTCTCTGGGTCTCATTTAGCATTAATATTGAAGATTTAGTTTTATTTATTTTATATCCTGATATTTCCCCAAAATTCTTTATTAAATTCAACAAGGTCGGAATTGATTTTTTTAAGATTCGACATAAACAAAATTATGTCATCGGCATACAGGGAGATTTTATGTTCTGTTGGTCCAACTTTAATTCCATATATTTGTGGATGTAAATGTACTGCCATCGCTAAAGGTTCAATTGCCATAGTAAACAATAAAGGTGAAAGTGGACAGCCTTGTTGACATCCTCTATTGATCTTTATTGATTTTGAGATATTGTTGTTTGTTAGGATTTCTGCTGTAGCATTATTATATATTATCTGAACCCATTTTATAAAATTATTTCCAAGTCCAAACCTTTGTAAGACTTCAAAAAGAAAGGGCCATTCGACCCTATCAAAGGCCTTTTCGGCGTCCAATGATAGGAGAGCTGTATCCGGTGCTTCTTTATTCGAATAAATAATATTAAATAGTCTTCTTACATTATGGAAGCCTTGTTTTCCCTTTATAAAGCCATTCTGATCTCGGTTAATAATATTTGGTAAAATTTCTTGTATTCGTCTTGCTAAAATTTTACAGATTATCTTAAGGTCAGCATTTAATAGACTTATTGGTCTCATATTTTCACATTTATTAGAGGGTTTACCTGGTTTTGGCAACAGTATAATTAAGGCATTATGCATGTATGGTGGTAAATTACTATTTTGAAATGCTTCTAAAACCATTTCCAAAAAAGGTTTTATTAATTTATTCTTAAATTTTTTATAAAGGTCAACTGGAAGACCATCTGGTCCTGCACTTTTTCCTGATTTCATATTATCAATGGCTAGCCCAACTTCTTCTTGACTAATTTTAGACTCCAGTATCTCCCTGTTTTCATTTGGAATACACGGTATAGATAGTCCATCCAAAAACCCATTTAGTTTTGTTAAATCAGTTTCATTTTTTGTATCATATAATTTTTCATAGTAATCTCTAAAGGCTCTATTAATTTCTAAAGGATCTACAACTACCTGTTACTTATAATACTGGTAATTGGTGTTTTAAATTCTAATTGTTTAATCTGCCATGCCAATAATTTTCCTGATTTTTCACCTTGTTCATAAAAAGATTGCTTCAATCTTAGAAGACTCGAGGCAGCTCTATACGCTGATTTTTTGTCATATTCAGCTCTCAGAATCAGTAATTCGTTCTCTAACTTTGGGTCACTTCCTGCATACACTTTTTCTTGAAGAATTTTTAGTTTATGTTCCAATTGGACTCTCTCCTCTCGAGTCTTCTTAGATTTTGAGCCTGTATAACTAATAATATGTCCCCTAATAAAAGCTTTGAAAGCCTCCCACTTTATACATGCTGATGTTTGTGTAGTATTGATATCAAAGAACTCATCTATCTGTTTTTCTATGTACTTAACAAATTCCTCATCCTGAAGCCATTTATGCTGAAATTGCCACCTACCTGGTTCCTTTGTCAATTTCTTATCTACATATATAAGACAACAGGGTGCTTGATCAGAGATCACAATATTATCATAAAAGCAGTTTTGAATCTTGGACCTTAATTCTGTGGAGATCAAAAAATAGTCAATACGTGAGAATGTCTTGTAGGTATTAGAATAACAAGAGTAGGCTTTAACTTGTGGTTTCATTTCTCTCCATATATCTAGCAATCTCAATTCTTTCATAAAATGCTAAATGATCATCCTGCATCCATTGTGCGTACAGTCCAGTCCTGTTGATCTATCTATACCGGGGTTCAATGTACAATTAAAATCCCCTGCTATTATATGTTGCCCTGTAAGTGATGATAAGATAAGAAATAAAGTAGCAAAGAACTTTTGATCATCTATATTGGGACCGTATAAGTTAACCAGATTTATATTTTCTAATAGCAAAGATCCTTGAATAATTAGACATCTTCCAAATTTGTCTCCAATTACATTTTTCACTTGAAATGGGACTGATTTATGTATGAGAGTCATAACTCCCCTGGCTCGGGATGAAAATGATGAAGTGAATACACTTCCTTGCCATCTACTCCTAATTCTTTTTACATCCTCCTCTATTAGATGAGTTTCTTGTAAAAACACAATTTTTGAACCTATGTCTTTTATTTTATTCATAACTTGTTGAAGTTTTTTAAATTTTATAGACCTCTGCAATTCCATGAAGTTAAATTAAGATTAACGCTTTGGTCTATAATCAATAGGGAGTTTGGGATTACCTCGCAATATAAACATGCTCATACAGAGAAGCAAAAACATGAGTGGTTGAACATTCATCCTACAAACTACACACAAACAAATTCCCCCTTCCCACATTCGTGGTGATCCCCCCAAAATCAAAAAAAAAAAATTCCATCTCCCGATATAGCCATCGACCGCTCCACACCCACGAGGACCAGCCAAAGCCACTCCTTCTTCATCCTCCCAATCACCCTAACTCTACTGCTTTAAATGACGTAACATTAACTCTCTTCTGTAGTTTTCCAACTTAACTCCAAAATTTTATAGCAGCTTTGTACATCACAGGTTTTTTTTTTTTTGTAATACAATCTATATTTTGTGAACTTGCTATATGCTTCAGATCAGTTAGATGCCTGTGCAAATGCTTAAATATTCTACCTTATATTTTATTCATGCTTAGCTCCCACCAGTCTCTGCTTGGATCTTCTTGATGAACTCCTGTGCCTCCTCAGGGGTCTTGAAGATGTGTGTTCTGCCCTTATACGTGACCAGCAGTCTTGCAGGGTGAATTACTCCATGACGAATCCCAAGGTTGCGCAGCTCTTTACGGACGGGGTCAAACTGCTTCCTCAACCATTGGATTCCTGTGGCCAAATCTGGGTAGAACCGCACCTGTTGATCCTGGTATTTAATTTCTCCTTTGGCTCGCGCCACGTCGGAGATCGTCATCCTGTATCTGTAGCTGAGGAACTTCATAATTAACGTCCTCGGTGCTGCCTTATTATCTCTCTGTGGGCCAATTCGGTGGGCGCTTTCTAAAACGATTGATGATTGCAGCTCCGCGTTGTTCAGCGCTTCTGGAATCCACTTTTCCAAAAAGGAACACGGGTCCCGACCCTCGGTTCCCTCCGGTAGACCCACCAGCCTCAGGTTGTTCCGTCTCGACCGGGACTCCAAGTCCAGGACATTATCTTCCAGACATTTATTTTTTTCTTCTAAAGTGCGCACTTTAATTGAAGGCCGGCAACGTCATCTTCAGCACTGGAAACTCGAAGCTCCACCTGCGCCACTCGTTCCACACAGTCACCCAATTCCTTTCTCATTCCTTCCAACGCTGCCATAATCCCATCAAATTTAGCGGAAAAGTCTGCTCTCATTGAACTAATGGCAGCGAGCACCGCACCTGTGTCGTCACCCGCAGTCACCGCACCGCTGCTAGCTTCCTCCGCCATATCTGGAGCTTTTACTGCTGCGTCACAGACATGAAAGTCCGTTAATTTGGACTGTTTCGGCGGTTCAATTTTTCCTCCACCTGATTTCCCAGCCTTAGGCTTCACTGGCATATCCTCGCCCAAACGCTGGGATAGGTTCTGTTCCAAATGAGAGAGTTATTTGCCGATTTTTTTTCTCTAGGAGCAGAGCAGAGTGATACATGTCCTTCTACGTAGCCGCCATAACCGGAAGTCTGAAGTATCATTTTTAGTTAAATATTAACTGACAAATGGGCAACACTGATGCAACGGTTGCAGTCAAACAGGTCCTTCTGCTGTGTAGAATAATGTTGGGTATTTTGTAGTTAATTTGGTTGATTAGTTTAAAATAAAAAAACTTATAACAAAATATTGCTAAAGTATAAAGTGATGCACTACAATGGGTCTCAAATATTTGTAAACGTGTCCTGTTATAGTACTGCATGAGTTTGTTGATGATACACAGAAGAAATTCAATATTCTACTGAACTACATCACTGAACAGTGATAAACTAATATAATACTCACACGTGATCTGCATTGTTGTTTATGCAAATCCGACGGCGAACGCTGGGACAGCGCGTGACGTCATCCATTCAGTAACTGGCAGGCTGCAGACAGAACACCCAGATGCTCTTCTCCTCATCTCAGGCGATTTCAACCATGTTTCACTGTCTCCCATTCTACCCACGTTTACCCAGTATGTCACATGCCACACCAGAGACAATAAAACACTGGACTTATTCTACGCAAACACTAAGGAGGCGTACACCTCATCACAACTCCCCCCACTCGGGAGATTGGATCACAACTTGGTTCATCTCTGGCCGGTGTACAAACCCCTAGTGCACAGACAACCTCCGGCCATGCGCACAGTGAAGTTATGGTCTGAGGAGGCAATGGACGCTCTAAAGGGCTGTTTTGAAACCACCCCCTGGGAGCAGCTCTGCAATCCACATGGAGAGGATATCGATGGCCTCACTCACACCATCACGGACTACATCAGCTTTTGTGTGGACAACACCGTTCCCACCAAGACCATACGGTGTTGCTCAAACAACAAACCCTGGATCAACCCTGAGATAAAAACACTTCTGAGAGAGAAGACGAGGATCTTCAGGTCGGGGAACAGGGAGATGCTGAAGTCCATACAGAGGGAGCTGAGGAGGAAGATCAGAGAAGGCAAGGACAGCTTCAGGAAGAAGATGGAGGACAAGCTGCAACAGAGTGACATCAGCAGGGTCTGGAGAAACCTTAAAACCATCTCTGGGCTCCAGAATACCTCCCCCCAGGCCACAGGGGGCAGGGAGTGGGCGAACAATTTGAATCTATTTTTCAATAGATTTGACCAACCGCCCTCCCCCCCTGACTGCACAACAACCACTGCTGCCTCTAAAGACATCAAGTCCTGCTGCCCACTCCCCACTCCACCAACACCCCCCCCACTCCCAACACACAGCCCCCCAACCTGACCCTCACTAAGACCCAGGTGAGGACAGAGCTGAGGAAGATCAAGGCGAGGAAGGCGTCCGGACCGGACGGCATCAGCGCAAAGCTCCTCAAGTCCTGTGCAGACCAGCTGTGTGGGATTGTGGAGTACATCTTCAATCTGAGCCTGAAGCTGGGGAGGGTACCACAGCTGTGGAAAACATCTTGTGTGGTACCTGTACCAAAGACTTCCCACCCCAAAGATCTGAACAGCTACAGACCAGTGGCCTTGACGTCCCACATGATGAAGACCCTGGAGAGACTGCTCCTTGCTCACCTCCGCCCCCTGGTGGGACCAGCGATGGATCCACTCCAGTTCGCCTACCAGCATGGCATTGGGGTGATCGTCCTCCTTCACCGTTTTCTGTCCCACCTGGAGAAGCCCGGGAATACGGTGAGGATCATGTTCTTTGACTTCTCCAGTGCTTTCAACACCATCCAACCGATGATCCTGAAGGACAAGATGCTGTGCGCAGGGGTGGACCAGCACCTGTCATCATGGATCCTGGACTACCTCACTAAAGGGCCTTTTCCACTAGCACGCTTTAGCGCGACACGGGATGGCTCAGCACGCTTTGTACGCTTTTCCACAAGCCCCAACACGGTTTAACAGCTGCAATTCTCAGCCCCGCTGAAGGGCAGGGTACAGCAGTGCTGAGCTGTGCCGTGTTGTGACGTTAACAGACTGGTCACCGCTGATTGGTCAGGTCGTAACCAGCGCTGATTGGTCAGGTTGTAACCGCCCCTCTCCTCCTCCTCATCTACCAAATCTTCACGACCTTCTCAATAAAGTTTTTGAAAAAAAAAAAAAAAAAAAGAATCTTCACGACCGCCTTTACTCAGCACGCAACCACTGTTGGCGGTTCCTTTTCAGTGTATTGCTGTGCTATTTTCATTTATTCTCTATCAAAAATGGCTTCGCGTAATAAGGGTGTTCCATGGACCAGTAAGGAGGTGCAGTGTCTGCTCACTGCATTGTCAGACGAACGTATCCAGCGCGAGTTAGACGGAGCCGCCCGGAATGAAAAAATATACCGGGAGGTCTCGACATCGGAGTCCTTTAACGGTGAGTTTTAATTTTTTTTTTATTGTGCGTTTTTTCGCAAATATATTCGGTAAGACGCTCAGTTTATTTATGCAATAAAAAAGCTGTTCATTTGTGGATGGATCGCTGCTTTATTGCAGCACAATGCGGACTAAAGCTTTTATTTTAATTATTCATGTGAACAATACGCTGAAATAAGGTTATGTATTCTTGTTAAAAACTATTGTCTTTTCTGTATATCTTGCACTTACGTGCTGTATTTTATTGTGTGCATTTTCCTTGTAGAATCATCCCACGCGTCCGCCGCGACAGCCCGTCCGGATTATTCAACCGAGCCATCCTGACCCACAGCTGGCAGAGATGCCTTCATTCATCCGAGTCGTGACCCAGTTTGGGAAGCTGGTGTAGACACTCAGTGGTCGGCGTGTATAAAATGTCGATTAACCTTCATGTTGTGTTGCAAAGTTTTTTTTTTCTTTTAATATTTTGTATATAATAAAATGGAATTGTTTTGGAAAGTGTGGTTTGTCTGTTATAACACTGAATTATAAAACAGTATAATTACATAGAAATTCCATTGCCTAGTCTGATCAAAATGATGCTGATCTTCCTGTCAGGGTCAACCATTGTAAAGGTAATGTAATTTTTAACTAGACCAAAAAACAAATGTTTTTGTAAGCTTTCTGTTCTTTTTATTGAAATATCATAAAAAATTAGCCCCACATGATCCAGTTCTAAACTTTGGGTACATTTTTTATGTTAACTTATAAGAAGTTGCACAGTTGGACTTTAAAATGCAGCAGGAGAGACTGATCAAGCTTACAAGTCAAAGTATGTAAAAAAGTAAGTATATGTAAATTGAATGTTCTATCGGCATTCCAAATTCAGAGATTTACAATACTTTAGAAGGAGTGTAGCATCATCTAAACGGAAAATAATACTGTTGTTCCAAACGTTGATCTGAAGGTGAAAAACAAGAATTTTTTTAATTCAGTACATCCAAAATGCCCTAGGATGTAAAAAATAATAATTTGGTGTAGGCCAGTGTGCCACCGTCTCATTATTTAATACGAATAAAAACAAGTTTCAGCTCATTATTTCTAGGTCATTTGGCAGTTAATTCAAAACAAAAGTGACTTGTGTTGTTGCAGCTTAATTATGAGATAAAATTAATTATGAGATAAATCCACAGAGTGAGCAAGGCAATAATCCTTGGATCCTTTTTTGTCTCGTGTAAATAAGGACTCAGTCGGGTGCGTAACGTCACGGGAGTGTGGCCCCGCCTCGCTGAGAATCTGCTGCTGCCCCGCTTCTAAAACCTCCTTAAAAAAAAAAAAAAAAAAAAAAAAAAAAAAAAAAACACAGCACAAGCACAACACCGTGCTAATGGAGACAGAAGCATTCCGAGCCGTACTGAAGTGAATCGAGCCGTACCGAGGTGTGCTGGGCTAGTGGAAAACAGGCTTAACTGGCCTCAGTTTGTGAGAACCCGGGACTGTGTGTCTGACATGATCATCGGTAGCACGGGGGCCCCCAGGGAACGGTTTTGGCTCCCTTCCTGTTCACCCTTTATACTGCGGACTTCTCACACAACACAACACACTGCCATCTACAGAAGTTCTCTGATGACTCTGCGATCGTTGGCCTCATCTCCAACGGAGATGAAGCTGAGTACAGAGGGCTTATCCAGGACTTCGTGGACTGGTGCCACCAGAACTGCCTCCAGATCAACGCGAGGAAAACTAAGGAGCTGGTGGTGGACTGCCGCAGGCAAGGACAACCCCTCACAGCACCAGTAAATATACAGGGAACAGACATCGAGATGGTGACATCCTATAAGTACCTGGGTGTTCATCTGAACAATAAACTAGACTGGTCACACAATACTGACGCACTCTACAAGAAGGGACAGCGCAGGCTGTTCCTACTGAGGAGACTCAGGTCTTTTGGCGTACAAGGGGTGCTGCTGAAGACATTCTATGACACGGTGGTGGCATCAGCAATCACTTTTGGAGTGGTCTGCTGGGGCAGTGGCATTACAGCGGCCGATAGGAAGAGACTGAACAAATTGATCAAGAAAGCTAGCTCTGTCCTGGGGCAGCGCCTTGACCCAGTGGAGGAGATGGGAGAGAGAAGGATGGTGGCTAAACTATCATCTCTCCTGGAGTCCGAGTTCCACCCTATGCAGGACATACTGAATGCACTGAGGAGCTCATTTAGCAGCAGACTACATCATCCTAGGTGCACAACTGAGAGGTTTCGCAGGTCCTTCCTACCTACGGCTGTCAGACTGTACAACCAAAGTAGGGCTGCTCGCAGAGATAGCAAAAAGACGTGACGACCTAATAGTATTGAATGCAAAAGATGCAATAGACTTACACAATGGTTCCCTCCAGTATACAACTAGGAAAATACCGGTCGCTATGGAGGGTGAGAATATGTATGGGTACATAATCATACCATGTAGGATAACTAAGTAGACGGTTGTGCTGTTTATTACATCTAGCTACAATGCTCCACACTGTGTGTGTTTATATATTTACATATTTATTCCATCTAGCTACAATGCTCCGCACTGTGTGTTTATATACTCATATATTTATTCCATCCAGCTACAATGCTCCGCACTGTTTATATATTTATATATCCATCCCATCTAGCTACAATGTTCCGCACTGTGTGTCTATATATATGTGTGTGTGTGTGTGTGTGTGTGTACATATGTATTCTTGCTGCTCTTGTTTTTTTCTCTTGCCTTCTGATTGTTGCTCTGAGTGTTGCTATCCCTGTGCTGTTGCAATCCTGGAATTTCCCCATTGTGGGACTAATAAAGGCTTATCTTATAATTATGACTGAACAACTCCCATTCCTCAAAGTGCAAGATACACTACCTTGAATATAAGTGATAAAAGATCACACAAATAAGTGATCTGACAAACAAGAGATCTGAAACAGTCGCTAATATTGGATGTCCCATTCATTTTCAATATTTAGGTATTTTGTAATTGATATTCACACAATCAAATAAATCTTAGTGCAATTTACTCCCTTTTATATTTGTCAAATTCTAACATGTGATTACAGACATATAGCCTACACCTCTTTGTTTTCAACTTTCAAACACAGTCTACATTTCGGCCTGTAAAGCCTAACTGGGATACCTGTTTCAGACAGGAATACTTGCGTTCTACAGGCAATGCACTAGTATATATGACAACTTTTCAGCTCATCCCCAAATTCAAATTATTTGGTCCTCGGTCTGTTTCCAACCTCTCCTGAAAACTTCATCAAAATCCGTGAATAATGTTATAAGTTATGCTGTTAACAGATTTGTTTGTAAATGTGAAGTATGATCAATCTATGTGAACTTTTGGGATTCACCAGTCGTATCTAGAAATTTAGTACATTTACTAACAAAATTTGCGAGTGGTCCAGATCAGTTCAAAGAGTTATGTGTAAATAGTTTGCTGTTATTCTAACCTTACTTTTCACTAAATGGCTCTACGCTTTGTCTGAATCAAGTACATCGTGGTGTGAAAAAGTGTTTGCCCCTTCCTGATTTCTCATTTTTTTGTATTTGTCACACTTAAATGTTTCAGATTATCAAACAAATTTAAATATTAGACAAACATAACACAAGTAAATACAAAATGCAGTTTTTAAATGAGGGTGTTTATTATTAAGGGGGAAAAAAAATCCAAACCTTCATGGCCCTGTGTGGAAAAAGTGATTGCCCCCTAAACCTAATAACTGGTTGGGCCATTGCAGCAACAACTGCAATCAAGAATTTGCAGTAACTGGCAATGAGTCTTTTACAGCACTGTGGAGAAATTTTGGCCCACTCATCTTTGCAGAATTGTTGTAATTCAGCCACATTGGAGGGTTTTCGAGCATGAACTGCCTTTTAAAGGTCATGCCACAGCATCTCAATCGGATTCAGGTCAGGACTTGGATGAGGTTACTCCAAAGTCTTCATTTCAGGTGGACTTGCTGGTGTGTTTTGGATCATTGTCCTGCTGCAGAAGCCAAGTGCGCTTCAGCCTGAGGTCACGAACAGATGGCCAGACATTCTCCTTCAGGATTTTTTGGTAGACAGCAGAATTCATGGTTCCATTTACCACAGCAAGTCTTCCAGGTCCTGAAGCAGCAAGACAGCCCTAGACCATCACACTACCACCACCATATTTTACTGGTGGTATGATGTTCTTTTTCTGAAATGCTGTGCTACTTTTATGGCAGATGTAATGGGACACACACCTTCCAGAAAGTTCAACTTTTGTCTCATTAGTCCACAGAGTATTTTCCCAAAAGTCTTGAGGATCATCAAGATGTCTTCTGGCAAAACTGAGACGAGCCTTTGTTCTTTTTGCTCAGCAGTGGTTTTCGTTTTGGAACTCTGCCACGCAGGCCATTTTTGCCCAGTCTCTTTCTTATGGTGGAGTCATGAACATTGACCTTAACTGAGGCAAGTGAGGCCTGCGGTTCTTTGGATGTTGTTTTGGAGTCTTTTGTGACCTCTTGGATGAGTTGTTGCTGCGCTCTTGGGGTAATTTTGGTCAGCCGGCCACTCCTGGGAAGGGTCCCCACTGTTCAGTGTTTTCTCCATTTGTGGATAGTGGCTCTCACTGTGGTTCAGTGGAGTCCCAAAGCTTTAGAAATGGCTTTATAACCTTTTCCAGACTAATAGATCTCAATTACTTTCTCATTTGTTCCTGAATTTCTATTGAATGTCTAGCTTTTGAGGATCTTTTGGTCTACTTTACTTTGTCAGGCAGGTCCTATTTAAGTGATTTCTTGATTGAGAGCAGGTGTGGCAGTCTTCAGGCCTGCGTGCGGCTAGAGAAATTGAACTCAGCTTTCCAAAGATGTGATAAACCAGTTAATTTATGTTTTTTTTTTTTAATTTCAGTTTTTGTAAAGGGTATACATGTCATTACAGCATTGCATTGTTTACATTTTCATCATGTTCCCTTTTTTTTGTTTTTTGACAACATTGGAAGAATAGTTATTACAACACCCTTTTTTTTAAGTGAAAGAAAAAGAATTAAAGAAAGCACAAAAAAAACAAACAAAAAACAAAACAAGAAAGGACAAAAACAAAACAAAAGAACAAAAAAAATAAAATAAAAATAAAAGAGCATCTGAGTAGCCTTGGAACAAAGAGAGGTGCCATTATTGGAAATGGTATTTGTCAAAGATTAGATCTGATGGAAGACACATATGCGATCCAGGATTGCCAAAAGTTCAAGAACCCATCCATGTCCTGTCTCAGTGCGAATGTCAACTTTTCCATCGAGTAAATGTCTTGAATCACGTTAATCCAATCTTCAGGTGTAGGACAATCCTTCAACATCCATTTTTTAGTTAGAGCTTTTTTACTTGCCAATATTAAAACAGTGTATAAGTATTTTTCTCCTCGTCTTTCCAGTGAGTCCGGTAGTAAACCCAAATACAAAGTTACAAAAGAAAAGGGGACTGTTATTTTGAATATTTTCCCCAATATTGCCTGTACATTGGTCCAATATTGGTGGATAACTGGGCATGACCAAAACACATGAAAATGATTTGCAGTCTCTTCACCACACAAGCACCAACAATTCAACCCCTTATGAGTAAATTTGTTTTGTGCAGGTGTTGTGAAAAATCTTACCAAATTTTTCCATCCAAATTCTCTCCACTGCAGGGATGAAGTACTTTTCCATTGTTGTTTATTTAGCTTTTCCCCATATTTCCAGTTGTAAAGTGAAATTCCCCTCTTTTTCCCATTTCTCTTTTATATATGATGTGTTGTCTCCTTTTAAGTCTTGAAGACCTTGGTATATTTTAGAGATGTATCTGATCCCTGGGATCCATTTATATGCCATTAAGAAGACATTCAGAACACCTGACTGGGCCCTTTCCAAATCCTCCTTTTTAAGTATATTGTTTATGTGGTGTCTAAGCTGAAAGAACCTGTAAAGGTCTTGATTTATTAGACCTTGTTTTTTCAAATTTTCAAAACTTCTTAAAATTTGGCCTTTAAAAAAATCGTAATATTTTATCAGTCCGTTCTCTTTCCACTTTTTAAATCTAGTGTCTGTTTTATTCGGAGTAAAGTCTGGATCATAGGCAATCCATTGCAGAAATCGATAGGGTTCTTTAGTTTGATTCTCTCTAACGATCTTAAACCAAATTTTTAGCGGGGTCTCTATCCACGGGTTAGTGTTATTCAAAAGTTTAGGTAAGGCATTATTCCTTATTATCGCCTGTAGGGAGATGTCCCTTGTTATTTGGCATTCCATCTCCTTCCATTGTGCAGTGTAGACTGGGTTACATATCTCTACTAAAGTTTTAATTTGTGCGGCTTTAAAATAGTCCCTGATATTTGGCAGCGCGAGCCCACCTTTGTCTTTGTTTAGCTGTAGGGTTCTATATCTGATTCTAGGTCTCTTGCCCTGCCATATGAATCTTGAGATCCTTCTGTCCAGTTCTTGCCATGTTTTTTTGGGAGGTTCTACCGGTATTGTTTGGAAGAGGTATAGAAGACGTGGAAGTATATTCATTTTGACTGCTTCAATTCTTTGTGCAGTACCCAAGAATGGTATCATATTCCATCTTGCTAGATCAGATTTTATTTTTGCCACCAGTGGATCATAGTTTAGTGTTATAATTTTGTTGAGTTGTTTCGGGATATTGACCCCCAGATATTTCATAGATTCCATCTTCCAGTTAGTTTTGAGTTTACTTAGTAAATATTGATTTGGGTCATAGTTGAATGTTAAAACTTGGGTTTTATGCATGTTTAGTTCGTACCCCGATAAATCTCCATACTCTGAAAAAACTGAGATTAGTTCTGGAAAAGAGGTGTCCGGCTGCCCCAGGTATATTAAAATGTCATCAGCAAAGAGTGCTATTTTATGTTCCTTCTGACCAAGTGTAATACCTTGAATTTTTTGATTCTGTCTTATCCATTGGCTCAGAGGTTCTATGAAGATTGCAAAGAGCAGTGGAGACAAGGGGCTGCCCTGACGACATCCTCTTTCCAGTTCAAAAGATGATGATAAATTACCGTTAATCCTCATTTTAGCTGTTGGTTTTTTATGTAATGCCTGCATAGTTCTAATGAAGTTATGAAAATTGAAACTGGATAAGATTCTATATAGGAAAGACCAGTCAACCAAATCGAATGCTTTTTCAGCATCTAATCCCAATATGGCTGCATTTAAGTTATATTTTTTTATATGATGAATTATGTGTAAAGTACGTCTAATGTTGTCTTGTGTCTGTCTTTGTCTTATAAAACCTGTTTGGTCTAAATGAATTAAGTCTGTCAGTATATTTTCTAACCTTTTGGCAAGGATAGTGGTAAAAAGCTTATAGTCCTGATTTAATACACTGATTGGTCTGTAGTTGGAGCATTCTAGTTTATCCTTTTCAGGTTTAGGTATGACTGCAATGACCCCTTCTCTCCAGGAGGGGGGGATTTCCCCTGTGTGGAGGACATAGTTAAATGTTTTCAGGAGGAGTGGAGATAGTTGCTGTTTAAAGGTTTTGTACCACTCTGCTGTATAGCCATCTGCTCCTGGGGATTTGTTAGCTTTAAGTTTCATAATTGCTTTTTCTAATTCTTTAGGTTGTATTTCTGACAGTAGTGTTTTATTTTGAGACTCAGTAAGTTGGGGAAGGTTTAATGTGTTTAGGAATGCTTCAGATGCGTTTTTATGTTTTTTGAGGGAGTACAAGTTCTTATAGTAGTTCTCGAAGCTTTTAAGAATATCCTGAATTCTGAATTTTATTTCCTTTGATACTGGGTCTCTGATTTTGTAGATTGCTCTCTCCGTTTGTTGTTTCCTCAATTTATATGCTAATAATTTTGCCAATTTGCTGCCTGCTTCATAGTATTTTTGTTTCAGAAATGTAAGTTTCTTCTGGATTTCTATTGTGTAGATCTCATTTATTTGTTTTTTAATTTCCTTAATTTTGAGCGAGTCATTTGAGTGTTGTCTTTGTGCTCTTTTTCTAGGTTCTTAAGTTCTGACTCTAATGTGGTTAGTTTTTCTTGTCTGTTTCTTTTGGATTGCCAATTTTGCAATAATCTTTTCCCTTATTACAGCTTTGCATGCCTCCCACAGTATTAAAGGGGATACTTCTCCATTATCATTTTCTTCCAAATATCTGAGAATATCTGATTCCAATTCATCTTTCAGTGGTCCTTTCAGGACATTTGAATTTAACCTCCAAGAAAATGTATTATTTGTGTATTTTTGGATACTTAAGTCCATATAGATCGGACTGTGGTCAGAGAGATCCATCAGTCCTATTTTACATGTTTTTACTCTTCCAATGTCTCTATTAAACATAAAAAAAATAGTCAATCCTTGAGTATGATGAATGTGGTGCTGAGTAAAATGTATAATCTTTTACACTGGGGTTGAATTCCCTCCACACATCACAGATTCCCATTTCTTTTAGTAGCATCCGAGTTTTCTTACTTTGAGTATTATTTTGATGTGGAAAATTACCTGATGTATCCCGGTATGAATTCAGTCTTAGGTTGAATTCTCCACCACATATCACTAAACCTTGGGCTTTAGTTATCATTAGGTCAAATACATTTTTATAAAATTTCCAGTTAGCCCCTGGAGGTGCATATACATTCAGCAGGGTGATATCTTCTCCCTCTAGCCGCCCAAGTACCAAACTGTATCTCCCTTCTTTATCTTTGTGTTCTGATTTTTTTTCAAATATAATTTTGGTTGAGATCAATGTCACTACTCCCCTCCTCCTCCCTGACTTATATGAAGATGAAGAGATCATTTTAAACCCTTGTCTATTGAGTTTAGTGTGCTCCACGTCTGTTGGGTGGGTTTCTTGTAAAAATATTATTCCTGCTTTGTCTTTTTTCATTTTGCGTAGAATCTTGGATCTTTTAACTGGATTCAGGATCCCTTTTACATTATATGAGATTATTTTGGTTACACCCTGTTTCTCTATTGTGTTGTCTTATTTAGTATAACAGTGTGGTGGCCCTCTTTTATGCTACTCAGAAACTGAAAGAACATTAAGAACATAAAAAAACATTAAGAACATAGTGTATGCTGACTTCCGGTCTGGACGCCATGGCGACTGCAGCTTAACACTGAAGTTCTCAGACCCAATCCAGGATAACACCTTGAAAATCAAACTTAACAGATTTTTGGAGGAGTGAAAATCAAAAGACAAAATCATCATGTCTAAAGGAAAACAGAAGAAACTGAAATTCTCCAGGCCAGGACACGTATCGGCCGGAGAATCCGAACTGGAAGATCTCCGTTCAGAAGACGAGGAACTGGTGATAGCTAACAAAAGGGTTAGCCTGAAATCACTATTTGAGGAGCTACGACGATTTCGCCGAGATGTTACGGCCGAATTTCGGGAATTCAGAGAAGAATTGAAAAGGACAAACAGCAGAGTGGACCAGGCCGAGAACCGAATCTTGGAAACAGAGGATCGAATAAAAGTGCTCGAAGATTCTGTGCTAGACCTACGCAAAAGACAAGCAGCTATAGAGGCTAAGCTAACCGACCAAGAAGGAAAACAAAGAAGAGACAACATAAGAATTCATGGTCTGATAGAAGGAACCGAAAATGGTTTTAACTCAATGGCAGAATGCGTGGAATCCTTACTAAGAGAGAAATTGGATATTCCACAAACCACCGACTTGAAGATAGAAAAGGCACATCGTTCATTAGCCGCTAGGCCGGCGGCGGAAGCGCCCCCACGTTCGGTGTTGGTAAGATTTTCCAATTTCAAAATAAAACAAGAGGTTGTAAGACTGGCCTGGCAGAAAAAAGGATTTATGCACCAGGAGAGAAAAGTCTACGTGGAACACGATTACGCCCCGGAGGTCCTTAAAAAGCGCAGGGAATACAATGACGCGAAAAAGGTGTTAAGAGAGAAGAAATTGCGCTTTCAGACACCATTTCCTGCGAAGTTAAGGGTCTTCTACGGCGATGAAACGTGTCTCTATAATTCGGCGGAAGAAGCAACAGCTGACATGGCGAAAAGAGGCCTCCCGGTAACGGTATTTAAACCCGCAGCAGACCCGAGTGAGAAGATCAAAGCGCAAACATGGACAACACAAAGACCTTCAAAATCCACGGACCAGCAGCGGGAAACCCAGCACCAGAGCGTCGCGGATAAACTATCCGTTTTCAGGTTGGAATAGCGACCTTTTTTTTTCTTTTCTTTTCTCTTGAATCAATCCGCACATCCAACCCCCCTCATACAAGGTAACAAACATTAAAGGAGATGCATATTCAGCATGTGGTAAAACATTTCATGGAACAATCATATTATTTGAAACAAATAAGTCTTTGTAATAAAAAAAAAACAAAAAAAAAAACTTGTTAAAATAGAAATGTGACAATAATCCACATGTTCTCCTCATACTAACAAATACTGTTTTTGCGTGAATGTTGATGTGATGGGGGTGGGAGGGTGCACACAATTTCACAGGGTTTAGGCATAAAGGGAAAAAAAAAAAAATCATTACAAGTTTGGATTGGGTTCTGAAACTCACGTTAAAAGCATGGGACTACTTTCAGTGGTAAGAGAGGGCCCTCAACACGTAACAGAGTTTGAGGAATTTCCCTCAGAGCCTTCATTCCATCAAGGCTCTTACAGGGTCTTTAAAAAGACCTCAGCTCAGGAAGTTCTTATGACAGCTTTTTGTTTTAAAGTTTTTTACACTATGTTCTTAATGTTTTTCTTGTTTTTAATGTTCTTTCAGTTTCTGAGTAGCACAAAAGAGGGCCACCACACAGTTATACTAAACAAAACAACACAATGGAGAAACAGGGTGTAACCAAAATAATTTCATATAATGTAAAAGGAATCCTGAATCCAGTTAAAAGATCCAAGATTCTAGGCAAAATGAAAAAAGACAAAGCAGGAATAATACTTTTACAAGAAACCCACCTAACAGACGTGGAACACAATAAACTCAGTAGACAAGGGTTTAAAATGATCTCTTCATCTTCATATAAATCAGGGAGGAGGAGGGGAGTAGCGACATTGATATCAACCAAAATTACATTTGAAAAAAAATCAGAACACAAAGATAAAGAAGGGAGATACAGTTTGGTAACTGGGCGGCTAGAGGGAGAAGATATCACCCTGCTGAATGTGTATGCTCCCCCAGGGGCTAACTGGAAATTTTATAAAAATGTATTCGACCTAATGATAACTAAAGCTCAAGGTTTAGTGATATGTGGTGGGGACTTCAATCTTAGACTGAATCCATACTGGGATGCTTCTGGTAATTCCCCACATCAAAATAACACCCAAAACAGGAAGACTCGGATGCTACTAAAAGAATTGGGAATCTGTGACGTGTGGAGGGAACTCAACCCCAGTGTAAAAGACTATACATTTTACTCAACTCCACATTCATCTTACTCAAGGATTGACTATTTTCTTATGTTTAATAGAGACATTGGAAGAGTAAAAACATGTAAAATAGGACTGATGGATCTCTCCGACCACAGTCCGATCTACATGGACTTAAATATCCAAAAATACACAAATAATACATTTTCTTGGAGGTTAAATTCAAATGTCCTGAAAGGACCATTGAAAGATGAATTGGAATCAGATATTCTCAGATATTTGGAAGATAACGATAATGGAGAAGTATCCCCTTTAATACTGTGGGATGCATGTAAAGCTGTAATAAGAGGAAAGATTATTGCAAAACTGGCAACCCAAAAGAAACTAAGACAAGAAAAACTATCCACATTAGAGTCAGAACTTAGGATCCTAGAAAAAGAACACAAAGGCAACACTCATTCTACTGACTCGCTCAAGATTAAGGAAATTAAAAACCAAATAAATGAGATCTACACAATAGAAATCCAGAAGAAACTTACATTTCTGAAACAAAAATACTATGAAGCAGGCAGTAAATCGGCAAAATTGCTAGCCTATAAATTGAGGAAACATCAAACAGAAAGAGCAATCTACAAAATCAGAGACCCAGTATCAAAGGAAATAAAATTCAGAATTCAGGATATTCTTTTTTTTTTTTTCCACAATATCTTTATTGAACCTTTTCTTTTTTTTTTTTTTAACAAACATGATACAAACAATCAAACACTAACACTAAAGTACTACAAAAAAAAAATGCACTAAAAACACCAACAACCACCAACAAAATCAAGTCTTCAACAATGCTCCTCTGTTTAGTCTAGACAATCCAATACATAAGTATACATATTATGTTCACCAGTTTGGAATTTACAAGGTCCACACACATCATTCACCTTCTTCTTCAAGAGTTATGTTTAAATTTTTTACATAATCAATAAAAGGTCTCCATATATTCTCAAACACAGTTTCCTTTGATTTCAGTATATATGTTATTCTTTCTAATGGAAGGTTTGTTAACATCTGTCTTAACCACTGAGTCACATCTGGTCTATGAGTCTTTTTCCATAATAGTGCAATACATTTTTTGGCATTAAGCAAACTGAGGTCTATGAATGTTCTTTCACTTTTATTAAAATTATGCTTTTCTGGGTACAGACCCAACAAAAACAGTTTAGGATTCAATATGATTTGTTTTGAGATTATTTTTTCAATTGTTACCCTCACCTCTTCCCAAAACATTCTTATTAATCTACATTCCCATAAACAATGAAATAGGGTTCCTTTACTTTCCATGCATTTTGTGCATGTATCTGGTATATTTTTGTTATATCTATTTAACTCCTCCGGTGTAACATACATCCGCATTAACCATTTGAAATGTATCAATTTAAGGCGTGCATTTATTGATTTGGTTTGAGCTTCTGTACAAGCCAATTCCCATTGTTCCTCTGAAATTTCAATTTGCAGATCTTCTTTCCAGTAGTTTAATCTTTTCAGTGAATTTTCACTTGAAGATAGTGTCAGTGAGTTATAAAACTCTGAAATAATACCCTTTCTTTTACTATCTTTCATCATCATTTTTTCCAAGGATGAATAAATAGGTCGAGTGAGAGCTTTATTTTGATTTGATCGAATAAAGTTTCTAAGTTGAAGATATTTAAAAAAATGTGTTCTATTGAGATTAAATTTGATCCTCAGCTCTTCAAAAGACATTATGTTGTCTGCACATGGCAAATATAAATCCTGAATCTTTTGTATCCCTTTTAAATTCCATACTTTAAATACAGCGTCCGCTCTCCCTGGTTTAAAATATTGATTACCCCATATTGGACTAAATTGTGACAATAACTGTGGTTCTTTTAAATAGTTTTTAGCTTCACACCATATTTTGATCATATGCTTTACAAATGGATTTTTAACTTGTTTTTGTAATTTTTTTGCCGAATCTGAGTATATGAATATGGGAAGAGGTAAAGGTAAATTGTATGATTCCATTTCAGTCCAGTGAGGGAGATCATTTGATGAAAAATAATATGTCATAGACCTCAGTTGTGCCGACCAATAATACAACATAAAATTTGGACATTTCAGACCTCCACGATCAAATGGTAAATATAATAAAGACAAACGTAATCTAGCCCTCCTGTTGTTCCATATAAATTCCACTAACTTTTTTTTTATTCTTGAGAATAGATCTAAAGGTGGTGATAAGGGAATGTATTGAAATAAATAAAGTATTTTAGGTAAAATATAACTTTTAAGTATATTGATTCTCCCGATCATCGACATTGGTAGTGACATCCATCTCTGAAGTAACTCATTGATATCTGACATTAAGGCTTCATAGTTGACACTGGCGACTGATTCTAGCTTAGGCATAATTTGGATTCCTAAATATTTAAACTGATTTACAACATTGAATTGATTTACCTCAGGGGCTGGGTAATTTCTCTGGGTCTCATTTAGCATTAATATTGAAGATTTAGTTTTATTTATTTTATATCCTGATATTTCCCCAAAATTCTTTATTAAATTCAACAAGGTTGGAATTGATTTTTTTAGATTCGACATAAACAAAATTATGTCATCGGCGTACAGGGAGATTTTATGTTCTGTTGGTCCAACTTTAATTCCATATATTTGTGAATGTAAACGTATCGCTATCGCTAAAGGTTCAATTGCCATAGTAAACAGTAAAGGTGAAAGTGGACAGCCTTGTCGACATCCTCTATTGATTTTTATTGGTTTTGAAATATTGTTATTTGTTAGGATTTCTGCTGTAGCATTATTGTACATTATTTGAACCCATTTTATGAAATTATTTCCAAGTCCAAACCTTTGTAGGACTTCAAAAAGAAAGGGCCATTCAACTCTATCAAAGGCCTTTTCGGCGTCCAATGATAGGAGAGCTGTATCCGGTGCTTCTTTATTAAAATAAATAATATTAAATAGTCTTCTTACATTATGGAAGCCTTGTCTACCCTTTATAAAGCCATTCTGATCTCGATTAATAATATTTGGTAAAATTTCTTGTATTCGTCTTGCTAAAATTTTACAGATTATCTTAAGGTCAGCATTTAATAGACTTATTGGTCTCATATTTTCACATTTATTAGAGGGTTTACCTGGTTTTGGCAACAGTATAATTAAGGCATTATGCATGTATGGTGGTAAATTACTATTTTGAAATGCTTCTAAAACCATTTCCAAAAAAGGTTTTATTAATTTATTCTTAAATTTTTTATAAAGGTCAACTGGAAGACCATCTGGTCCTGCACTTTTTCCTGATTTCATATTATCAATGGCTAGCCCAACTTCTTCTTGACTAATTTTAGACTCCAGTATCTCCCTGTTTTCATTTGGAATACACGGTATAGATAGTCCATCCAAAAACCCATTTAGTTTTGTTAAATCAGTTTCATTTTTTGTATCATATAATTTTTCATAGTAATCTCTAAAGGCTCTATTAATTTCTAAAGGATCTACAACTACCTGTTACTTATAATACTGGTAATTGGTGTTTTAAATTCTAATTGTTTAATCTGCCATGCCAATAATTTTCCTGATTTTTCACCTTGTTCATAAAAAGATTGCTTCAATCTTAGAAGACTCGAGGCAGCTCTATACGCTGATTTTTTGTCATATTCAGCTCTCAGAATCAGTAATTCGTTCTCTAACTTTGGGTCACTTCCTGCATACACTTTTTCTTGAAGAATTTTTAGTTTATGTTCCAATTGGACTCTCTCCTCTCGAGTCTTCTTAGATTTTGAGCCTGTATAACTAATAATATGTCCCCTAATAAAAGCTTTGAAAGCCTCCCACTTTATACATGCTGATGTTTGTGTAGTATTGATATCAAAGAACTCATCTATCTGTTTTTCTATGTACTTAACAAATTCCTCATCCTGAAGCCATTTATGCTGAAATTGCCACCTACCTGGTTCCTTTGTCAATTTCTTATCTACATATATAAGACAACAGGGTGCTTGATCAGAGATCACAATATTATCATAAAAGCAGTTTTGAATCTTGGACCTTAATTCTGTGGAGATCAAAAAATAGTCAATACGTGAGAATGTCTTGTAGGTATTAGAATAACAAGAGTAGGCTTTAACTTGTGGTTTCATTTCTCTCCATATATCTAGCAATCTCAATTCTTTCATAAAATGCTAAATGATCATCCTGCATCCATTGTGCGTACAGTCCAGTCCTGTTGATCTATCTATACCGGGGTTCAATGTACAATTAAAATCCCCTGCTATTATATGTTGCCCTGTAAGTGATGATAAGATAAGAAATAAAGTAGCAAAGAACTTTTGATCATCTATATTGGGACCGTATAAGTTAACCAGATTTATATTTTCTAATAGCAAAGATCCTTGAATAATTAGACATCTTCCAAATTTGTCTCCAATTACATTTTTCACTTGAAATGGGACTGATTTATGTATGAGAGTCATAACTCCCCTGGCTCGGGATGAAAATGATGAAGTGAATACACTTCCTTGCCATCTACTCCTAATTCTTTTTACATCCTCCTCTATTAGATGAGTTTCTTGTAAAAACACAATTTTTGAACCTATGTCTTTTATTTTATTCATAACTTGTTGAAGTTTTTTAAATTTTATAGACCTCTGCAATTCCATGAAGTTAAATTAAGATTAACGCTTTGGTCTATAATCAATAGGGAGTTTGGGATTACCTCGCAATATAAACATGCTCATACAGAGAAGCAAAAACATGAGTGGTTGAACATTCATCCTACAAACTACACACAAACAAATTCCCCCTTCCCACATTCGTGGTGATCCCCCCAAAATCAAAAAAAAAAAATTCCATCTCCCGATATAGCCATCGACCGCTCCACACCCACGAGGACCAGCCAAAGCCACTCCTTCTTCATCCTCCCAATCACCCTAACTCTACTGCTTTAAATGACGTAACATTAACTCTCTTCTGTAGTTTTCCAACTTAACTCCAAAATTTTATAGCAGCTTTGTACATCACAGGTTTTTTTTTTTTTGTAATACAATCTATATTTTGTGAACTTGCTATATGCTTCAGATCAGTTAGATGCCTGTGCAAATGCTTAAATATTCTACCTTATATTTTATTCATGCTTAGCTCCCACCAGTCTCTGCTTGGATCTTCTTGATGAACTCCTGTGCCTCCTCAGGGGTCTTGAAGATGTGTGTTCTGCCCTTATACGTGACCAGCAGTCTTGCAGGGTGAATTACTCCATGACGAATCCCAAGGTTGCGCAGCTCTTTACGGACGGGGTCAAACTGCTTCCTCAACCATTGGATTCCTGTGGCCAAATCTGGGTAGAACCGCACCTGTTGATCCTGGTATTTAATTTCTCCTTTGGCTCGCGCCACGTCGGAGATCGTCATCCTGTATCTGTAGCTGAGGAACTTCATAATTAACGTCCTCGGTGCTGCCTTATTATCTCTCTGTGGGCCAATTCGGTGGGCGCTTTCTAAAACGATTGATGATTGCAGCTCCGCGTTGTTCAGCGCTTCTGGAATCCACTTTTCCAAAAAGGAACACGGGTCCCGACCCTCGGTTCCCTCCGGTAGACCCACCAGCCTCAGGTTGTTCCGTCTCGACCGGGACTCCAAGTCCAGGACATTATCTTCCAGACATTTATTTTTTTCTTCTAAAGTGCGCACTTTAATTGAAGGCCGGCAACGTCATCTTCAGCACTGGAAACTCGAAGCTCCACCTGCGCCACTCGTTCCACACAGTCACCCAATTCCTTTCTCATTCCTTCCAACGCTGCCATAATCCCATCAAATTTAGCGGAAAAGTCTGCTCTCATTGAACTAATGGCAGCGAGCACCGCACCTGTGTCGTCACCCGCAGTCACCGCACCGCTGCTAGCTTCCTCCGCCATATCTGGAGCTTTTACTGCTGCGTCACAGACATGAAAGTCCGTTAATTTGAACTGTTTCGGCGGTTCAATTTTTCCTCCACCTGATTTCCCAGCCTTAGGCTTCACTGGCATATCCTCGCCCAAACGCTGGGATAGGTTCTGTTCCAAATGAGAGAGTTATTTGCCGATTTTTTTTCTCTAGGAGCAGAGCAGAGTGATACATGTCCTTCTACGTAGCCGCCATAACCGGAAGTCTGAAGTATCATTTTTAGTTAAATATTAACTGACAAATGGGCAACACTGATGCAACGGTTGCAGTCAAACAGGTCCTTCTGCTGTGTAGAATAATGTTGGGTATTTTGTAGTTAATTTGGTTGATTAGTTTAAAATAAAAAAACTTATAACAAAATATTGCTAAAGTATAAAGTGATGCACTACAATGGGTCTCAAATATTTGTAAACGTGTCCTGTTATAGTACTGCATGAGTTTGTTGATGATACACAGAAGAAATTCAATATTCTACTGAACTACATCACTGAACAGTGATAAACTAATATAATACTCACACGTGATCTGCATTGTTGTTTATGCAAATCCGACGGCGAACGCTGGGACAGCGCGTGACGTCATCCATTCAGTAACTGGCAGGCTGCAGACAGAACACCCAGATGCTCTTCTCCTCATCTCAGGCGATTTCAACCATGTTTCACTGTCTCCCATTCTACCCACGTTTACCCAGTATGTCACATGCCACACCAGAGACAATAAAACACTGGACTTATTCTACGCAAACACTAAGGAGGCGTACACCTCATCACAACTCCCCCCACTCGGGAGATTGGATCACAACTTGGTTCATCTCTGGCCGGTGTACAAACCCCTAGTGCACAGACAACCTCCGGCCATGCGCACAGTGAAGTTATGGTCTGAGGAGGCAATGGACGCTCTAAAGGGCTGTTTTGAAACCACCCCCTGGGAGCAGCTCTGCAATCCACATGGAGAGGATATCGATGGCCTCACTCACACCATCACGGACTACATCAGCTTTTGTGTGGACAACACCGTTCCCACCAAGACCATACGGTGTTGCTCAAACAACAAACCCTGGATCAACCCTGAGATAAAAACACTTCTGAGAGAGAAGACGAGGATCTTCAGGTCGGGGAACAGGGAGATGCTGAAGTCCATACAGAGGGAGCTGAGGAGGAAGATCAGAGAAGGCAAGGACAGCTTCAGGAAGAAGATGGAGGACAAGCTGCAACAGAGTGACATCAGCAGGGTCTGGAGAAACCTTAAAACCATCTCTGGGCTCCAGAATACCTCCCCCCAGGCCACAGGGGGCAGGGAGTGGGCGAACAATTTGAATCTATTTTTCAATAGATTTGACCAACCGCCCTCCCCCCCTGACTGCACAACAACCACTGCTGCCTCTAAAGACATCAAGTCCTGCTGCCCACTCCCCACTCCACCAACACCCCCCCACTCCCAACACACAGCCCCCCAACCTGACCCTCACTAAGACCCAGGTGAGGACAGAGCTGAGGAAGATCAAGGCGAGGAAGGCGTCCGGACCGGACGGCATCAGCGCAAAGCTCCTCAAGTCCTGTGCAGACCAGCTGTGTGGGATTGTGGAGTACATCTTCAATCTGAGCCTGAAGCTGGGGAGGGTACCACAGCTGTGGAAAACATCTTGTGTGGTACCTGTACCAAAGACTTCCCACCCCAAAGATCTGAACAGCTACAGACCAGTGGCCTTGACGTCCCACATGATGAAGACCCTGGAGAGACTGCTCCTTGCTCACCTCCGCCCCCTGGTGGGACCAGCGATGGATCCACTCCAGTTCGCCTACCAGCATGGCATTGGGGTGATCGTCCTCCTTCACCGTTTTCTGTCCCACCTGGAGAAGCCCGGGAATACGGTGAGGATCATGTTCTTTGACTTCTCCAGTGCTTTCAACACCATCCAACCGATGATCCTGAAGGACAAGATGCTGTGCGCAGGGGTGGACCAGCACCTGTCATCATGGATCCTGGACTACCTCACTAAAGGGCCTTTTCCACTAGCACGCTTTAGCGCGACACGGGACGGCTCAGCACGCTTTGTACGCTTTTCCACAAGCCCCAACACGGTTTAACAGCTGCAATTCTCAGCCCCGCTGAAGGGCAGGGTACAGCAGTGCTGAGCTGTGCCGTGTTGTGACGTTAACAGACTGGTCACCGCTGATTGGTCAGGTCGTAACCAGCGCTGATTGGTCAGGTTGTAACCGCCCCTCTCCTCCTCCTCATCTACCAAATCTTCACGACCTTCTCAATAAAGTTTTTGAAAAAAAAAAAAAAAAAAGAATCTTCACGACCGCCTTTACTCAGCACGCAACCACTGTTGGCGGTTCCTTTTCAGTGTATTGCTGTGCTATTTTCATTTATTCTCTATCAAAAATGGCTTCGCGTAATAAGGGTGTTCCATGGACCAGTAAGGAGGTGCAGTGTCTGCTCACTGCATTGTCAGACGAACGTATCCAGCGCGAGTTAGACGGAGCCGCCCGGAATGAAAAAATATACCGGGAGGTCTCGACATCGGAGTCCTTTAACGGTGAGTTTTAATTTTTTTTTTATTGTGCGTTTTTTCGCAAATATATTCGGTAAGACGCTCAGTTTATTTATGCAATAAAAAAGCTGTTCATTTGTGGATGGATCGCTGCTTTATTGCAGCACAATGCGGACTAAAGCTTTTATTTTAATTATTCATGTGAACAATACGCTGAAATAAGGTTATGTATTCTTGTTAAAAACTATTGTCTTTTCTGTATATCTTGCACTTACGTGCTGTATTTTATTGTGTGCATTTTCCTTGTAGAATCATCCAACGCGTCCGCCGCGACAGCCCGTCCGGATTATTCAACCGAGCCATCCTGACCCACAGCTGGCAGAGATGCCTTCATTCATCCGAGTCGTGACCCAGTTTGGGAAGCTGGTGTAGACACTCAGTGGTCGGCGTGTATAAAATGTCGATTAACCTTCATGTTGTGTTGCAAAGTTTTTTTTTCTTTTAATATTTTGTATATAATAAAATGGAATTGTTTTGGAAAGTGTGGTTTGTCTGTTATAACACTGAATTATAAAACAGTATAATTACATAGAAATTCCATTGCCTAGTCTGATCAAAATGATGCTGATCTTCCTGTCAGGGTCAACCATTGTAAAGGTAATGTAATTTTTAACTAGACCAAAAAACAAATGTTTTTGTAAGCTTTCTGTTCTTTTTATTGAAATATCATAAAAAATTAGCCCCACATGATCCAGTTCTAAACTTTGGGTACATTTTTTATGTTAACTTATAAGAAGTTGCACAGTTGGACTTTAAAATGCAGCAGGAGAGACTGATCAAGCTTACAAGTCAAAGTATGTAAAAAAGTAAGTATATGTAAATTGAATGTTCTATCGGCATTCCAAATTCAGAGATTTACAATACTTTAGAAGGAGTGTAGCATCATCTAAACGGAAAATAATACTGTTGTTCCAAACGTTGATCTGAAGGTGAAAAACAAGAATTTTTTTAATTCAGTACATCCAAAATGCCCTAGGATGTAAAAAATAATAATTTGGTGTAGGCCAGTGTGCCACCGTCTCATTATTTAATACGAATAAAAACAAGTTTCAGCTCATTATTTCTAGGTCATTTGGCAGTTAATTCAAAACAAAAGTGACTTGTGTTGTTGCAGCTTAATTATGAGATAAAATTAATTATGAGATAAATCCACAGAGTGAGCAAGGCAATAATCCTTGGATCCTTTTTTGTCTCGTGTAAATAAGGACTCAGTCGGGTGCGTAACGTCACGGGAGTGTGGCCCCGCCTCGCTGAGAATCTGCTGCTGCCCCGCTTCTAAAACCTCCTTAAAAAAAAAAAAAAAAAAAACACAGCACAAGCACAACACCGTGCTAATGGAGACAGAAGCATTCCGAGCCGTACTGAAGTGAATCGAGCCGTACCGAGGTGTGCTGGGCTAGTGGAAAACAGGCTTAACTGGCCTCAGTTTGTGAGAACCCGGGACTGTGTGTCTGACATGATCATCGGTAGCACGGGGGCCCCCAGGGAACGGTTTTGGCTCCCTTCCTGTTCACCCTTTATACTGCGGACTTCTCACACAACACAACACACTGCCATCTACAGAAGTTCTCTGATGACTCTGCGATCGTTGGCCTCATCTCCAACGGAGATGAAGCTGAGTACAGAGGGCTTATCCAGGACTTCGTGGACTGGTGCCACCAGAACTGCCTCCAGATCAACGCGAGGAAAACTAAGGAGCTGGTGGTGGACTGCCGCAGGCAAGGACAACCCCTCACAGCACCAGTAAATATACAGGGAACAGACATCGAGATGGTGACATCCTATAAGTACCTGGGTGTTCATCTGAACAATAAACTAGACTGGTCACACAATACTGACGCACTCTACAAGAAGGGACAGCGCAGGCTGTTCCTACTGAGGAGACTCAGGTCTTTTGGCGTACAAGGGGTGCTGCTGAAGACATTCTATGACACGGTGGTGGCATCAGCAATCACTTTTGGAGTGGTCTGCTGGGGCAGTGGCATTACAGCGGCCGATAGGAAGAGACTGAACAAATTGATCAAGAAAGCTAGCTCTGTCCTGGGGCAGCGCCTTGACCCAGTGGAGGAGATGGGAGAGAGAAGGATGGTGGCTAAACTATCATCTCTCCTGGAGTCCGAGTTCCACCCTATGCAGGACATACTGAATGCACTGAGGAGCTCATTTAGCAGCAGACTACATCATCCTAGGTGCACAACTGAGAGGTTTCGCAGGTCCTTCCTACCTACGGCTGTCAGACTGTACAACCAAAGTAGGGCTGCTCGCAGAGATAGCAAAAAGACGTGACGACCTAATAGTATTGAATGCAAAAGATGCAATAGACTTACACAATGGTTCCCTCCAGTATACAACTAGGAAAATACCGGTCGCTATGGAGGGTGAGAATATGTATGGGTACATAATCATACCATGTAGGATAACTAAGTAGACGGTTGTGCTGTTTATTACATCTAGCTACAATGCTCCACACTGTGTGTGTTTATATATTTACATATTTATTCCATCTAGCTACAATGCTCCGCACTGTGTGTTTATATACTCATATATTTATTCCATCCAGCTACAATGCTCCGCACTGTTTATATATTTATATATCCATCCCATCTAGCTACAATGTTCCGCACTGTGTGTCTATATATATGTGTGTGTGTGTGTGTGTGTGTGTACATATGTATTCTTGCTGCTCTTGTTTTTTTCTCTTGCCTTCTGATTGTTGCTCTGAGTGTTGCTATCCCTGTGCTGTTGCAATCCTGGAATTTCCCCATTGTGGGACTAATAAAGGCTTATCTTATAATTATGACTGAACAACTCCCATTCCTCAAAGTGCAAGATACACTACCTTGAATATAAGTGATAAAAGATCACACAAATAAGTGATCTGACAAACAAGAGATCTGAAACAGTCGCTAATATTGGATGTCCCATTCATTTTCAATATTTAGGTATTTTGTAATTGATATTCACACAATCAAATAAATCTTAGTGCAATTTACTCCCTTTTATATTTGTCAAATTCTAACATGTGATTACAGACATATAGCCTACACCTCTTTGTTTTCAACTTTCAAACACAGTCTACATTTCGGCCTGTAAAGCCTAACTGGGATACCTGTTTCAGACAGGAATACTTGCGTTCTACAGGCAATGCACTAGTATATATGACAACTTTTCAGCTCATCCCCAAATTCAAATTATTTGGTCCTCGGTCTGTTTCCAACCTCTCCTGAAAACTTCATCAAAATCCGTGAATAATGTTATAAGTTATGCTGTTAACAGATTTGTTTGTAAATGTGAAGTATGATCAATCTATGTGAACTTTTGGGATTCACCAGTCGTATCTAGAAATTTAGTACATTTACTAACAAAATTTGCGAGTGGTCCAGATCAGTTCAAAGAGTTATGTGTAAATAGTTTGCTGTTATTCTAACCTTACTTTTCACTAAATGGCTCTACGCTTTGTCTGAATCAAGTACATCGTGGTGTGAAAAAGTGTTTGCCCCTTCCTGATTTCTCATTTTTTTGTATTTGTCACACTTAAATGTTTCAGATTATCAAACAAATTTAAATATTAGACAAACATAACACAAGTAAATACAAAATGCAGTTTTTAAATGAGGGTGTTTATTATTAAGGGGGAAAAAAAATCCAAACCTTCATGGCCCTGTGTGGAAAAAGTGATTGCCCCCTAAACCTAATAACTGGTTGGGCCATTGCAGCAACAACTGCAATCAAGAATTTGCAGTAACTGGCAATGAGTCTTTTACAGCACTGTGGAGAAATTTTGGCCCACTCATCTTTGCAGAATTGTTGTAATTCAGCCACATTGGAGGGTTTTCGAGCATGAACTGCCTTTTAAAGGTCATGCCACAGCATCTCAATCGGATTCAGGTCAGGACTTGGATGAGGTTACTCCAAAGTCTTCATTTCAGGTGGACTTGCTGGTGTGTTTTGGATCATTGTCCTGCTGCAGAAGCCAAGTGCGCTTCAGCCTGAGGTCACGAACAGATGGCCAGACATTCTCCTTCAGGATTTTTTGGTAGACAGCAGAATTCATGGTTCCATTTACCACAGCAAGTCTTCCAGGTCCTGAAGCAGCAAGACAGCCCTAGACCATCACACTACCACCACCATATTTTACTGGTGGTATGATGTTCTTTTTCTGAAATGCTGTGCTACTTTTATGGCAGATGTAATGGGACACACACCTTCCAGAAAGTTCAACTTTTGTCTCATTAGTCCACAGAGTATTTTCCCAAAAGTCTTGAGGATCATCAAGATGTCTTCTGGCAAAACTGAGACGAGCCTTTGTTCTTTTTGCTCAGCAGTGGTTTTCGTTTTGGAACTCTGCCACGCAGGCCATTTTTGCCCAGTCTCTTTCTTATGGTGGAGTCATGAACATTGACCTTAACTGAGGCAAGTGAGGCCTGCGGTTCTTTGGATGTTGTTTTGGAGTCTTTTGTGACCTCTTGGATGAGTTGTTGCTGCGCTCTTGGGGTAATTTTGGTCAGCCGGCCACTCCTGGGAAGGGTCCCCACTGTTCAGTGTTTTCTCCATTTGTGGATAGTGGCTCTCACTGTGGTTCAGTGGAGTCCCAAAGCTTTAGAAATGGCTTTATAACCTTTTCCAGACTAATAGATCTCAATTACTTTCTCATTTGTTCCTGAATTTCTATTGAATGTCTAGCTTTTGAGGATCTTTTGGTCTACTTTACTTTGTCAGGCAGGTCCTATTTAAGTGATTTCTTGATTGAGAGCAGGTGTGGCAGTCTTCAGGCCTGCGTGCGGCTAGAGAAATTGAACTCAGCTTTCCAAAGATGTGATAAACCAGTTAATTTATGTTTTTTTTTTTTAATTTCAGTTTTTGTAAAGGGTATACATGTCATTACAGCATTGCATTGTTTACATTTTCATCATGTTCCCTTTTTTTTGTTTTTTGACAACATTGGAAGAATAGTTATTACAACACCCTTTTTTTTAAGTGAAAGAAAAAGAATTAAAGAAAGCACAAAAAAAAACAAACAAAAAACAAAACAAGAAAGGACAAAAACAAAACAAAAGAACAAAAAAAATAAAATAAAAATAAAAGAGCATCTGAGTAGCCTTGGAACAAAGAGAGGTGCCATTATTGGAAATGGTATTTGTCAAAGATTAGATCTGATGGAAGACACATATGCGATCCAGGATTGCCAAAAGTTCAAGAACCCATCCATGTCCTGTCTCAGTGCGAATGTCAACTTTTCCATCGAGTAAATGTCTTGAATCACGTTAATCCAATCTTCAGGTGTAGGACAATCCTTCAACATCCATTTTTTAGTTAGAGCTTTTTTACTTGCCAATATTAAAACAGTGTATAAGTATTTTTCTCCTCGTCTTTCCAGTGAGTCCGGTAGTAAACCCAAATACAAAGTTACAAAAGAAAAGGGGACTGTTATTTTGAATATTTTCCCCAATATTGCCTGTACATTGGTCCAATATTGGTGGATAACTGGGCATGACCAAAACACATGAAAATGATTTGCAGTCTCTTCACCACACAAGCACCAACAATTCAACCCCTTATGAGTAAATTTGTTTTGTGCAGGTGTTGTGAAAAATCTTACCAAATTTTTCCATCCAAATTCTCTCCACTGCAGGGATGAAGTACTTTTCCATTGTTGTTTATTTAGCTTTTCCCCATATTTCCAGTTGTAAAGTGAAATTCCCCTCTTTTTCCCATTTCTCTTTTATATATGATGTGTTGTCTCCTTTTAAGTCTTGAAGACCTTGGTATATTTTAGAGATGTATCTGATCCCTGGGATCCATTTATATGCCATTAAGAAGACATTCAGAACACCTGACTGGGCCCTTTCCAAATCCTCCTTTTTAAGTATATTGTTTATGTGGTGTCTAAGCTGAAAGAACCTGTAAAGGTCTTGATTTATTAGACCTTGTTTTTTCAAATTTTCAAAACTTCTTAAAATTTGGCCTTTAAAAAAATCGTAATATTTTATCAGTCCGTTCTCTTTCCACTTTTTAAATCTAGTGTCTGTTTTATTCGGAGTAAAGTCTGGATCATAGGCAATCCATTGCAGAAATCGATAGGGTTCTTTAGTTTGATTCTCTCTAACGATCTTAAACCAAATTTTTAGCGGGGTCTCTATCCACGGGTTAGTGTTATTCAAAAGTTTAGGTAAGGCATTATTCCTTATTATCGCCTGTAGGGAGATGTCCCTTGTTATTTGGCATTCCATCTCCTTCCATTGTGCAGTGTAGACTGGGTTACATATCTCTACTAAAGTTTTATTTGTGCGGCTTTAAAATAGTCCCTGATATTTGGCAGCGCGAGCCCACCTTTGTCTTTGTTTAGCTGTAGGGTTCTATATCTGATTCTAGGTCTCTTGCCCTGCCATATGAATCTTGAGATCCTTCTGTCCAGTTCTTGCCATGTTTTTTTGGGAGGTTCTACCGGTATTGTTTGGAAGAGGTATAGAAGACGTGGAAGTATATTCATTTTGACTGCTTCAATTCTTTGTGCAGTACCCAAGAATGGTATCATATTCCATCTTGCTAGATCAGATTTTATTTTTGCCACCAGTGGATCATAGTTTAGTGTTATAATTTTGTTGAGTTGTTTCGGGATATTGACCCCAGATATTTCATAGATTCCATCTTCCAGTTAGTTTTGAGTTTACTTAGTAAATATTGATTTGGGTCATAGTTGAATGTTAAAACTTGGGTTTTATGCATGTTTAGTTCGTACCCCGATAAATCTCCATACTCTGAAAAAACTGAGATTAGTTCTGGAAAAGAGGTGTCCGGCTGCCCCAGGTATATTAAAATGTCATCAGCAAAGAGTGCTATTTTATGTTCCTTCTGACCAAGTGTAATACCTTGAATTTTTTGATTCTGTCTTATCCATTGGCTCAGAGGTTCTATGAAGATTGCAAAGAGCAGTGGAGACAAGGGGCTGCCCTGACGACATCCTCTTTCCAGTTCAAAAGATGATGATAAATTACCGTTAATCCTCATTTTAGCTGTTGGTTTTTTATGTAATGCCTGCATAGTTCTAATGAAGTTATGAAAATTGAAACTGGATAAGATTCTATATAGGAAAGACCAGTCAACCAAATCGAATGCTTTTTCAGCATCTAATCCCAATATGGCTGCATTTAAGTTATATTTTTTTATATGATGAATTATGTGTAAAGTACGTCTAATGTTGTCTTGTGTCTGTCTTTGTCTTATAAAACCTGTTTGGTCTAAATGAATTAAGTCTGTCAGTATATTTTCTAACCTTTTGGCAAGGATAGTGGTAAAAAGCTTATAGTCCTGATTTAATACACTGATTGGTCTGTAGTTGGAGCATTCTAGTTTATCCTTTTCAGGTTTAGGTATGACTGCAATGACCCCTTCTCTCCAGGAGGGGGGGATTTCCCCTGTGTGGAGGACATAGTTAAATGTTTTCAGGAGGAGTGGAGATAGTTGCTGTTTAAAGGTTTTGTACCACTCTGCTGTATAGCCATCTGCTCCTGGGGATTTGTTAGCTTTAAGTTTCATAATTGCTTTTTCTAATTCTTTAGGTTGTATTTCTGACAGTAGTGTTTTATTTTGAGACTCAGTAAGTTGGGGAAGGTTTAATGTGTTTAGGAATGCTTCAGATGCGTTTTTATGTTTTTTGAGGGAGTACAAGTTCTTATAGTAGTTCTCGAAGCTTTTAAGAATATCCTGAATTCTGAATTTTATTTCCTTTGATACTGGGTCTCTGATTTTGTAGATTGCTCTCTCCGTTTGTTGTTTCCTCAATTTATATGCTAATAATTTTGGCCAATTTGCTGCCTGCTTCATAGTATTTTTGTTTCAGAAATGTAAGTTTCTTCTGGATTTCTATTGTGTAGATCTCATTTATTTGTTTTTTAATTTCCTTAATTTTGAGCGAGTCATTTGAGTGTTGTCTTTGTGCTCTTTTTCTAGGTTCTTAAGTTCTGACTCTAATGTGGTTTAGTTTTTCTTGTCTGTTTCTTTTGGATTGCCAATTTTGCAATAATCTTTTCCCTTATTACAGCTTTGCATGCCTCCCACAGTATTAAAGGGGATACTTCTCCATTATCATTTTCTTCCAAATATCTGAGAATATCTGATTCCAATTCATCTTTCAGTGGTCCTTTCAGGACATTTGAATTTAACCTCCAAGAAAATGTATTATTTGTGTATTTTTGGATACTTAAGTCCATATAGATCGGACTGTGGTCAGAGAGATCCATCAGTCCTATTTTACATGTTTTTACTCTTCCAATGTCTCTATTAAACATAAAAAAAATAGTCAATCCTTGAGTATGATGAATGTGGTGCTGAGTAAAATGTATAATCTTTTACACTGGGGTTGAATTCCCTCCACACATCACAGATTCCCATTTCTTTTAGTAGCATCCGAGTTTTCTTACTTTGAGTATTATTTTGATGTGGAAAATTACCTGATGTATCCCGGTATGAATTCAGTCTTAGGTTGAATTCTCCACCACATATCACTAAACCTTGGGCTTTAGTTATCATTAGGTCAAATACATTTTTATAAAATTCCAGTTAGCCCTGGAGGTGCATATACATTCAGCAGGGTGATATCTTCTCCTCTAGCTGCCCAAGTACCAAACTGTATCTCCCTTCTTTATCTTTGTGTTCTGATTTTTTTTCAAATATAATTTTGGTTGAGATCAATGTCACTACTCCCCTCCTCCTCCCTGACTTATATGAAGATGAAGAGATCATTTTAAACCCTTGTCTATTGAGTTTAGTGTGCTCCACGTCTGTTGGGTGGGTTTCTTGTAAAAATATTATTCCTGCTTTGTCTTTTTTCATTTTGCCTAGAATCTTGGATCTTTTAACTGGATTCAGGATCCCTTTTTACATTATATGAGATTATTTTGGTTACACCCTGTTTCTCCATTGTGTTGTCTTATTTAGTATAAGACAACACAATGGAGAAACAGTGTGGTGGCCCTCTTTTATGCTACTCAGAAACTGAAAGAACATTAAGAACATAAAAAAACATTAAGAACATAGTGTATGCTGACTTCCGGTCTGGACGCCATGGCGACTGCAGCTTAACACTGAAGTTCTCAGACCCAATCCAGGATAACACCTTGAAAATCAAACTTAACAGATTTTTGGAGGAGTGAAAATCAAAAGACAAAATCATCATGTCTAAAGGAAAACAGAAGAAAACTGAAATTCTCCAGGCCAGGACACGTATCGGCCGGAGAATCCGAACTGGAAGATCTCCGTTCAGAAGACGAGGAACTGGTGATAGCTAACAAAAAGGGTTAGCCTGAAATCACTATTTGAGGAGCTACGACGATTTCGCCGAGATGTTACGGCCGAATTTCGGGAATTCAGAGAAGAATTGAAAAGGACAAACAGCAGAGTGGACCAGGCCGAGAACCGAATCTTGGAAACAGAGGATCGAATAAAAGTGCTCGAAGATTCTGTGCTAGACCTACGCAAAAGACAAGCAGCTATAGAGGCTAAGCTAACCGACCAAGAAGGAAAACAAAGAAGAGACAACATAAGAATTCATGGTCTGATAGAAGGAACCGAAATGGTTTTAACTCAATGGCAGAATGCGTGGAATCCTTACTAAGAGAGAAATTGGATATTCCACAAACCACCGACTTGAAGATAGAAAAGGCACATCGTTCATAGCCGCTAGGCCGGCGGCGGAAGCGCCCCCACGTTCGGTGTTGGTAAGATTTTCCAATTTCAAAATAAAACAAGAGGTTGTAAGACTGGCCTGGCAGAAAAAAGGATTTATGCACCAGGAGAGAAAAGTCTACGTGGAACACGATTACGCCCCGGAGGTCCTTAAAAAGCGCAGGGAATACAATGACGCGAAAAAGGTGTTAAGAGAGAAGAAATTGCGCTTTCAGACACCATTTCCTGCGAAGTTAAGGGTCTTCTACGGCGATGAAACGTGTCTCTATAATTCGGCGGAAGAAGCAACAGCTGACATGGCGAAAAGAGGCCTCCCGGTAACGGTATTTAAACCCGCAGCAGACCCGAGTGAGAAGATCAAAGCGCAAACATGGACAACACAAAGACCTTCAAAATCCACGGACCAGCAGCGGGAAACCCAGCACCAGAGCGTCGCGGATAAACTATCCGTTTTCAGGTTGGAATTAGCGACCTTTTTTTTTTTTTCTTTTCTCTTGAATCAATCCGCACATCCAACCCCCCTCATACAAGGTAACAAACATTAAAGGAGTTGCATATTCAGCATGTGGGTAAAACATTTCATGGAACAATCATATTATTTGAAACAAATAAGTCTTTGTAATAAAAAAAAAAACAACAAAAAAAAACTTGTTAAAATAGAAATGTGACAATAATCCACATGTTCTCCTCATACTAACAAATACTGTTTTTGCGTGAATGTTGATGTGATGGGGGTGGGAGGGTGCACACAATTTCACAGGGTTTAGGCATAAAGGGAAAAAAAAAAAAATCATTACAAGTTTGGATTGGGTTCTGAAACTCACGTTAAAAGCATGGGACTACTTTCAGTGGTAAGAGAGGGCCCTCAACACGTAACAGAGTTTGAGGAATTTCCCTCAGAGCCTTCATTCCATCAAGGCTCTTACAGGGTCTTTAAAAAGACCTCAGCTCAGGAAGTTCTTATGACAGCTTTTTGTTTTAAAGTTTTTTACACTATGTTCTTAATGTTTTTCTTGTTTTTAATGTTCTTTCAGTTTCTGAGTAGCACAAAAGAGGGCCACCACACAGTTATACTAAACAAAACAACACAATGGAGAAACAGGGTGTAACCAAAATAATTTCATATAATGTAAAAGGAATCCTGAATCCAGTTAAAAGATCCAAGATTCTAGGCAAAATGAAAAAAGACAAAGCAGGAATAATACTTTTACAAGAAACCCACCTAACAGACGTGGAACACAATAAACTCAGTAGACAAGGGTTTAAAATGATCTCTTCATCTTCATATAAATCAGGGGAGGAGGAGGGGAGTAGCGACATTGATATCAACCAAAATTACATTTGAAAAAAAATCAGAACACAAAGATAAAGAAGGGAGATACAGTTTGGTAACTGGGCGGCTAGAGGGAGAAGATATCACCCTGCTGAATGTGTATGCTCCCCCAGGGGCTAACTGGAAATTTTATAAAAATGTATTCGACCTAATGATAACTAAAGCTCAAGGTTTAGTGATATGTGGTGGGGACTTCAATCTTAGACTGAATCCATACTGGGATGCTTCTGGTAATTCCCCACATCAAAATAACACCCAAAACAGGAAGACTCGGATGCTACTAAAAGAATTGGGAATCTGTGACGTGTGGAGGGAACTCAACCCCAGTGTAAAAGACTATACATTTTACTCAACTCCACATTCATCTTACTCAAGGATTGACTATTTTCTTATGTTTAATAGAGACATTGGAAGAGTAAAAACATGTAAAATAGGACTGATGGATCTCTCCGACCACAGTCCGATCTACATGGACTTAAATATCCAAAAATACACAAATAATACATTTTCTTGGAGGTTAAATTCAAATGTCCTGAAAGGACCATTGAAAGATGAATTGGAATCAGATATTCTCAGATATTTGGAAGATAACGATAATGGAGAAGTATCCCCTTTAATACTGTGGGATGCATGTAAAGCTGTAATAAGAGGAAAGATTATTGCAAAACTGGCAACCCAAAAGAAACTAAGACAAGAAAAACTATCCACATTAGAGTCAGAACTTAGGATCCTAGAAAAAGAACACAAAGGCAACACTCATTCTACTGACTCGCTCAAGATTAAGGAAATTAAAAACCAAATAAATGAGATCTACACAATAGAAATCCAGAAGAAACTTACATTTCTGAAACAAAAATACTATGAAGCAGGCAGTAAATCGGCAAAATTGCTAGCCTATAAATTGAGGAAACATCAAACAGAAAGAGCAATCTACAAAATCAGAGACCCAGTATCAAAGGAAATAAAATTCAGAATTCAGGATATTCTTTTTTTTTTTTTTCCACAATATCTTTATTGAACCTTTTCTTTTTTTTTTTTTTAACAAACATGATACAAACAATCAAACACTAACACTAAAGTACTACAAAAAAAAAATGCACTAAAAACACCAACAACCACCAACAAAATCAAGTCTTCAACAATGCTCCTCTGTTTAGTCTAGACAATCCAATACATAAGTATACATATTATGTTCACCAGTTTGGAATTTACAAGGTCCACACACATCATTCACCTTCTTCTTCAAGAGTTATGTTTAAATTTTTTACATAATCAATAAAAGGTCTCCATATATTCTCAAACACAGTTTCCTTTGATTTCAGTATATATGTTATTCTTTCTAATGGAAGGTTTGTTAACATCTGTCTTAACCACTGAGTCACATCTGGTCTATGAGTCTTTTTCCATAATAGTGCAATACATTTTTTGGCATTAAGCAAACTGAGGTCTATGAATGTTCTTTCACTTTTATTAAAATTATGCTTTTCTGGGTACAGACCCAACAAAAACAGTTTAGGATTCAATATGATTTGTTTTGAGATTATTTTTTCAATTGTTACCCCTCACCTCTTCCCAAACATTCTTATTAATCTACATTCCCATAAACAATGAAATAGGGTTCCTTTACTTTCCATGCATTTTGTGCATGTATCTGGTATATTTTTGTTATATCTATTTAACTCCTCCGGTGTAACATACATCCGCATTAACCATTTGAAATGTATCAATTTAAGGCGTGCATTTATTGATTTGGTTTTGAGCTTCTGTACAAGCCAATTCCCATTGTTCCTCTGAAATTTCAATTTGCAGATCTTCTTTCCAGTAGTTTAATCTTTTCAGTGAATTTTCACTTGAAGATAGTGTCAGTGAGTTATAAAACTCTGAAATAATACCCTTTCTTTTACTATCTTTCATCATCATTTTTTCCAAGGATGAATAAATAGGTCGAGTGAGAGCTTTATTTTGATTTGATCGAATAAAGTTTCTAAGTTGAAGATATTTAAAAAAATGTGTTCTATTGAGATTAAATTTGATCCTCAGCTCTTCAAAAGACATTATGTTGTCTGCACATGGCAAATATAAATCCTGAATCTTTTGTATCCCTTTTAAATTCCATACTTTAAATACAGCGTCCGCTCTCCCTGGTTTAAAATATTGATTACCCCATATTGGACTAAATTGTGACAGTAACTGTGGTTCTTTTAAATAGTTTTTAGCTTCACACCATATTTTGATCATATGCTTTACAAATGGATTTTTAACTTGTTTTTGTAATTTTTTTGCCGAATCTGAGTATATGAATATGGGAAGAGGTAAAGGTAAATTGTATGATTCCATTTCAGTCCAGTGAGGGAGATCATTGATGAAAAATAATATGTCATAGACCTCAGTTGTGCCGACCAATAATACAACATAAAATTTGGACATTTCAGACCTCCACGATCAAATGGTAAATATAATAAAGACAAACGTAATCTAGCCCTCCTGTTGTTCCATATAAATTCCACTAACTTTTTTTTTATTCTTGAGAATAGATCTAAAGGTGGTGATAAGGGAATGTATTGAAATAAATAAAGTATTTTAGGTAAAATATTACTTTTAAGTATATTGATTCTCCCGATCATCGACATTGGTAGTGACATCCATCTCTGAAGTAACTCATTGATATCTGACATTAAGGCTTCATAGTTGACACTGGCCGACTGATTCTAGCTTAGGCATTAATTTGGATTCCTAAATATTTTAAACTGATTTACAACATTGAATTGACTTTACCTCAGGGGCTGGGTAATTTCTCTGGGTCTCATTTAGCATTAATATTGAAGATTTAGTTTTATTTATTTTATATCCTGATATTCTCCCCAAACTTCTTTATTAAATTCAACAAGGTTGGAATTGATTTTTTTTAGATTCGACATAAACAAAATTATGTCATCGGCGTACAGGGAGATTTTATGTTCTGTTGGTCCAACTTTAATTACATATATTTGTGAATGTAAACGTATCGCTATCGCTAAAGGTTCAAATGCCATAGTAAACAGTAAAGGTGAAAGTGGACAGCCTTGTCGACATCCTCTATTGATTTTTATTGGTTTTGAAATATTGTTATTTGTTAGGATTTCTGCTGTAGCATTATTGTATATTATTTGAACCCATTTTATGAAATTATTTCCAAGTCCAAACCTTTGTAGGACTTCAAAAAGAAAGGGCCATTCAACTCTATCAAAGGCCTTTTCGGCGTCCAATGATAGGAGAGCTGTATCCGGTGCTTCTTTATTAAAATAAATAATATTAAATAGTCTTCTTACATTATGGAAGCCTTGTCTACCCTTTATAAAGCCATTCTGATCTCGATTAATAATATTTGGTAAAATTTCTTGTATTCGTCTTGCTAAAATTTACAGATTATCTTAATTACGGCGTTTAATAGGCTTATTGGTCTCATATTTTCACATTTATTAGAGGGCTTACCTGGTTTTGGCAGCAGTATAATTAAGGCATTATTTATGTATGATGGTAAATTATTATTTTGAAATGCTTCTAAAACCATTTCCAAAAAGGTTTTATTAATTTATTCTTAAATTTTTTATAAAGGTCAACTGGAAGACCATCTGGGTCCTGCACTTTTTCCTGATTTCATATTATCAATGGCTAGCCCAACTTCTTCTTGACTAATTTTAGACTCCAATATCTCCCTGTTTTCATTTGGAATACACGGTATAGATAGTTCGTTCAAAACCCATTAGTTTTGTTAAATCAGGTTCATTTTTGGTGTCATATAATTTTCATAGTAATCTCTAAAGGCTCTATTAATTTCTAAAGGATCTATAACTACCTGTCCATTACTTATAATACTGGTAATTGGTGTTTTAATTTCCAATTGTTTAATCTGCCATGCTAATAATTTTCCTGATTTTTTCACCTTGTTCATAAAAAGATTGTTTCAATCTTAGAAGACTCGAGGCAGCTCTATTCGCTGATTTTTGTCTTATTCAGCTCTCAAATCAGTAATTCATTCTCCAACCTTGGGTCACTTCCTGCATACACTTTTTCTGAAGATTTTTTATTTTATGTTCCAATTTAGCTCTCTCCTCTCGAGTCTTCTTAGATTTTGATCCTGTATAACTAATATATGTCCCCTAATAAAAGCTTTGAAAGCCTCCCACTTTACACATGCTGAAGTTTGTGTAGTATTGATGTCAAAGAACTCGTCCTATCTGTTTTTCTATATACTTGACAAATTCCTCATCCTGAAGCCATTTATGCTGAAATTGCCATCTACCTGATTCCTTTATCAATGTTTTATCTACATATATTAGACAACAGGGTGCATGATCAGAGATCACGATGTTATCATAAAAGCAGTTTTGAATCTTGGACCTGT